>JARHVA010009313.1:0-325000 GCA_037957365.1 Torreya grandis
CACCCAAAGAAAGATTATTGGTTTTGAAAAGGAAAACAAGGAGATGGACAACAAGATAATAAATAGGAAGTAAATATAGCAACTGATGTATTTCAAGAAGATTAAATCCTTTTATTAGATAATATTAATGATTTTTAGGCATTAAATTCAAGGGATTCATTTCGTACTACACCCCCATAGGAAATTTTTTCAAGACTATGTTCAAGATGATTTTGGACATGTTTATTTGGGTGATGGTGAAGCTTATAAAATTATTAGAAAGGGTAAGATAAAAATAAAATTATAAAATTAAAACAAATGGTTGCTTAAAGAGGTGAGTCATGTTCCTGAGTTGAGAAAAAAATAAATATCAGCAGGGCAGTTGGGAAGTGAGGGATGCACAGTTACATTTGCAAAAAAATTATGGAAGGTCACTAAAGGATCACTGGGTAATAGCAAAAGGAGAGAAGGTAGGTACATTATATTTATCTAATGGTAATGTTGAATATTCTAATGATTTATCTTTTATAGAAGTGGATACAAAATTATGGCACCATAGATTTGGGCACATGAGTGAAAAGGGGATGCAAATTCTCCAGTCAAAGATTTTATTGCCAAATTTGAAGAAAGTGGATTTGGATTTCTATGAGCACTATGTGTATAGAAAACAAAAGAGAGTTAGATTTTTCAGAGTTTGGAAGATAAAGAAGGATGAAAAGTTAGAGCTTGTGCATACATATGTATGGGGACTGACTCAAGTATCATCCCTTAATGGTTCTTCATATTATGTTACTTTTATTGATGATGCAAATATAAAAATTTCATTTTATTGCATACAAAAAAAATCTAATGTTTTTGATATTTTTAATAAATGAAAAGCTTTGTTTGAGAATGTCACAAAATAAGTTGAAATGTGTCATATCAAATAATGGAGGTGAATATTGTAGCAAGGAGTTTGATAATTATTATTCATCCCATGGGATTCATAGAGAGAACATGGTTCTAATAACACCACAACAAAATGGTGTGTTACAACAGATGAATAAGACAATCATGGAGTGTGCAAGGAGCATGAGATTACATGCAGGGTTGCCCTTTCAATTTTGGGTAAATGATATGGATACTATTATTTACTTAATAAATAGAGGGACTTCAAGTCCTTTGGATGGTGGCATTCCAGAGGAAGCATGGACATGTAAAAAGGTAGACTATTCCTTATTAAATACTTTCATTTGTGAAGCATTTATCCATATTGATAAAGAAAATAGAACCAAGCTTGAAACAAAATCCAAAAAATGTATATTTATTAGATATGGAGTTAATGATTTTGGTTATCATTTATGAGATTTTAAAAATCATAAAATCATTAGGAGTAGAGATGTGATCTTTAATGAGATGGTCATGTACAAAGATCAGTTACAAGGAAAGAAA
Source organism: Torreya grandis (assembly GCA_037957365.1). Classification (NCBI taxonomy): domain Eukaryota; kingdom Viridiplantae; phylum Streptophyta; class Pinopsida; order Cupressales; family Taxaceae; genus Torreya; species Torreya grandis. Next base: position 1,411 of record JARHVA010009313.1, read on the forward strand.
TAAGAAAATCCAAACACATAATATGTAGTAATTGATGAAATCACTGAAAATGAAATTCCAAAAGTGCCAAAAAATTAGAATATGTAACAACTATAATAAGAACAATAACAAGTGCCTCAAACTATTAAAAGTGTAGTTATAAGATCTACCAAAGTAAGTAGACTCCTTGAATGATTCTCTGCTTCACTTTATTAATTATTATTAACAGATGGTGGTAAGCCTTAAATTTATGAAGAAGTAATGCATGTAGAAACCAGAAAGAAGTAGGAGCAAGGCATGAAAGAGGAGATGGACTCCTTGGTACATAACCAAACTTGGGATTTGGTTCAGTTTCCTATAAGTAAATGAACATTGAAAAATAAATAGGTTTATAGGTTTAAGGAAGAATATGGAGGAAAAAAGAGATACAAGTCCAAACTTGTTGTAAATGGGTTTGCACAAAAGAAAGGTATATATTTTGATAAAATATTTTCTCCAGTTGTTCAAATGACTTCTATAAGAACTATTTTAAGTACGGTAGAAGCAGAATATTTGCACCTTGAATAATTATATGTGAAGATTTCTTTCCTTCATTGTGATTTTAAGGAAGACATATATATGGAGCAACCATAGGGATATGAAGTCAAAGGTAAGGAGAAAATGATGTGCAAGTTGAAGAAGAGTTTGTATGGCCTAAAGCAAGCTCCAAAGCAATGGTATTTAAAATTTGACATTTTTATGATAGAATAAGGTTATAGTAGATGTCATTCGGACCACTATGTTTATTTTAAAATATTATATCATGGAAGATATATTATCTTGTTATTGTATGTAGATGACATGCTTGTTGCAGGGTCTAACATGCAGGATATAAATGAGCTCAAAAGAAAACTAGTAAATTTACTTACAATAAAATATTTGGGTACTACAAAATAAATCTTTGGTATGAGAATAACAAGAGACAAGAAAAATATAAAATTGACATTGTCTCAAGAATATTACATCAAGAAGGTGTTAGTCAGGTTCAATATGCAAGATGCAAAATCAGTGAGTACACCTTTGGGAGGGAACTTCAAATTAAGTAAGGAATAATATCTTAAAATTCAAGAAGAAATCAATTACATGTTCAAATTTCCCTATGCTTTAGTATTTGTAAGTTTAATGTATGTTATGGTTTGCACAAGACCATACATTGATCATGCAGTGGGAGTTGTCAGCAGGTTTATGAATAATCCAGGAAAGGAGCATTGGGATGCAGTAAAGTGGATTCTCAGGTACTTGAGATGGACCATTGATAGATAGTTATGTTATGAAGGGTCAAATGTTACCTTATAAAGATATATTGATGTAGACATGGTTGGATATTTAGATGGTAGAAGGAGCACCAAATATTATATGTTGATTATTAGTGACACAACAATTAGTTGGATTTCAAAATTTTTGAAGATATTTGCTTTATCAACTACAAAGGCAGAGTATGTCATAGCTATAGAAGAAAGTAAGGATATGATATGGATGTAATGGTTCATGGAAAATTTGAGGTAGAATCAATAAGATTTTAGTTCGTATAGTGATATCCAGAAGAACTTAATATTCTACTCAAGAACCAAACATATACAACTCAGGTATCATTTCATTCATTCAATTTTGGAGGATGGTCAACTAAAGTTGGAAAATATCCATACGAGTTAAAATCCTATAGTTATGATAGCAAACGTAGTCACAAAGGATAAGCTAGAGAGTTATTCATATTTAATAGGTCTTCAGCGATAAAAAGGAAGATGATAAACATAACATGGTCAAAGTTCAAATAAAAGTCCAAGGAAGAGTTGTAGTGGTGGAGTTACAAAAATCAGTCTCCAAGTGAGAGATTGTTGGATGGTGGACCCTGATCTTATTATAATACCCACTTCCCAATGGGGGGTATGGGAGGTCAACACCCTTAAAGTGAAAATTTTATGAAAAATGCATTGTAAAATATTGTAATTTCATAATAAATTTGGATCTTTCATAATTAGGTCAAAGATTTGATGGTAGAAATTATGTTGGTAAATTTTTACCCTAATATGTAACCCTCCTTTGATATGAAGGCATTGTAATCATAGTGGTGCACTATGTGTGAGTGAAAAGGAGATTACAGTGGATGTATTATAGGTTTATCTCTTTATTTATTGGACTAAATAAGAGAATAACTTGTTGTTTTGTGTGGACATAGCCCATATTGGGTGAACTACATTAAATCTTGTCTCTCTTATATTGTGTTTTATGTATTTTATTTCCATCTTTATTTCATTAATATCGTTCTACATTATAAATTCCTAACAACTGATATCAAATCCAAAGGTTTATTTGGAAGGTAAACTCATAGGGAAATATGATTCCTAGTTTGAGTGGAGCAATGATGGAAGAAGGCAAGTATAAGGTCAAGAAGTTTAACAGAAAAAATTATAAGCTATGAAAGATGTAAATGGAGGGCTATCTATATCAAAAGGATCATTTTTTACCATTGGGTAGAATAGTAAAGAAGTCGGTGACTATGAAGGATAAAGAATGGGAGGTTCTTGATAGAAAGATACTAAGAATAATATGACTATGTCTGGTAGTGTCGATGACCTTCAATATTTCAAAATAAAAGATAATAGAAGATGTGATAGAGGCATTGGATAGAGTGTATGAAAAACTCTTAGCTTCCAATAAGGTATTTCTTATGAATTTTTTTTTAATATGTAGATGTCAGAATGTGGGTATGTTATTGATCATTTAAATGAATTTAACATGGTCACAAATTAGTTAAGCTTTATAGGAGTAAAATTTGATGATGAAGTTAGGGCTCTTTTGATTATGTGCTCATTTCTAGAAATCTGGAATGGCTTGGTCATGGTTATGAGTATTTCTTCTCTAGTTCAAACACTTTAAAGTTTGATAATGTTATTGGTGTTATTCTTAGTGAGGAAATGCAACAGAAAATCATATGTGAGACATTAGGCAATGCTTTGAATATGGATAACAAGGGAAGATAAAATGATAGAGGAAAGAACCCAAGGAATCGTGAAAAGTCTAAGAAGGGCAAATCCAAATGCTAAGGAAAGTTGGTGTGTTGGCATTACAGGAAGAAAGAACACCTGAAGAAAGATTATTAATTTCAAAAAGGAAAACAAGGAGATAGAGAAGAAGATAAAAATCAAGAATCAAATGTAGTAGATGATGTGTTGCAAGATGATTTAATCCTTTCATTACATAATATTAATTATTCTTTGGTGTTAGATTCAAGGGCTTCATTTCATGTTTCACCCCATAGAAAATATTTTAAATATTATGTTCAAGGTGATTTTGGATAGGTTTACTTGGGTGATGGTAAACCTTGTAAATTTATTGGAAAGGGTAAGATCCAAATAAAAGCATCGAATAAAAACAAATGGTTACTGAAAGAGGTGAGGTATGTTGTTGAATTAAGAAGAAATATAATTTTAGTAGGGTAGTTGGGAAGTGAGGGATACATAGTTATATTTTCAAAAAATTCATGGAAGGTCACTAAAGGATCATCAATAATAACAAAAGGAGAGAAGGTAGTAATTATATTTATCTAATGGTAATGTTGACTCAATTATTGCTTTAACTTCTACAGAAATGAATACAGAATTATGGAACAACAAACTTGGGCACATAAGTGAGGAGGGGATGCAAATTCTAAACTTAAATAATTTTTTACCAGATTTGAAGAAGGTGGATTTGTATTTTTATAAGCACTATGGGTATGGAAAATAGAAAAGAGTTAGATTTATTAGAGTTGGGAAGATAAAAAAGGATGAAAAGTTAGAGCTTGTACATACAGGTGTATGAGGACCAGCTCATGTATCATCCCTTTTTGTATCTTCTTATTATGTTACTTTTATTGATGATGCAACTAGAAAAACTTGGGTTTATTGCATATGAAAAAAATATTGCATATGAAAAAAAATATGATGTTTTTGATACTTTTAAGAAATAGAAAGCTTTGGTTAAGAATGAGATAGGAAATAAGTTGAAGCATGTTAGATCATATAATAGAGGTGAATATTGTAGTAAAGAGTTTGATAATTATTATTCATCTCATGGGATTTATAAAGAGAATATAGTTCCAAGAACACTAAAACAAAATGGTGTGTCAGAAAGGATGAACAGGATAATCATGGAGTGCTCAATGAGCATGAGATTATATGCAAGGTTACCCTTATAGTTTTGGGTAGAAGTTATGAATATTTTTTTTACTTAATAAATAGAGGGCCTTCAAGTCCTTTGGATGGTGTCATTCTAAAGAAATCATAGATAGGTAAAAATCTAGACTATTCCTTTTTAAAGACTTTTGGTTGTGAAGCATTTGTTCATATTGAAAAAAAATAGAACCAAACATGAATCAAAATCTAACAAATGTACTTTTATTGGATATGGAGTTAATTGAAAATCATAAAATCATTAAGAATAGAGATGTCATATTTAATGATAATATCATGTACAGAGATTAGTTATAGGGAAAGAAATAATAAAATTCAAATACAAAATATGCAGTACATGATAAAATCATTGGAAATGAAATTTCAAAAAATGCTAAAAAATCAAAATGTGCAACAATTACAACTAGAACAAGTACCTCAAAATCCTAAAAGTGTATTTAAAATATCTACCAGATTAAGTAGACTCCCTAAACGATACTCTCCATCACCTTATTATTTAATATTGATTGATGGTGGTGAGTCAGAAAGCTATGAAGAAGCAATGCAGATAGAAACTAGAAAGAAGTGGGAGCAAGAGATGAAAGAGGATATAGAATCTTTGGTATATAACCAAACTTGGGATTTGGTTCAGTTCCCTACAAGTAAAAGAGCATTGTAGAAGATGATGGGTTTATAGTTTGAAGGAAGATGATGGAGGCAAAAAGAGGTACAAGGCCAAACTTGTTGTAAAGGGTTGAAACAAAAGAAAGGTATATATTTTCATGAAATATTTTTTCCAAATGTTAAAATGACTTTCATAAAAATTGTTTCAAGTTTGGTAGTAGTAGAATATTTTCACCTTGAATAGTTAGATGTGAAGACTACTTTCCTTCATGGTGACTTGGAGGAGGAAATATATATGGATCAGCCATAGGGATATGAAGTCAAAGGTAATGAGAAAATGGTGTGTAGATTGAATAAGAGTTTGTATGGTCTAAAGCAAGATCCAAGGTAGTGGTATTTGAAATTTGGCATGTTTATGATAGAACAAGGTTATAGTAGATGTCATTCTCACCACTATGTTTATTTTAAGATATTAGATAATGGAAGCTATATTTTCTTGTTATTGTATGTAGATGACATGTTTGTTATAGGGTCTAACATATAGGATATAAATGAGCAAAAAAAAAAACTATAAAATTCATTTATAATGAAGGATTGGGTGTTAAAAAGTAAATCTTTGGTATGAGAATAACAAAAGAAAGGAAAAATAGAAAATTGGCATTGTCTCAAGAAGAGTACATTAAGAAGGTTTTAATCAAGTTCAATATGCAACATGAAAAACCAGTGAGTACACCTTTGGGAGGGAACTTCAAATTAAACAATAAATAGTGTCATAAAATATAAGAAGAAATCAATTATATGTCCAAAGTGCCCTATTCTTCGACAATTGGAAGTTTAATGTATGTTATGGTGTGCACGAGACCAAACATTTATCATGCAATGAGATTTGTTAGCAAGTTTATGAATAATCCAAGAAAGGAGCATTAGGATGTAGTCAAGTGGATTATCAGGTACTTGAGAGAGATGGTTGTGTTATAAAGGGTCAGATGTTACCTTATAAGGATATGTTAATGTAGGCAAGGATGTAGATTTATATGGTAAGAGGAGCACCATAAGTTATGTATTCACTTTTGGTGACACAATAAATAGTTGGATTTCAAAATTGTAGAAGATAGTTGATTTGTCAACTATAGAGGTAGAGTATGTTGTAGCCACAAAAACAAACAAGGAGATAATATTGATGCAATGGTTCATGAAAGAGTTGAGGTAGAAGCAAGAATATTTCAGGTTTCATAGTGATAGCTAGAGAGCAATTTATTTAGCAAAGAACTCAACATTCCACTCAAGAACCAAACATATATAACTCAAATATCACTTCTTTTGTTCAGTTTTGGAGAATGGTCAACAAAAGTTGAAAAATATCTATAGGAGTCAGAATATTACAAATATGTTAAAAAAAGGTAGTAAAAAAGGAGACGTTGGAAACTTGTTCAGCTTCAATAGGTCTTCAAGAATAAAAAAGATGAGAAACATGACAGGGTCAAATTTCAAAAAAAATCCAAAGAAGAGTTGTAGCGATGGAGTTGTAATAATCAGTCTCTAATTAGGAGATTGTTGGATGTTGGATCCTAATCTTATTAGAATTCCTAGTTCCAGATGGGGGGTGTGGCCAAGAACCAACCTTGAAGTGAATTTTTTTTTTAAAAATGCATTATAAAATATTGTAATTTCATAGTAAATCTGGACCATTAACTATTAGGTCAGAGATCTGACGGTAAAAATTATGTTGGTCCATTTTTGCTCTAATATGTAACCCTCCTTTTATATGAGGTCATTGTAATCATGGAATTTAACTGTGTGAGTGAAGAGGAGGTTGTAGTGGATGTATTTCAGGTTTATCCATTCATTTTTTGGATTTAATAAGAGAATAATTAGTTGTTTATGTGTGGACGTAACCTATATTGGGTGAACTATGTTAAATATGTGTCTATCTTGTATTGTGTTTTCTACATTTTATTTCTATCTTTATTTCATTAATATTGATCTATGCTCTATATTCTTAACAAATGGTATCATATCCAAAGGTTTATTTGGCATATTAACTCATAGGAAAATAGGGTTCCTGATTCGAGTGGGAGCAATAGCAGAAGAAATAAAGTTTAAGGTTGAGAAGTTCAATGGCCAAAATTACAAGCTATGGAAGATGAAAATGGAGGGATATCTATATTATAAAGATATTTTCTTACCATTGGGTATAATATCAAATAAGTTGACAACTATGAAGGATGAAGAATGGGAGGTTCTTGATAGATAGGCATTAGGAACAATACAACTATGTTTGGCAATGTCGGTGGCCTTCCATATTTCAAAATAAAAGATAACATAAAATGTGATAAAGTCATTGGATAGAGTGTATGAAAAACCCTCATCCTCTAAAAAATTATTTCTTATGAAGCATTTATTTAATATGGAGATGTTAAAAGGTGGGTATATTATTGATCATTTAAATTAATTTAACACAGTCATGAATCAGTTAAGCTCTATAGGAGTAAACTCTGATGATGGAGTTAGGGCTCTTTTGATTTTGTGTTCATTACTAGAAATTTGGAATGAATTGGTCATGGTTGTGAGTAATTTTGTCTCTGGTTCAAACATTTTAAAGTTTGATGATGTTATTGGAGATATTCTGAGTCAGTAAATGTGATGGAAAATCATATGTCAGACATCAAGTAATGCTTTGGCTATGGAGAAAAGGGAAAGACAAAATGACAAAGGAAAGGGCCCAAGGCATCATGGGAAGTCTAAGAATAGTAAATCCAAATCTAGAGGAATGTTGGTGTGCTAGCATTGTAGGGGAAATGACACCTGAAGAAAGATTGTTGATTTTGAAAAGGAAAACAAGGAGATGGAATACAAGATAACAATCAAGAAGCAAATATAGTAAGTGATGTGTTGTGAGATGATTTAATCATTTATTTATATAATATTAATGATTCTTGGGTATTAGATTTAAGGGATTCATTTCATATTACACCTCATAGTAAATATTTTTAAGACTATTTTCAAGGTGATTTTGGATAGATTTATTTGGGTGATGGTGTAGTTATATAAATGAAAAAAATGGTAACTTGAGCATGGCTAATGACACCCAACCCATAGGCCCCTCATACTTGATTTCATGACCCTCTTAGGCTTATTTTAACTAATTCCCAGTCATTCATAGCCTTCCAAACTTAGTTCTATCTCACCCAGACTAGTTTTTCCAAGACAAATCAATCCCCCCATGTCCTATTTGCTCAAGAAAATAGCACCACACTTAGACTATAGCATCACTGCCACTCCTGTCTGCTTTCGATGCTATTGTCCAAGTCTATTTTTGACCCCAACGGTCAATTTATTCTAGTTCCCCATTCTTATTCTTGTCGACATAATGCGAGTACATTTAACCCATGACCAATAGATCCCTATAAAAGCCCATTCAAAGACCATTTAGAAAGGGTTGGCAATTATCACTAAGAAAACAAGAATACAAGCAAGACTACTCAATCAATCTTCCCTATTCTCTACATACAACTAACCAACACACTTACAAGCTCATTCAAATCTTTACACTAATCCTTAGCCACCTCAAGCATTTAGCATTCTACATTTTCATATACACAAATTGCACAAAGCACATCAAGTGGGAAAACTACATATGGCTTGATCTACTCACACTAAACCCCCCCCCCCTCTTACTCAAAATTGGTCAAAGCACAATATAAGATAGGGTTTAAAGAAAGAATTTTCTCTACAGGGAGATATACAGACTTCCAACTACCAAAACTTCATAGACAAGGTCACACAAACATAGTGAACAAAACCCAGAAAGCTCATATCCTTAGAATAATAGCAGTAGAGGTGGACTATAGCATCCATGCCACTACTGTTCAGTTTTGGTGCTCCTATCCAATCACAAAATGAAGTTCAGATCTCAATTTGTGATAGTGTCTCAGTCCTGCCTAGTGAATTCTAGCCTTTGTCTTAATCAGCTCAATCATTTTCTAGCCAATTTTTCTTTTCTTCTCCTTATTACTATTTTTAGAGAAGTTTGAATTGCAATTAATTTACACAAATTAGTAGCTTAATTATTATCTATTTATTTACTAATTTTACTACTTAGACCATTTAACTAAATTAAGAATAATACCCCAATATTCTCAAAATTATTAAATCATTTGGTGAACTTGACTTACTTTGTTTATGCATAAAAACCCTATAAACCCTAGGATAAATTTCTTACTAATTTTTCCTATATTTTTTTGATTTTTTACCTGTATAATAAAATCAAAAATTAGCATTAAATTTTAAAATTTCTTAGTAATTTTAAAATAATTTTCTTTCAAACCTTAGTTGCCCATACTAATTTTCCAATCATTTTCTAAATTTTTACTAGCACATTTAAATCAAAAAATCCATTCAAATTTGAAAATTTAATAGTAATTTTCAAACACATTTATTTTTCAAACCCCTAATTGCATCTACTAGGTCCTATTAAATCACTAATTTTCTAATAAATTTTTGATTTTTTACTTGCATATATAACTCAAAAATTCACTTTCAATTTCAAATTTTCATGGTAAATTACTCAAATAATCATTTTTCAAAACCCTAGTTACATCTATTAGTTCCTATTAGCTTATTGAGGTATCACCTTACATGTTTGTGAGATTCATATCCTTTTTATGCAATTTTTAGTTAACTATTGTTAGGACTTTACATTTTCTATATTTAGTATTTTCTTTATATCGCACTTTGCCTATTACAAATTTTTGCAAAAAAATCAATCAAATTTCAACTTTTTTTCCTAATTTACCAATGGCTCAATATACTAGTTTTGATGAAACTAATATAAGGGAACTTCAAGAACTTTTAACTAAACACCTTGACATGTAAGATTACATGATTAAAATACTAAAAGAAGAAAAACAAAGAATGAATAATAGTCAATATTCTCAAACCATAGAGCAACTAGTTGCACATGACACTATGAGGGCAACTATGTCTCAACAATCCCGTATAGCATCTTAACTTATCTCTATGCCACCAGCTATAGCTAGTACATCTTTGTCTCTTGATGTGGTGGCCCTTATGCAAGAGATAAAATCTTTTCAATCTAAGGTGCTATATCTCGAGCAAGGTACCTCTAGACCTACACAAGCTTTGAATTCTTTTGCTCTACTGCATACACCATTGGCACATCATATTGCTTCTACACCTTTACCATAAGGATTTTGTCAACCCAAGCTTACTCTATATGATGGCAAGGGTGATCTAAAGACACATTTGAGATCCTTTTAAGCAGCATGATTGGACTATATACCCAATGACTAGATACTTACCAAGCTATTTCCATGAAATTTAGAGGATTATAATTTACAATGGTTCTATTGTCTACTGAATGAGTCAGTCAATGCACTCAATACTTTAGCCAACATGTTCCTATCTCATTCTAGCATTAACATTGGTGATAAAGTGTCATATAGCCAAGTTACACAATAGAAATAAAGGGCCAATGAGCATCTCATAGATTATGTTCTTCAATATAAGAATATCTTGGCTAAGATGACGAGCCCCATAGCTAATCAATAATTACAAGATATCTTCAAATAGATTCTTCTACTAGCTTTGCATGAATCAATTATATTCAAAAGATTCTCTTCTTTCACTAAACTATGTCACACACTAAATGCAAGAAAAGTCAAGTTAATTTGAATGGGCAAACTCAAGTACACAAGTATTTCAAACATAACAAACAAGAGTAAATCAAAATCCCATAACAAAGTAAAGGTCAATGATAGCAAGAGTCAAAATTAACTTATAGTTAATATGGCTTTAGAACCCCCTTAATGAGTGATTTTATCATCACCTTCTCGGTATACCTTTACCAATCTACCAATTTCTCTAGCTAGAGTTTTATAATAGATATTAGAATGTAACATCATATCTCTCCCTCCTATTTAGAAAGTTGATCTAACAAATCCTCTTCAACGGGGATATGATCAGCATGCATTTTGTGTGTTTTACAAGGCACTAGGCCATATAACAAATAGATGCATCAGTTTGAGACACAAGATATAATATTTGATAGATATCAATAATATCGATCTTGGCACCTCAGCTGAGTCTCCTTAGGAAAATCAAACACAAGATAAAGCTTTGAAAATCTTTTTAGATCCTTTTCCACAACATTCCAAATAGGAAACAAGGGACATGTCAGGCGTTCACCATGCATATCATGCACATTCCCTACCAGATACATACAAGGCACCTTCAGTTGAGACACATACTTTGATAAACATGATTGGTGTATACAATTTCAAAGTTTTAGATAGACCTTTTATCTCCTTTTCAGAGTAGGAGATCATTGAGGATGATACAGATTATCATGCACTCTTTATTAGAGATTACATTCATAATCATCCTATTCATAGTGTTCTCATAGATAATGGATCTAGTGTGAACATGTGCACTATGACATTATTATAGATTTTGGGATATTCAAAGCAAGATATTACACTGACAAACACAATTATCATTAGATTTAGTGGGCACATACAGAGTTCATTAGGTGAGATTGTACTTCCTTTATAGTTTGGCCCAACACATGTGGCCATATTATTCACTATAGTTCTAAGTGTATGAGTTTTTGATATGTTACTTGGTTGACTATGGATCCAAAAACTTTGAGCAGTACCTTCTACAATTCATAGATGCATGAAATTCATTCATGTTAATCAGGGTGTTACAATTGGTGGAGTTTTATATGAGTTACCACTCCCCACTTTAGAGCCATCTTCTATAGTACAGTCACCAAGTTTAGTTCAACCTCCAGTTCCATTTTTTCCACTAGATATAGTTCCCCCTCCAGTTTCAATTTAGACACAGTTGAGGCATCCATCACTAGCACAGAGAGTTCATACACCTCCACAAATTTAGGATTCTAGATAGTTTCTAGCTACAGTGTTCACACCTAGATCAATATCATTGAGATCTCATGCATATACTCACAGAGTACATGTTTAGAGAGATTCTCCTACTAGAAAATGGGCCTCTAAGAGCCCTATAGTTGTATCAACTTCTCAGATTTATAGGGGACCCCACAATTGGTTTCTACTTTAGATATTTCAAAGCATTTATAGCATATACAACTTTTAGAGCCACAGTCTCAACATTTCCATCATGCTTCATGATCATGCATGATTCCTCTCCTTGATATAGGACACCATGATAGGGAAGTATCATGCTTTCCTCACTTACCTATACATAGTTTCTTATGCTTGATTTTACATAGCTAAAAAACTTTTAGAAATCCAAAAATAATACAAAATTTCAAAATATAAAAACATACAAATAACATTCAAAAACACCAAAAATATTTTGATTATATGCATCATCCATACTTTACATTTATACTACTATGCTAGACTTATATTTGTTGTTTTATGCTATAGTTTTTTTATTTATATACATTACAATACTCCACTTGATCTTATTTTAAGTATGTGCAGTGACATCTAGCTCTGTGATTGCTTCAATTTACTCATTGAGGGGGCATCCTACTTCTACATCAAGACATATATTGAGATACATACCCACTAGGGACATATTCTACATGACTAAATCATCTAGGTTAGTTCATTACTACACCACACACTCTAGTTATCATGTTGATGTACATTACTTACTAGCTCACACAAACTACTCTATCGACACTCACTAGTATATAGCACTTGTGTATTTCTTAGCATATACCTAGTCTTGTATTAACATGTCTTGTATACTTTTCCTCTTGATTCAATTAGTTAGATGTGATTGCACTTATAGTTCCTTACATGTTTTCTTTTCTTACTTAGCGTAGCTAGATTGTTTGCATTTTTTAGTTCTTATTTGTCTCCTATATGTGCCTTAAGACATTTACTAATATACTTTGCTTCTATTCATGTGTGTGCCTTAGGACATTTGCCAATGTCCTTTGTCTATACTCCTTTATGTTATTGTGGCTTCCATGCCAATTTTGTTTGTTTTAATTGTGTGTAAGTGGCATTTGAACATGCTTTGTATGCTTACTTTCTAGTTTCAATGACATGTGCCCATGTCCCTTATTTGTTTGGCCCCTTAGCTACCCTTGTATATTTCTTACTTCTTGCCATGTGTGCTTGTTGCTTTTTTGCTTCTCATTGTTTACAAATCCATGATTCACATTATGCATTTATCTTGCTTTCTTAGATGCCATGATGGACATCATGCTTTGTCCCTCCAACTAACAACTAATCAGACTTTCATTTCTAGTTTAGTACATTGCACATGTTCTTACATTGTTATATCCATCTAGGCATACCCCTGTTTATCCAACAATCTCTCAATATAAATCATGTTATATCTTGAGATATCTTATCAATTATCATTACTATATCATATATATTTACAACATAACACACTTGTAAGGCTCTTTCTTCTGAAGGTAGTCATTGTAAGGTCTTCATTCCTACCCTTAGAAGAGGTCAAAATAAATAGGGGTCTTATTTTAGACATCAGAGCTCCTAATGGTCGAAACAACAATTTTTAAAACACCCAAAATAACAACCAAACATCAAAATAGTTAGAACAGACCAAGAAAATAATCAATAATCCATAATAGTTACCAGATTTAGCCCTAGACAATAGTGCCTAACTTGGATAATAGTTTCAATACCACTAGCATCCACTTTTGGTGTTCTTTTCCAAACAACAAAAAAACTAGATTTTCTAGAAATAGGTAGAAAAGTAGGTTCAACTATAGTTTTGCACATTCAGAGTAGTTCAAAATCAGCATTTTTTAGTACATTTTTACTCAAAGAATCTAGATATAGGGGAAATCATGCACATCATGATGGCTCTCACTTTCAGTTTCAAATATGGTAGTTGATATAACTTCCAAATCAGAATCCATGTTTTAGACACCAGTGATTGGGGGTAATGTACGTGGCACATTTGTTTTCTTTTATTTTCAAGTTTGGTATTACTCAAGCATTTTCAGTAGTTGTGTGCCTTATGGTTGTCATGATTTTATAATGGCTTTCATAAAAGCCTAACTTCTCAAGTTCTCAAGTTCTAGGGTGGCTTTCATATAAGCCTAGTGCACCAGTTTGGAGTGGCTTTCATACAAGCCTAATCTCCATCTTTCAAAATTGCCAAGAGTGGCCTAGTTTCTAGCATACATTCGGCTATCCATGTTAATATTGTTAGATCATAGTACATTTATGGGCTTCAAGATCCATCTTATATATCATACATTTCATATCAGTATTAGTTTATAACTTCACTTCATGGGGCAATGAAGGAGCCAAAGGACTAGCTAGGCTTTGTATTCTTGAGCCACCTATTCAGAGGGATCGGACACATAGTCCAAACATTGATCAAAATATGTAAGACCACCTAGCTTCACTTAGTGGGAGATGATGAAGATAAAGGGATAGCCTTTGCATTCTTGATTCACTCTTGGGGAATTGAGCACTCAGCTCTATTTATGATAGTATTCTTGGTACAACACCTTCTAGCATTACTCAGCATAATCCAGCATCACAACAAGTTTTGTATTAATTTGCATACCCAATAAGGTGTATTTTTTATTTTCTCTTCGTCTCTCTCTTACCCAATTTTGTGAATTCTTAATTTAGATATAGTGTATCTAGTAAGAACTGATCTACTCTATTTTTTTGTAGATTCATACTTCACATCATGTTCTCTCTATGCACACCTAGCATCACATAGCTTCATGAGCTTCACCCTTACAGGTAAGTTTAGGTACGCTTTTTATTTTTAGTATTTTGCATTATTGCATCACTAGAATAAATGGGAGAAATGTAGTCATATAAAATGCAAAAATTGGTAACTTGAGCAAATTGGTAACTTGAGCATGGATAATGACACCCAACCTGTAAATCCCTCGTGCTTGCTTTCATGACCCTCTTAGGGTTATTTTTATTGATTCTTAGTCATATTTAGCCTTCTATACTCGGTCCTAGCTCACCCAAATTGCTCTTTTCAAGAGAAATCAATCCCCCCAGGTCCCATCTACTTAGGATAGTAGTGCCACACTTGGAAAATAGCATTGGTACCACTCCTATCCACTTCTAGTGCTATTATCCAAGTCTATTTTTGGCCCTAAGGTTTAATTTATTTTAGTTCTCCATCCTTATCCTTGTCATCCTAATAAGAGTACATTTAACCCATGACCAATAAATCCCTATAAAATCCCTTTAAAAGATCATTTGGAAAGGATTGGCAATTTTCACTAAGCAAGCAAGAATACAAGCAATACTACTCAAGCAATCTTCCCTATTCTTTACATATAATCAGCTAACACATTTACAAGCTCATTAAAATCCTTACACTAGTTCATAGCCACCTCAAGTACATATAATTTAGCATTTTTTATTTTTATATACACAAATTACATAAAGCACATCAAGTAGGAGAACTTCATATGGATTGATCCCTCTTCGGAGTATTGTTATGTAGGCAGTGTGCCCACACATGGGGTGTGAAGCACATCCAGTGTATCTTACACACACTAACCCCCCCCCTCTTACTCAAAATTGTTCAAATCATACTGGAAGATAGGGCTTGAAAAAATAATATGTTCTATATGGAGCTATACAGACATTCAACTACCAAAACTTCACAGATAGGGTCACATAAACATAGCAAATAAAACCTAAAAAGTTTAGATCCTCAAGACAACAATGACAGAGGTGGAATATAGAATCGGTGCCACTAATGTCTAATTTTAGCACTCCTATTCAATCATAAAATGAAGTTTAAATCTTAGTTTGTGATAGTGTCTCAGTCCTGCACAGTGAATTCCAACCTCCATCTCAATTAAATCAATCAATTTCTAGCTAATTTTTGTTTTCTTCTCCTTATTACTATTTTTAGAAAAGTTTGAATTATAATTAATTTACATAAATCAATAACTTAATTATTGTCTATTTATTTACTAATTTTATTATTCAGACCCTTTAACTAAATTAGGAATAATACCTCAATATTCCCAAAATTGTTAAATCAAATGGTGAACCTTGTAAAATTATTGAAAAGGGTAAGATACTGATAAAATTATAGAATGGAGAGAAATAGTTGCTGAAAGAGATGAGGCATGTTCTTGAATTGAAAATAAATCTAATTTTACAAATATAATTGGGAAGTGAGGGTTGCATAGTTACATTTTCAAAAAAATTATGGAAGGTCACTAAAGGATCATTAGTAATAGCAAAAGGAGAGAAGGTAGGTACATTATATTTATTTAATGGTAAAGTCGACTCTTTTATTGATTTAGCTTCTATAGAAGTGGATAGAAAATTATGGTACCATGGACTTAGGCACATGAGTGAGAAGGCGATGCAAATTTTTCACTCAAATAATTTATTACCAGATTTGAAAAAGGTGGATTTGGATTTTTATGAGTATTGAGTGTATGGAAAATAGAAGAGAGTCAAATTTATCAGAGTTGAGAAGATAAATAAGGATGAAAATTTAGAGCTTGTGTATAAAAATGTATGGATACTAACTCAGGTATCATCCCTTGGTGGATCTTATTATTATGTTACTTTTATTGATGATACAACTAGAAAAACTTGGGTTTATTGCATACGAATAAAATATGATGTTTTTGATACTTTTAAGAAATGGAAAGATTTGGTTGAGAATGAGACAGGAAATAAGTTGAAGTTTGTCAGATCAGATAATGGAGGTAAATACTACAGCAAGGAGTTTGATAATTATTGTTCATCCCATGAAATTCATAGTGAAAAGATGCTTCTAAAAACAACACAACAAAATTGTGTGTCAAAAAGGATGAACAAGACAATCATGGAGCATGCAAGGAGCATGAGATTGCATGCATGATTGCCCTTACATTTTTGGGTAGATGTTGTGGATATTGTTGTTTACTTAATAAAGAGAAGGCCTTCAAGTCTTTTGGATGGTGGAATTCTAGAGGAAGCATGAAAAGCTAAAATGGTAGACTATTTCTTTTTAAAGACCTTCAATTATGAGGCATTTGTCCATATTGATAAAGAAATGGAACCAAGTTTGAAGCAAAGTCCAAGAAATTTACTTTTATTGAATATAGAGTTAATGATTTTTGTTATCATTTATGGGATTTTGAAAATCATAAAATCATTAGGATTAGAGATGTGATCTTTAATGATAAGGTCATGTATAGAGATCAATTTTAGGGAAAGAAATAAGAAAAGCCAAATATATAATATGTAGTTATTCATGAAATCACTGGAAATGAAATTCTAAAAGTGCTAGAAAATCAAAATTTACAACAACTATAAAAATAGCAACAACAAGTACTTCAAAATCCTGAAAGTGTAGTTAGAAGATATACCAGAGTAAGTAGACTCCCTGAACAATACTCTCCTTCACTTTATTATTTATTATTGATTGATGGTGGTGATCCAAAAAGCTATGAAGAAGCAATGCAGATAAAAACCAGAAAGAAGTGAGAACAAGGCATGAAAGAGGAGATGGACTCCTTGGTATATAACCAAACTTGAGATTTGGTTTATTTTCCTAAAAGTAAAAGAGCATTACCAAATAAATGGGTTTATAGGTTGAAAGAAGAAGATGGAGGAAAAAAAAGATACAAGGCCAAACTTGTTGTAAATGGATTTGCACAAAAGAAATGTATAAATTTGGATGAAATATTTTCCCTAGTTGTTAAAATGACTTCCATCAGAACTATTTTAATTTTAGTATCAATAGAAGATTTACACCTTAGATAGTTGAATGTGAATACTACTTTCTTTCATAGTGACTTGGAGAAGGAAATATACATGGAGCAACTAATGAGAAAATGGTGTGCAGGTTGAAGAAGAGTTTGTAGGGTCTAAAGCAAGTTCTAAGATGGTGGTATTTGAAATTTGACATGTTTATAATAGAACAAGGTTATAATAGATGTCAATCTAACCACTGTGTTTATTTTAAGAGATTAGATAATGGTAGCTATATTATTTTTTTATTGTATGTAGATGACATGCTTGTTGTAAGATTTAATATGCAGGATATAAATGAGCTAAAAAGAAAACTAGCAAATTCATTTGTAATGAAGGATTTGGGTGCTACGAAGCAAATAATTTGAATGAGAATAACAAGAGATAGGAAAAATATATATTTGACATTGTCTTAAGAAGAGTACATCAATAAGGTGTTATCCGGATTCAATATGCAAGATGCAAAACCAATGAGTACACCTTTAGGAGGGCAATTCAGATTAAGCAATAAATAGTATCATAAAGTGTAGGAAGAAATCAATTACATGTCCAAAGTGCCTTATGATTTAGCAGTTAGAATTTTGATGTGTTATGGTGTGTATAAGACCAGACATTACTCATGTAGTGGGGGTTGTCAGTAGGTTTATGAATAATCCAGGAAAGGAGCAATGGGATGCAGTCAAATGGATTCTCAGGTACTTGAGAAGGACCACTAATAGACAATTATGTTATGAAGGGTCATATATTACCTTGAAATTATATGTTGATATAAACACAGCTAGATATTTAGATGGCAGGAGGAGCACTATCATGTCTCCTTTTTCTATAAAGAGTACTTACTAAAAATGGTAAGTTTCCATTATCTAGAAATGAAGTCAGAGGTATCAGGACAACATTGGAATATAATATCATTTAATATTTATATTGTCCTAGTGTAAATTTTATCTAAAGGACAAATAAATATTAAATATTTAGTGGGGCCAACATAGGTGGGTCACTATTTTTGGAAAATAACACTTTAACCTCATGTAGATGCCTCAAAAAATGCATTTTGAGTTGTCAAAAGATGTCTTGTAAGTGGTATAATATGAAAGGCTAAATTTAGAAGTGTTATAATGCATTTTATGACTTATATAAGTGCATAAAATTGGGGAGGAATATTTGGACCTGAATCCAATGTTTGGTAGAGGTTTCTAGGTGATCAAGAGTCTATAAATATTGGTCATTTTGCATGCAGAAGGATCATTATGCATTTTACAAGCTTATGCTTTCTTATTCATAGGCTAAGAAAACCATTGAAGGAGTAATCTTCTAGGATGATAAACTAGGGAGATAGAGACTTTCAGGCAATGTTTTTATAGGTCTCTAGTGGCAATTTCATTCAGAGGTTGTAATTGTACTATAGGAGCTTCATTTTGTGTGTTGTTGTAGGAGTTTGTTGTTGATTTATGTGTGATTTTGGCTCATAGTTTGTAAAAAAAAAAATTGTTGTTTTTAGCAACATATTCATGGTTTTTTTTGTTTTTTTTTTGGTGAGCATTCCCATATCATATATATTTCAGTTGTATTATTTTATTCAAAATCTAGAAAGTTTATTATGAAATCTAGTGAGCTTTTGTAGTGTATGTGAGCTTCAGTTTGGATGATATTTGTAATCTATGATGGAAGATCTATGGACTATCATAAGTTTCATTTTTTCAGGTTGTTATAATTCCAAAAAAAAATAAAACCTTTTACTAATGTTTCTATGAAGTCTCTAAGTGTTTGTAGGCTTATCAGTGCAATTTTTGATATACCCGATTTCACTGATTTTATGTAATTTGTAAATTTGAGTTGGGTTATTGTTATTATTTTAGATATAATATGATTTTATAGATAGGGAAATTTTAGTGGTATCATATCTATGATCTTTCCAACCTGAGTGTTTTGAAGATGTAGCCCACTAAATCTAATTTCTTTCCTGAAGGTGGTTACTTTACACTCAATCTTCCAACCCCATGGAAGAATTGGTTATAGATCCAGCTGCTATGAGGGCTTCATATAACAATATGGATCTGGATTTAAAGAATTCATTCCCCTACAATGATTTCTTAATTCATATGTAAAGTATTATGGCACTGAAAGGTTATAAATTACACCCAAGTTTAAGTGAGAAAAATCAAAAGGAGGAGATCCAAGATCATGAAGTAAAGGAAATGCCTCTACAAAAAGATGAAAAATTAGAGTCAAAGGTTGAAGGTAATGAATATTTAATTAAAAAATAAATTTTAGTAAATGAAATCTCATAACAAGAATGTGTTCCTTTTGATGAAGTTAATTGAAGATCAGCATTGCATGTTGATTATGAAGATAATTTAAAAGTTCTGAGTATTGCCAAAGAGGTACCCTTTGAAAATAGTGAAGAGGAAACTCTTTTTGTGCAAAAAGAGAATGTATCTAACATGTAGGATGATGGAAGAGGGTCACTTGTTCAAAGTGAAGATTTCGACAAAAGGAAAAGGGTAATGGCAATTGGCGATCCATTAAGGGAGTTACAAAGCAACATTATGGATGGATTTGCTTTAAAAAGAAACATTTTGGTTAACCTAAACTCATGGGTTTTGGATCAATAAAATAAATTTTTTGAAGAATTCCCAATGAAGTTTATTTTGGAAAATGAGGATGAGCATTCTAATTGTAGCCAAAGGTATGAAAATATTTTAGATTTGTCACTTTCTATGTTACCACAAAAAAAAATTCATGTTGGAGAGCATGCCAAAGGGGGAGATCAATCTTTTGATGTTCAAAGTTATTTATACATAAGAATATGGGATCCAAGAAATCTCTTGAGGATTAAAAGGGTTAGATACACTATTGAGTTCTCCATATTTTCCATATGGAATGAAAGGAAGTTTATGAGGATTCATATAGTGTTATTTTTTCTTTCTAACCACTTAATGAAGAATAAATATTCACATTTTTTGGAACACTTATGCAAGCCAAGCACCACACTTGAAGATAAGACCTTGAGTAATGACCAAATGGTGATAGAAAACTTGGATTGTTTGATGGTTGACCATGGTAAGTGAAAAAGGAATCATTTTAAGGTTAATTATTTGATGACTAACCATGTTTTAATGTTATTGAAATCAAGTCTCATGAAATTTGAAGGATTCATAAAGGATGAACTTCTACAAACCATTAACATCATAAAGGCAAGGAAATTAGTCTTACTATTTGGTGGATAAAAGAAATGTAAATATTTCCATATCATATGTCCCAGAGTTGCAATGGTTATGTGGTTGAAAGAACAATGGGATAAAAATACTTCATACTCAACTTATGTCATCCAAAATATATTCATACAAGAGTTTGCAACACTGAAGACATTTAAAAGGCCTATGGAGGTAATCAACTCATGTTTTAAAATTATTATTTCTGATTTCTCACATAAATGTGTAGAAGAATATGGTGTTGCAAGAGAAGCTACGTGGGCAGAAAGATGTTTTAAGGATAAGATAATACAATTTATTTTATCCTTTATTGATCATCATATATTTCATTCTAACATTCCACTACTTCAAAATCAACAAAAGAGAATGTTCAAATATGTGCTTCTAGGATCATCTTTGGAGATGAGACTTTTCAATGCCAATGCTTACTCTCCAATGGAAATTTCAGACATGGTAAAGAATTGTTTTTAGAGTATGGTTACTCATATATATTTTTATCCCTTACATGGTTTCTCCCACATCATATAAGGGACACATCGTGGTTTTCTACTCAGGCTGGTAATTCATGCATTTGTTGCATCATTGATATATTGTTGACCTTGGTAGCTCTTGTTTTGAATAGATACAAATTGTTTCACTTAAATATGGTTTCATTGCATATAATTTTTAATTTCAAATAATCCAACAACCATATCTTTTAATTGGGGAATATTGAGGGAGGTTGTGCAGTATGTATGTGTTGTTTACATGTTCCCAGTGAAATTGTGTGAAGATTTATGGGTATTGTGTATGATGGATTATGTTGATATTATAAATTAGTATGATGATAATTAATACCATTATATATTTTTATTTAATCTAATAATATCATCTTTAAGGTTTGTGGTTTCATTCTTTATGTTCGGAGCAAAACAATGTTGGCAGTATAGTGTGATATGTAAGTTTGGTTTGATTTTTGAAGAATTATGGAGTATATGTTGCTATTCCTTAGCACTATTTTCCAATAATATTCTCAATTATTGTTTTTAAATACCATTCCATGAATATTAATACAACATCTCCTCAATCTATGGTAATGTACGAGTTTGTTATTGTACATTTTTGTATTGCACATTTCAACAATATTTATTTCAATATTATGGAAGTAGTTTTTGTATCCAAAATATGTATTTTATAGTGTAATGGATGTAATTAATATTATAAAAGTAATAATATCATAAAAAATCATATCCAAAACATTATCAAATTCCTCACAAGTCTCAGGAACAAGTTGCCTAATGATAGTGCATTTCTAGCTAGTGTTCCAAGACACTATTTAAATTGTTATGGGAGATTGTATTGGACATTTTTCAGGGAGGAAAATATCAATAGCATAAGTAATTCAAATAATATATTATAGGATTAAATAAACTTATTCTCTCCCTTAATTTTTAAATTACTTTTGGATGATCAGTTTGTGCCAATTAGAGGACTCAAGAAGTGCACAGTTTCTTTCCAGAATGAACTATTGATTGTAGAATCGATGTTTTGGAAATGGTTTTGTATTAGTTGATGTTATATGGTGTTAATTTTTATTCCTATATATTACCATTTTTTTTTCAAATCAGATCCAAATGTTGCATATAACATCCTTCAAGCTAAGGCAAAGTTTGGAACAACTAGTGTTGTTTTCAGCAGGGTGTATCTCCACATTTTGAAGGTAAAAGAGGTAGTTGTTTAAAAATTATGTATTAAACGTTGTGAAGGATTAATTTAATATTATAAAATTACTATGGTCCATAAAAATCATATTTTTTTCACAATAGGAAGTTTTAGATATTTTTGGTATAAAATACCTAGTGCTAGTGCATACATACAATGGTATCAGATTGAACTAATGTTTGCAGATTTGGTTTTTGGGAAATGGTTATGTAAATGTTGATTATAAATGATATTAATTAATTCCCATATAAAAACATTTTATTGTTATAGAATAATTTATGAAGCTAAAGGTACCACCTCCCAAATTGAGGTAATGTTCAGGCATACTAGTGTGCATTTCAACTAAGTATATTTTAGTATTTTGGAGCTAGAGGTAGTTCTTAATTCCTAAATATGTAATTTTTATAGAGGATGAAATAAATTTTATAATATTTCTAATATCAGCACAAACTAGATCTACATTATTGGGAGAAGTTGCAAGTTTGATTTGTTACACGCTAGCACATATATTCAGTGGGAAGCATTTGGTGAGTTTACAAAATTTCTTGGAGAAGATGTCATCCAGATTTGGAATTGGAGTGAATATATCAAATATTTTCATGCATATTATTTTTGGTTTCATGGTATTGTCACAAATAAGTCTGAGCTATCAAGTTTGCATAGTGTTCTATGGCAGGAATGGCAACATCTCATAGGTATTGGATCAAGACTATCTATGCAGTTTAACATAATTTTGAAGCATCATGGTAGAAATTTCTTGAGGAAAATAAATATTTGAGAAGGGAGGACTTGTCATGTCCCCTTTTGTTATAAAAAGAGTACTTAATAAAAATATTAAGTTTCCATTATCTAGAAATAGTAAGTCAGAGGTATCAGGGCAACATTGGAATATAATATTATTTAATATTTATATTATCCTAGTGTAATTTTTATCTAAAATACAAATAAAAATTAAATATTTAGTGGGGCCAACACAGGTGGGTCATGAGTTTTGAAAAATAGCACTTTAACCTCATGTAGGTGCCTTGAAAAATGTATTTTGAGTTGTCAAAAGATGCCTTGTAAGTGGTATAATATGAAAGGCTAAATTTAGAAGAGTTATAATGCATTTTATGAATTTTGTAAGTGCCTAAATTTGGGGATGAATATTTGGACGTGAATCCAATGTTTGGTATAAGTTTTTAGATGATCAAGAGTCTATAAATATTGGTCATTTTGCATGCAGAAGGATCTTTATGCATTTTACAGGCTTATACTTTCTTCTTCAGAGGCTGAGAAAATAATTGGAGTAATCTTCTCGACTGATAAAATATGGAGATAGAGAATTTTATTTAGTGTGTTTACAGGTCTCCAGTGGAAATTTCATTTGTAGGTTGCAATTGTGCTACAGGAGCTTCATTTTGTGTGTTGTTATAGAAGTTTGTTGTTATTTTTGTGTGATTTTGATTCATAGTTTGTAATCAAAATTTTTGATATTGTTATCATAATATTCATGGTTTTTTTTTTTTTTGATTAGTCTCATATCATATATATTTTATTTATATTCTTATATTCAAAATCTGAAAAGTTTATTATGAAATTTAGTGAGCTTTTGTTGTGTATGTGAGCTCCAATTTGGAGGATATTTGTAATCTATGATGGAAAATATATGGACTATCATAAGTTCCATTTTTACAATTTTTTATAATTCTAAAAAAAATTAAAACCTTTTACTGATGTTTCTATGAAGTCTCTAAGTGTTTGTAGGCTTATCGGTGCAATTTTTGATATACCTGATTTCACCGATTTTATGTAATTTACAAATCTGAGTTGGGTTATTGTTATTATTTCAAATATAATATAATTTCCTATCTAAGTAAATTTTAAGAACCATAGGTTATGTATTAATTGTTGGTGATATAATAGTTAGTTGGATTTTAAAATTGCAAAAGATAGTTACTTTGTCAACTACAGAGGTAGATTATGTTGCAGTTACAGAAGCAAGCAATAGGATGATATGGATGCAAAGGTTCTGGAAGAGTTGAGGAAAAAGTAGGAATATTTTAGTTTATATAGTGATATCTAGAGTGTGATTCATTTAGCAAATAAATTAGCATTCCACTCAAGAATCAAACATATACAACTCAAATATCACTTCATTCATTTAGTTTTGGAGGATGGTCAACTAAAGTTGGGAAAGATCCATACAAGTTAGAATCCTGTAGATATGCTAACAAAAGTAGTCATAAAGTAAAATTTGGAGAATTTTTCAGCTTCAATAGGTCTTCAAGGATAATAAGGAATATGAGAAACATGTCAGGGTAAAAGTTCAAGGAAGAGTTGTAGTAGTGGAGTTGCAACAATTAGTCTCCAAGTAAGAGATTTTTAGATGGTAGAGTCTAATCTTATTAGAATGCCCAGTTATTGATGGGTGGTGTCAAGGGTCAGTGCCCCCAAAGGAAAAATTTTGTGAAAAATGCATTGTAAAATATTATAATTTCATAGTAAATCTAGATCATTCACTACTAGGTCACAATCTGATGGTAGAAATTATGTTGGTACATTTTTTCCCTAATATGTAACCCTCCTTTGATATGAGGGCATTTTAATCATGGTAATTCACTGTGTGTGAGTGAAGAGGATATTTTGGTGGATGTATTGTAGGTTTATCCTTTCATTTATTAGACTGAATAGAAAAAGAATTAGATATTTCTATGTGAACGTAGCCCATATTGGGTGAACAATGTTAAATCTATGTCTCTCTTGTCTTGTGTTTTCTACATTTTATTTCCATATTTATTTTATAAATATTGATCTACATTCTATATTCCTAATCATTTGTATATGAGTTGAAGGTTTATTTGACAGATAAACTTATAGGAAAAGAGGATTCTTGGTTCAAGTGAGAGCAATGGTGGAAGAAGGAAAGTTTAAGGTTGATAAGTTCAACAATGAAAACTACCAGTTATAGAATATGTAAGTGATGACTATCTATATCAGAAGGATATTTTTCTACCATTGGGTAGAATAACAAAGAATTTGGTGACTATAAAGGATGAAGAATGGGAGGTTCTTGACAAAAAGGCTCTAGGAACAATATGACTATGTCTGGCAAGGTCAGTGGCCTTCAATATTTTAAAAGAAAAGACAACATAAGATGTGATAAAGGCATTAGATAGAGTGTATGAAAAACTCTTAGCCTCCAAAAAGGTATTTATTATGAAGCATTTATTTAATATGGAGATGTCATAAGGTAGATCTATTGTTGATCATTTAAATGAATTTAACACAGTCACAAATCAGTTAAGCTCTATAGTAGTAAACTTTGATGATGAGGTTAGGGACATTTTGATTCTGTGCTTATTGTCATAAATCTAGATTAGCTTAGTCATGGTTTTGAGTAATATTGTCTCTGGTTCAAACACTTCAAAGTTTGATGATGTTATTGATGTTATTCTTAGTGAGAAAATATGATGGAAAATCAAAGGTGAGACATCAGGTAATGTTTTGAATATTGAGAACAAGAGAAGTCAAAAGGATAGAGGAAAGGGCCCACATAATCATGGAAAGTCTAATAAGGGTGGATCTAAATCTAAAGGAACATTGGTGTATTGGCATTGCGGGAGGAAAGGACACCTGAAAAAATATTGTTGGTTTTATAAAAGAAAATAAGGAGATGGAGAACAAGATAACAATCAAGAAGCAAATGTAGTAGGTGATGTGTTGCAAGATGTTTTAATCCTTTCATTAGATAATAATAATTATTCTTGGGTGTTAGATTCAGAGGCTTCATTTCATGCTACACCCTATAGGAAATATTTGGGTGATGATGAAACTTGTAAAAAATTTGTAAAGGGTAAGATATAGATAAAATTACAAAATGGAAACAAATGGTTGCTTAAAGAGGTGAGAAATGTTCCTGAGTTGAAAAAAAAATAGTAGGGCAGTTGGGAAGTGAGGGTTACATAGTTACATTTGTATAAAATTGGTGGAAGGTCACTAAAGGATTACTAGTAACAGTAAAAGGAGAGAAGGTAGGTACATTATATTTATTTAATGGTAATGTTGACTCTTCTATTTCTTTAGTTTATATAGAAATAGATACAAAATTATGGCACAACAAACTTGGGCACATGAGTGAGAAGGGAGTACAAATTCTCCACTCAAAGAATTTGTTGCTAGATTTGAAGAAGATGGATTTGGATTTCTTTGAGCACTGTGTGTATAGAAAATAGAAGAGATTCAGATTTCTCAAAGTTGGAAAGATAAATAAGGATGAAAAGTTAGAGATTTTGTATATAGATGTATGTGGACCTGCTCAGGTTTCATCCTTTGGTCGCTCTGTTTATTAAATTACTTTTATTGATGATGCAACTATAAAAATTTGGGTTCATTGCATATGAAAAAAAATTGATGTTTTTGATACTTTTAAGAAACAAAAAGTTTTGGTTAAGAATGAGACAGGAAATAAGTTAAAGTGTGTCAGATCAAACAATAGAGGTGAATACTATAGTAAGGAGTTTGATCATTATTGTTCATCCCATGGGATTTATAGAGAGAAGATGATTCCAAGAACACCACAACAAAATGGTGTGTTAGAAAGGATGAACAGGACAATCATGGAGCGTGTAAGGAGCATAAGTTTGTATGCAGGGTTGTCCTTACAATTTTGGGTAGATGTTGTGGATACTAATGTTTACTTAATAAATAGAGGGCCTTCAAGTCCTTTATATGGTGGCATTCTAGAGGAAGCATGGATAGGTAAAAAGGTAGACTATTCCTTTTTAAATACCTTTGGTTATGAAGCATTTGTTTATATTGATAATAAAATAGAATCAAACTTGAATCAAAATTCAAGAAATGTAATTTTTATTGGATATGGATTTAATGATTTTGGTTATCATTTATGGGATTTTGAAAATCACAAAATCATTAGGAGTAGATATGTGATCTTTAATGAGGTCATGTACAAAGATTAGTTCAGGGAAAGAAATAAGAAAATCCAAATACAAAATATAAAGTACCTGATGAAATCACTAGAAATAAAATTTCAAAAGTGCCATAAAATCAAAATATGTAATAATTACAACAACAGCAAAAATAAGTACCTTAATCTTCTGAAAGCATGTTTAGAAGAGCTACCAGAGTAAGTAGATTATCTGAATGATACTCTCCTTCAATTTATTATTTATTATTTATTATTGATTGATGGTAGTGATCCAAAAATCTATGAAAAAATAATGCAGGTAGAAACCAAAAAGAAGTGGGAGTAAGGCATGAAAGAGGAGATGGACTCTGATCTATAAACTAGCACTTATTTCCATGCAAAAAAATTTACTTTGGATCCTTTAGTCAAATCACATAATTTCCTGAAACATTCATGAAAATGAAACTGAATTTGACATTTTATCTTATTTTATCTATTTACGCATTCAATAGTGATTAATAAACAAGATTAATCAAAATACAGAAAAAGAATGCAAAAATAGAATCCACTCACAATAAGCACGTGAGAATGGTTCATCAATGCCTACGTCTCTGAGTTCACTTATAGTATGGACTGATCCATTTCCTTGAAAAGTGAGTACATGGCCAATTCCTCATGATTGTCAAATGGATACTCTAAGATTGCACACAACTCAAACAATAGAGCTTCAGAAAGCCCTGGTAAACCCACGAACAGACCTTCCAACTTACTATCGTACAAATGCAATCTTGCAATTCTATGGATTTTCACCAAAGGTATCAAAAATGGAATTATAAAATGTTCTTACAAAAATCGTCATAGGGATTTCAACATACCGTTAAAATCATCTCAAAGTCTAGGACATTTTCCTATGGATTTTCACCAAAGGTATCAAAAATGGAATTATAAAAGGTTCTTCCAAAAATCGTCATAGGGATTTCAACATACCGTTAAAATCATCTCAAAGTCTAGGACATTTTCCTAGTTTACATTGAAGTTTAAAAAGATCTCTAAGTCCTTCAAAACATAGGATTTATGCATACTAGTCTCTATATTGGCCATTACACAATCAGCAAAGCTTCACTTTGAGGCATCAAATGACCTCAAATCCAGATACTCAGCATATGGTTAAAACCTCTAGCTCTGGATCTCAGCTCTCAGCACTGGCTATGGCTCTGGCTCTAGCTCTCAGTTCTCAGATATGGTAATGAGAGATTTGAAAATTTTGATTGAAATGACTTGAACCTTTGGCCTCTTTATATACTTTTTATGGGCCCATGTTTTTTGATTGGGATGATTATCCACAATCTATTTTAATAAATTTAATAATTATCCCATACCTAATTTTTATGGGATTTTAAATTATCCATCACATTTTAAAATATGGGGTGATAATTATTCCCCAATATATGATGGAATATGTTTATCCCCAAATATTAAATACTTGGGTTGAGCCATATTGTCATGTCACTTTATTGCCACATCATCGAGTTTGACCATAACTTTGACTGGTCATAACTTTCGCATACGGACTCCTTTTTTCAAACCATAAAATATGATGGAAAGCTTAAGACGATCTCTACATCATAGAACTAGCTTTGAAATATTACATGATTGTTAATTTTTTATTTTTACCAGCTTTGATCACCTATTGACTGACTTTGACTGGAACTTTGACCAACTACATAAGGAGCATACGAGCTTCATTTTTGAAGTTACGCATACCATTAGAAAGCTCTCTTTAAGATCTATGATATGCCATTGATAAATTTTCAATTTTATGACTTATATTTTGGAGTGAATGTGGATCTTCTTGGATCAATCCTCCCTATTAAGAGGGCTTTTGGTCCACCAAAAGCTGGTACCCAACTTGATCCTCTAAAATGCTAGTCAGTTCTGAAGAATTATTATAAGTTTTTTTTATCTACTCAAGTTTTGTAACTGCATCTAAAATTCCTGGAATAACTGATTGATCACATCTTTTGCATACCTTCTATTGTTGCATGACCATTAATAGTCTCTACACAGAACTAAGATGTGATAACTTCCTCTGTTGCACGGCTTCACAAGAGCCTCTACATAGATAAGCCTAGTGATCTCCTCTACTATTGCTAAATGGTCCTCTGCAACATATCAAGTATAGAATCCAAATCATAGCATAGAGATAATTATGGAAAATATGATTCATAACTCAAAAATGTAAAAGGTCCTAAAACAAGGCATGAGTTATATTGAATCCTGCAACTACCAATAAGGTCATAATATATCAAATTTTCTGCCCACATTCACATCTTATAAGTGGTGAACTATCAAATACTAAAATAATTACCAATGCAACTGCAAGACAAGTTTGTCAATGTAAACAATATACAATATTGGTTGTGACCATGTCGCAATAGATTACCTCAATGGATCTTATCATGCATCCAATAACAAATATGCCATAAATAGATGCATTCCAAAATAGTGAATATTCTGAAATAAGTATTATAAGAAAGCTGAATCTTATCCAAAAACCTATGCAATTATTGTTAAATCTCCCAAGCTGATCAGTGAGTTAAATTCCTTAATAATTCAATAGAAAACTCATAAAGTTAATACTAGAGATTCAAAAAATAGAGTTAATCATAACACAAGTGTGAGAATTAAAAACTTCACATGATAAACCTATCTCAAAGTGTTCCCACCATAGTAGCTCCAAAAATGCATATATTAATCCAATAATCATGACAACAAAAAAATAAGAAACTATTTACTAACCTTTTTTATCAGATTCTCCTATTTAGGGTGTTCAATTTCCTTAGTGGATTTATTGAAAATTGCATGAGTTGATTTAAGATTAATTTCATTAGTTACCTTATCAACAAGTTTATATACCATCTTCTTCTTACCATTACCAGGATGGTGGGATGGTTGAAGATTTCAACACTTCTCACCCAATGTCCACTCACATGATAATGAGTGCAAACATCCCTCTTCTTAGGTGAGGTCACTCATTTTTCATTTCTCACTTTGACAGTATGAGAATGGTCTTTAGCACCTACAATTTACTTTAGCAAAGCTTGTCTTTTCCAATAATTTGTGACACAATGGTTATTTAATCTGCAAAATGTATAAAGAAAAGAATGCAACATCTTCTGAATATTAAAACCAAATTTCTTAAATGGTAAAAATGAATCAAAAGTCTTGGAATTCACATTCCTATTAGTGCCTTTTCTAGTGTAAGATCGAGGAGGTGGAATTTTAATACCTCTTTTACCTGATTTCTTACACTGCTCATCATTCCTTCAAAGAGAGAAATTTTGCTCTACTAGTAGACTCAAATCTTGGATGTCATAATCTTGTCCTCTTTCATCAATGGAAGAACTCTCTTCAACATCCACTTTCTCACTAGCATAACCCAATCTTGCATGGTGAGATATATGATATACCTATATTGGGTTAGTAATACCTTGACCATTCTTACCAAGGCCCCTTCCATAAAATCCCATTTTTAATAACAGTTTAGATCCAATGCCCTTAGTGTGTTTCTTAAAACTACCAAAATCAATATCTAAAACATCTAAAACTGCATGAAAAGAATTATTAGATGAATAACTTATTGTGCACTCATCAGTCATAGCATCTTCATCTAAAGTGGAAGGCATATGCTTTAATCCTTTACCATTTTACATTTGTGCCAAGAGCTCATCCTTGGTTTGCAATTCAAATTTCAAATGGTCAATCTCTTTGTCTAAAGAGTACAATTTGAGCTCTCAGGAAAGCATTCTCTTCCGAGATCTATTGGTTAATTGCTTCAAACTCATCAAGCCTTTCTCTTTTCAAGGCTTTGCCCATGGCTTCTTATTTCTTGCAAACAACCTAATCCCACAAACTGCACATTGTAATTGGAATATCAACAAGGCCAAAAGTCTAAAATAATACTAGAAACCAGACTAAAAATAATTGATATCAATCCATACAATCAAAATCTAACCCAACACACTAACTGCTTTAATACCAAACCTGATCCATAAACTAGCACTTATTTCTGTGCAAAAAAATTTACCTAAGATCCTTAAGTCAATCACATAATTTCTCAAAACATTCACAAAAATGAAACTCAATTTGACCTTTTATCTTATTTTATCTATTTATGTATCCAATAGTGATTAATAAATAAGATTAATCAAAACGTGGAAAAAGAATGCAAAAATAGAATCCACTCACGACAAGCACATGATAAAAGAGTTCAAAAATGCCTACATCTTTGAGTTCACTTATAGTACAAACCGATCCATTTCCTTGAAAATTGAGTACATGTCCAACTCCTCACGATTGTCAAATGGATACTCTAAGATTGCACACAACTCAAACGCAAAGCTTTAGAAAGTCTTAGTAAACCCATGAATAGACCTTCCACCGTACTGTCATGCGAATGAAATCTCATGATTATATGGATTTCTACCAAAGGTATCAAAAATGGACGTATAAAATGGTCTTAAAAAAATCATCACAAGGATTTCAACATACTATTGAAATCATCTTGAAGTCTAGGACATTTTCTTAGTTTACACTGAAGTCTGAAAAGATCTTTAAGTCCTTCAAAACTTAGGATAGATGCAGATTGGTCTCTATATTGGCCATTACACAATCTACAAAGCTTCACTTCTAGGCATCAAATGACCTCAAATCTAGACACTCAGCATATGGTTGGAACCTCTAGCTTTGGATCTTGGATCTCAGCTCTCGGCTCTTAGCCCTGGCTCTGGCTCTCATCTCTTGGCTCTCGACTCTTCAAATCTCAGATATGGCAATGAGATCTTCTAAACTTTTGAATGAAATGAATTAAACCTCTGAACCCTTTATATTCTTTTTATGAGTCCATTTTTTTTTATTGGGATGATTATCCACAATCTATTGTAATAAATTTCATAATTATTTCATACCCAATTTTTATGGTATTTTAAATTATCCATCACATTTAAAAATATAGGGTGATAATTATTCCCCAATATGTGATGGAATATGTTTATCTCCAAATATTAAAGACTTGGATCGAACCATATTGCCACATCACTTTATTTCCACATTATCGAGTTTGACCATAACTTTGACTGGTCGTAACTTTCACATACGGACTCCCTTTTTTAAACCATAAAATGTGATGGAAAGATTATGATGAGATCTACATCATATAATTGGATTAAAAATATTCTATGATGGTAACTTTTTGTATTTTGACCAGCTTTGACCATTTGTCGACTAGCTTTGACTGAAACTTTGACTAACTACACGAGGAGCATATGAGCTATGTTTCCAAAGTTTCACATACCATTAGAAATATCTCTTTGAGCTATACATTTTTCCAATGATCAATATGAAATTTGATGACATCTATTTTAGAGTGAATGTGGATCCTCCTAAATCAGACTCCTTGGTACATAACCAAACTTGGGGTCTGATTCAGTTATCTACAAGTAAAAGAGCATTGTAGAATAAATGAGATTATAGATTAAAGGAAGAAGATGGAGGAAAAAAGAGGTACAAGGCTAGACTTGTTGTAAAAGGGTTTGCACAAAAGAAAAATATAGATTTTCATGAAATATTTTATCCAATTGTTAAAATGACTTCCATAAAAAATGTTTTTAAGGTTGGTAGCAGTAGAATATTTGCACCTTGAATAGTTACATGTGAAGACTACTTTTCATCATGGTGACTTAAAAGAAGAAATATATATGGAGTAGCCATAGGGATACGAAGTCAAAGGTAAGAAAAAAATGGTGTGAAGGTTGAATAGGAGTTTGTATGGCTTAAAGCAAGCTCCAATGCAATGGTATTTTAAATTTGACATGTTTATGATAGAATAAGGTTATAGTAGATGTTATTTTGACCACTATGTTTATTTTAAGAGATTAGATAATGGTAGTAATATTATCTTGTTCTTATATGTAGATGACATGCTTGTTGTAGGGTCTAACATGCAGGATATAAATGAGCTCAAAAAAAAAGTAGGAAATTCATTTGCAATGAAGGATTTAGATATTATAGAGCAAATCCTTGGTATGAGAATAATAAGAGATAGAAAAAATAAAAAATTGACATTGTTTCAAGAAGAGTACATCAATAAGGTATTAGTAAGGTTCAATATGTAAGATGCAAAACTAGTGAATACACCTTTGGGAGGGCACTTCAAATTAAGAAAGGAATAATATCTTAAATTGTAGAAAGAAATCAATTACATGTCTAAAGTGCCCTATTCTTTAGCAGTTAGAATTTTTATGTATGCTATGGTGTGCATGACACCATACATTACTCATGCAGTGGGAGTTATCAGTAGGTTTATGAATACTCTAGGAAAGGAGCACTAGGATGCAGTCAAGTGGATTATCATGTACTTTAGAGGGACCATTGATAGACAATTATGCTATGAAGGGTCAGATGTTAACTTACAAGGATATGTTGATATAGACATGGCTAGATATTTTGATGGCAGGAGGAGCACCATAGTTTATGTATTCACTATTGGTGACACAATAGTTAGATTTCAAAATTACTATAGATAGTTGCTTTGTCAACTACAGAGGTAGAGTATGTTACAACTGTAGAAGCAAGCAAGGAAATGATATAAATGTAATGGTTCTTGGGAGAGTTGAGTCAAAATCAAAAATATTATAGGTTTTATAGTGATAGCCATAGTATGATTCATTTAATAAATAACTCAGCATTCCACTCAAGAACTAAACATATATAACTCATGTATCACTTCATTCATTCAGTTTTGGAAGATGGTCAATTGAAGTTTGAAAAGATCTATAGGATTTAAAATCTTATAGATATATTAAAAAAGGAAGTCACAAAGGAGAATTTGAATACTTGTTCAACTTCAATAGGTCTTCAAGAATAACAAGGAAGATGAGAAATATGCCAGGGTCAAATTTCAAAGAAAAGTCCAAAGATGAATTATAGCAGTGGAGTTGTAACAATCAGTCTCCAAGTGGGAGATTATTGGATTGTGGAGCCTAGTCTTATTAGAATACCCAATTCTACACAGGGAGGTGTGGTCAAGAAGCATCCATAAAGTGAAAGTTTTGTGAAAAATGCAGTGTAAAATATTATAATTTTGTAGTAAATCTGGACCGTTAACTATTAGGTTATAGATCTGACCGTCAAAATTATGTTGGTGTATTTTTTCCCTAATATATAACCCTCCTTTGATGTGAGGGCATTGTAATCATGGAGACGCACTATATGTGAGTGAAGAGGATATTATAGTGTATGTATTTTAGGTTTATCCCTTCATTTGTTGGACTGAATAAGAAAAGAACTGGGTATTTTTGTATAGATGTAGCCCATATTATGTGAACCATGTTAAAT
This sequence comes from Torreya grandis, assembly GCA_037957365.1. Classification (NCBI taxonomy): domain Eukaryota; kingdom Viridiplantae; phylum Streptophyta; class Pinopsida; order Cupressales; family Taxaceae; genus Torreya; species Torreya grandis. The sequence goes on from JARHVA010009313.1 coordinate 36,161, forward strand.
TTGTGTCTCTCTTGTATTATGTTTTATACATTTTATTTCTATATTAATTTCATTGATATTGTTATATGTTCTATATTCATAAAAATTGGTATCAGAGCTTAAGGTTTATTTGACAAATAAACTCAAAGGAAAATAGGGTTCCTTGTTCGAGTGGGAGCAATGGTAGAAGAAGATAATTTTAAGGTCAAAAAGTTCAACAGCCAAAACTACCAGCTATGGAAGATGCAAATGGAGGACTATCTATATCAAAATGATCTTTTCCTACCATTGGACGAAATAGCAAAGAAGTTAGCAACTATGAAAAATGAAGAATGGGAGGTTCTTGACAGAAAGGCACTAGGAACAATATGATTATGCCTGGTAGCATCGGTGGCCTTCAATATTTCAAAAGAAAAGACAACAGAAGATGTGATAAAAGTATTGAATATATTGTATGAAAAACCCTCAACCTCCAAAAAAGTATTTCTTATGAAGCATTTATTTAATATGGAGCTATTAAAAGGTGGGTCTGTTGGTGATCATTTAAATGAATTTAACATGGTCATAAATCAATTAAGCTCTATAGGAGTAAACTTTGATGATGAGGTTAGGGCTCTTTTAATTTTGTGTTCATTACCATAAAGATGGAATGGCTTGGTCATGGTTGTGAGTAATTTTGTCTCTAGTTCAAACGTTTCAAAGTTTAATGATGTTATTGGTGTTATTATTAGTGAAGAAATGTGATAGAAAAGTACAGGTGACACATCAGGTAATGCTTTGACTATGGAGAATAGGGGAAGAAAAAAAGAAAGAGGAAAGGGCCCAAGGAATTATGGGAAGTCTAAAAAGGGTAGATCTAAATCCAAAATAACCTTGGTGTGCTGGCATTATGGAAAAAAAAGACACCTGAAGAAAGATTGTTAGTTTCAAAAAGCAAAATAAGGAGATGGACAACAAGATAACAATCAAGTAGCAAATGTAGCAAGTAATGTGTTGCAAGATGCTTTAATCCTTTCATTAGATAATATTAATCATTCTTAGGTGTTAGATTCAAGGGATTCATTTCATGCTACACCCCATAGGAAATATTTTCAAGACTATGTTCGAGGTTATTTTGGATATGTTTATTTGGGTGATGGTGAACCTTGTAAAATTATTAGAAAGGGTAAGATATAGATAAAATTATTGAATGAAAACAAATGATTGTTGAAAGAGGTGAGACATGTTTATGAGTTGAGAAGAAATCTAATTTCAGCAAGTCAGTTGGGAAGTGAGGGTTACACAGTTACATTTGTAAAAAATTTGCGAAAGGTCACCAAAGGATCAATAGCCATAGCAAAAAGAGAGAAGATAGGTACATTATATTTATCTAATGATAATTTTGACTCTTCTATTGATTTATCATCTATTAAAATGGATACAAAATTATGGTACCACAGACATGGGCACATGAGTGAGAAGGGGATGCAAATTCTCCACTCAAAGAATTTGTTGTCAGATTTGAAGAAGGTGGACTTGGATTTCTATGAGCACTGTGTGTATATAAAATAGAACAGAGTCAAATTTCTCAGAGTTAGGAAGATAAAGAAGGATGAAAAGTTAAATCTTATGCATACAGATGTATGGGGATTGGCTCAGGTATCATCCCTTGGTGGCTATACTTATTATGTTACTTTTATTGATGATGTAACTAGAAAAACATGGGTTTGTTACATACAAAAAAAATATGATGTTTTTGATACTTTTAAGAAATAGAAATCTTTGGTTGAGAATGAGACAGGAAATAAGTTGAAGTGTGTTAGATCATACAATGGAGGTGAATACTTTAGCAAGGAGTTTTATAATTACTATTCGTCCCATGGAATTTATAGAGAGAAAATGGTTCCAAGAACACCATAAAAAAATGGTGTGTCCGAAAGGATGAACAAGACAATTATGGAGCATGCAAGGACCATAAGATTGCATGTAGATTTGCCCTTACAGTTTTGGGTAGTTGATGTGGATATTGTTGTTTACTTAATAAATAGAAGGCCTTCAATTCCTTTGGATGGCGGCATTCTAGAGGAAGCATGGATAGGTAAAAAGGTAAACTATTCCTTTTTAAAGGCTTTTGGTTGTGAAGCATTTATCCATATTGATGAATAAAATAGAACCAAGCTTGAAGCAAATTCCAAGAAATATAATTTTATTGGATATAGAGTTAATGAATTTGGTTACCGTTTATGAGATTTTGAAAATCATTAGGAGTAGAGATGTGATCTTTAGTGATAAGGTCATGTACAGAGATCAGTTGCAGGGAAAGAAATAAGAAAAACCAAATATAGAATATGCAATACTTGATGAAATCACTAGATAAGAAATTTTAAAAGTGTCAAAATAATAGAAAGTACAACAACTATAACAACTGCAATAACAAGTACCTCAAACTCCTAAAAGTGTAGTTAGAATTTCTACTAGAGTAAGTAGACTCCATGAACGATACTCTCCTTCATTTTATTACTTTTTATTGATTAATGGTGGTGATCTAGAATCTATGAAGAAGCAATGCAGATAGAAACCAAAAATAAGTGGGAGCAAGACATGAAAGAGGAGATGGACTCTTTGGTACATAACCAAACTTGGGATCTGGTTCATATGCTTGCAAGTAAAAGAGCATTACAAAATAAATGGGTTTATAGGTTGAAAGAAGAAGATGGAGGCAAAAATAGGTACAAGGCTAGACTTATTGTAAAGGGGTTTGCACAAAATAAAGATATAGATTTTGATGAAATATTTTATCTAGTTGTTAAAATGACTTTCGTAAGAGCTATTTTAAGTTTGGTAGCAATAGAAGATTTGTACCTTGAAAAATTAGATGTGAAGATTGTTTTCCTTCATGGTGACTTGGAGGAGGAAATATATATGGAGTAGGCATAGGAATATGAAGTCAAAGGTAAGGATAAAATGGTGTGCAGGTTGAAGAATAATTTGTATGGCCTAAAGCAAATTCCAAGGCAGTGGTATTTGAAAATTGACATGTTTATGATAGAATAGGGTTATAGTAAATGTCATTCTAACCACTATGTTTATTTTAAGAGATTAGATAATGAAAGCTATATTGTCTTCTTATTGTATGTAGATGACATGCTTGTTGTAGGGTCTAACATATAGGATATAAATGAGCTCAAAAGAAAACTAGAAAATTCATTTGCAATGAAGAATTTGGGTGTTGCAAAGAAAATCCTTGGTATGAGAATGACAAGAGACAAGAAAAATAGAAAATTAACATTGTCTCAAGAAGGGTAGATCAAGAAGGTGTTAGTTAGGTCCAATATGTAAGATGCAAAACCATTGAGTACACCTTTGGGAGGGCACTTCAAATTAATCAAGAAACAATGTCCTAAAATAGAGAAAAAATTTAATTACATATCCAAAGTGCCCTATGCTTCAGCAATTGGAAGTTTAATGTATGTTATGGTGTGAATGAGACTAGACAATGTTCATGCAATGGGAGTTGTCATCAGGTTTATGAATAATCCAGGAAAGGAACACTGGGATGTAGTCAAGTAGATTCCCAGGTACTTGAGAGGGACCACTGATAAACAGTTGTGTTATGAAGGGTCAGATGTTACCTTACAAGGATATGTTGATGTAGACATAGTTATATATTTAGATGGTAGGAGGATCACCACATGTCATTTATTCACTATTGGTGACACAATAATTAAATGAATTTAAAAATTACAGAAGATAGTTGATTTGTTAATTACAGAGGCAAAGTATGTTACAACTATAGAAGCAATCAAGGAGATGATATGGATGCAATGGTTCATGAAAGAGTTGAGGTAGAAGCAAGAAAATTGTAGGTTGTATAGTGATAGTCAGAGTGTGATTCATTTATCAAATAACTCAACATTCCACTCAAGAACCAAACATATACAACTTAGGTATCACATCATTCGTTCAGTTTTGGAAGATGGTCAACTAAATTTGGACAAGATCCATACGATTCAGAAGCCTAAAGATATGCTAACAAAGGTAGTCACAAAGGAGAAGCTAGAGAGTTGTTCAGCTTCAATAGGTCTTTAGGGATAACAAGGAAGATGAGAAACATGCAAAGGTTAAAGTTTAAAGAAAAGTCCAAGGAAGAGTTGTGGTAGTGGAGTTGTAACAATCAGTCTCCAAGTGGGAGATTGTTGGATGGTGGAGCATAATCTTATTAGAATACCAATTCCCAATGGGGGGTATGGGTGGGTAGCACCCCAAAATCAAAAAAAATGTGAAAAATTCAATGTAAAATATTTTAATTTCATAGTAAATCTGGACCATTCACTATTAGGTCACAGATCTGATGGTAAAAAGTATGTTCATGTATTTTTACCTTAATATGTAATCCTCTTTTGATACGAGGCATTGTAATCATGGTGGTGCATTGTTTGTAAATGAAGATTGCAGTGGATGTATTGCAAGTTTATCTCTTCATTTGTTGGATTGAATAAGAGAAGAACTGACTATTTTTGTGTGGATGTAACCCATATTGGGTGAACCACGTTAAATTTGTGCCTCTCTTGTATTGTGTTTTAGAGATTTTATTTGCATCTTTATTTCATTAATATCACTCTGTGTTTTATATTCCTAACATTGATAGACTTGAAAACCATTATGGTAAGATGGTTTGCATCATATTTTTCAATTCAAGTCCTCTTATTAACAATTTATGAACAATCTATTCTCCTATTATAAATAATTTTGTAATCCTAAATGTAGTGCCATTGGAAATTTTTCATTTTATTTAATTTCTTTATCCTATAGTCTAGTTGAGAAAAATGTATTAAGCACTTAGAATCTTATATTGTTTAGGATAAGGAAATGGCTAAACAATCATTTAAATTGCATATTTAGAGTTAACGTTAGCAATTGTCATAATAATTTCTTGAATTTTGAGGCTCAATAATAAATGTTATGTGTGATAAAATGATTATGAGAGTGGTTAATTCGTTTCTTAGAAGATTTAATTTATGATAAGACTGAGACAACAAAGACACAGTCATATGGATTTCTCCCTCTTTAGCTTATTGGAATTGGTTTTGCAAAGATTGCTTCTTGGATGCATACTGGAGAGGAGGTGAGTGAATGGAAAAAAGAAATACTTAAAAATAGTGTTGAAGTAGGACATGGGATTCTTTGACACTGATGCTACAATAGTTGATATTATATTTATCATTTCCATAGAAACTCTTCTAGTTCAAGATGCAAATGTGAGTACTTTGATTTTTCATGTATGTATAAGACTGTGTATACTTTTGATAGCTAGAAACTGGTAAAAATGGAACTTAAACCAAGATTCAAGACCAGATTCCTGAATCGAGACTAAAAAAATATGAATCATATGATGAGATACACAACAACCCTTACTAAAAAATATATAAGCAATATTGAATGTTTCAGTTATTCCTAGAATAACATTTACTCAAGATTTATATGCTTACACACTTACAACATTGACATCAAGAGCCATAAATCTTGGGCAAATGTAGCCAACATTGCAGAGCAAGTATCTTATGATAATTTTAAAATCATACTAAGAGCACAATGTCTTATATGCATTATGTTAATGTCTTGATTTGTTTTCTAGTATGCAAAAAAAATTCTTGAGTTCTAGTCTAAAATTATTTAACATGTAACAAGTTATTTCTCAAATTAGAACCATTTACTCTTTTATGGGAGAAAATAGAGCATTACATTTATATTTAGGAGCTTTACAAACTACACAAAATTTACGGTTCAAAGAATAGATATGCAAGGGACTGAGCATAGGATGCACCAAATGACCAAATTAATGGAGGTAAAGCATTCATTGCCATTTTATCTTCTATAGTTGGTGAAATGTATGCAATCTCTACCTTTGCAAGTTCTCTCTACTTAATAGAATTGAATCATCTCAAGTGTTTTGAAGCTTTGCTTTTCATAGCTGCCCTAAATCAAATGGATCATAATGCTCACCAGTAAACCCAATTGTGTTGAATTTTTCATTTGTAAATGTTGATGGTGTATTTGCCTCAGAACATTCATCATATGCACTTGACAAAAAAATGTGGATCATTGTTCACAGAGGGATAAAAATATATTTTACTTCATTAGTTGATGCCTCCTTTAGTGCATTGTTAATAGCTCCTTACTAGGTTGAGATCCAACATAAAAAAAAAAATTATTGAACCTAAGATATTCAGTTAAAATATTGTATGGCTGGTATTGACATGTATATTTGTGTTGATAGTTCATTGCCAGTTCTACATTGTAGGAAATTCAACAAGAGGTTGATCAAAGAGAAGAAGTACTTGCTAGATTAGACCAAGAATTTGGTTTTCGTAGTTGGTGCTATGAAAAGTTTTTGAAGTATGTCAAAATTTGTGCGGCATTTAATTCCTTTGTATGGTTTTCCTGGATTATTATGCAAGGAAAAGGGCTTCAATGAACAGCTTGTCCATGAAGCTAATGCCAAAAAAATTACATTTGGATTGTACTAGCTTGGTGTGAGTGTACTGCTTTACACCTATTATCTACGAATGGACATGATTTTTGAATACATGAATGCATGATTTTATAAATAACATGACAACTATTTTATGCATTTTTTTAATCTTCTATCATAGGTATTATTTTCTTTTTAAGCTCAAATAAGGCCTTTTTTGATGATTTTATTCTTCTTATGATATATAGGTTCATGGACCAAGGGTAGACATTGATGCACTTTGTGTTGCACCTCATCATGAAACTTGAGAGGTGAGCTACAATGTTGATTGTTTATTCCCAATATTTTTTTTTCAATTCCCTTACTTTCGAAAAATAAAACTTTCATATGCTATTATGCTATTAAAACAAGATTTTTTTATTGAGATACATTCAATGATAGCAGAGAAGTCATAAGTGACAGAGCTTCCTCTTGTTCTAGATGCACATGTTCCGATCATGAAATTTAAGTTCAATGGAATATTAATTGATTTGATTTACACAAATCTCTCTCTCTGGGCAATTCCAAAAGTAAGTCCTAATTTTTCCTTTTAGGTTTTATGTTGCCAATAGTTCACATTCATTAGCCCTTAATCAAAGAGTTGGGTGGCTTTTTTCCATCTAGAGTTACAATGAAGTGATATGTATACAAATTAAAAATTACAGTTTCAAATGAGCCTTCCTTTATTACAAATCATTTTGGGATACTAAACTCAAAGTTATTTGCAACAAAGAGTTATTTGTTTCAATCCCTTACAATTATTGCAAAGTCACTCAGACTTGAGTGATATCATCCAATGAGAAGAACAACGATATATTAATTGTGAAAGAAACAAATATTTAGCATATTGATTCCAGATAGAAAGTTGAGATATCAATTTGTGGACAAAAAATGGAAATATATCATATTATTATAATGCTGACATTTGAAGTGAGTTTTTTGATAGTTATAGAATCTTAAAAGTATGCATTTGGATGAGAGAGATGAAAAATATTTTTGTTGAGAATACTTAATTCAACTATTGATGGAGAATAATAGACTTAAATATCACAATAGAACAGTAAAGGCTTCATTGTACTCATGGAGACTTATTTGCTATTTTGACTTTGTTTTTTATTTTGACATGCATTGGTTGCATTCTTCATCTCTTTATGGATCTATCTCATAAATGTTGTTTTTCTAAAGTTAAACATTCAAGGTTATTAGTTACTAGCCCTCCCAAGGCTTAAACTTTTTTTTCTATTGTTACTGACTACAACTTAAACATTAGACTATATAAATTTTGCCTTCAACACCCACTACATTGACACTTGTATCATATTCAAGGACTTTATATGCATTAATATTCGTTTGATATCCTAAATTCTTGGGGGCAAGTCTACATCTAGCTACAAACTTGTGGTGTTGTTGCATCAAGCATGAGTCCACCCATTTTTTGTCTAAGATGCATAAAATTTGCAAGTCTAGCTTCACCTTGATTAAGTCTTGCTATGTTGATTGTTTCATGGTTGTGATTTATTGCTTAAATTACAAATTTTAATAACTTGCAAAAATAATTTGAACACGTCAAAAATTGATGATGGAAGCTTTGTATATAGTTTTTTCCAATAAAAGCACCCTGCATTTTATGCGATTGATATTACAATACAAATAATAGTTATTGTCCTTTTTCTGAATAAATGTTTATTGTCTTTGCATGTGTTAAATTTGATTTTCTCAATATTGGATTTTGAAACTAATTTTTGTTTTTTATTTTTGTTGTGTGTGTTTATTGTGCAGGATCCAGACATCTCTCAAGATTTTATTCTATGTAATGTGGATGAACAAAGTGTTTGAAGTCTAAATGGGTGCAAAGTAACTGATCAGATTCTACATTTGGTACCAAATATTCAGGTACCTAATTTTCATCGATTACCAATTTGATAGATGATATATAGTACACCACTTTATAGATTACTTTGATACTAAATTTGTAATTATTTACTGTGAACTTTTTGAAAGTAAAATTTTAGAACAACACTTAAATGCATGAGGTTTTGGGCCAAACGATGTGATGTTTATTCAAATGTAAGGGAGCATAGTGAAGATACTTTTTTTGATATTTTAGCTTGAGTTTTTGGTCCATTAAAAAATATTGAGGTACCACCTTGATTATTACCATGTCCTCTGCACTGATCATTTTTCATGGTTGAGTAGGGCACAAATTTTCTTGGAGGTGTTAATTGGGCATTACTACTAGAATTTGTCATTTATACCCCAATGCATCACCTAGCATGTTGGTGGCTAGCTTCTTTCGTGTATACAGATAATGGCGTTGTCCAAAGCTAGTGGTGCTTTGTCCATTTGAAGACGGTACCCTAAGCCTTCATTGAATAGCATATGGAGATTATTAGCAAACCATGGCTTCCTAATATAGTGGACTGTTATGCCCTCTCTTTTTCTCTCAAATTTTGTCATTGCATTCTATTTCCACTAATAGTAGACTTAGAGCAATACAGGCCCTTCTCATGTTTGGGTTTGTCTTTGCAATTAGAATCGGGTTTTACACTACCCTAAATCAATATGAGATGTTAGTGGAAGAATGTGCATTTGAAACAAGAAAGGTAGAGACATCTACTTCTATTTACCTACTTTCACAGAGAGGGAATCAAATAATAGGCTTGGGAGAGCTTGAGTAATTGGATATCAAGGTTCCAGACTCCATAATTCATTGGGCTTCATGTAAATGATTGTCTGGTGCCACCTCATTTCAATCTTCATCAGTCTACAAATAGTTTCTATGATAATTACCAATGTACTATTTTAGTTGTGTCTTTGGCGATCAAAGGGATAAATGTTTGTGCAAAATTTAACATATAGGAAGTACTGAAGAACTAGTTTATAACTTTATTGTATTTTTATGGGCTACATACTACAAAACAAAGTAATATTCTATTGTTTTCTTAAGAAGATTACTTAATTTAATTTATGTAAAATAATGTTTATTCTAATGAGTGGATTCTATAATGATGATATCATGTGAAGCAAACCACTATTGTAATGGTACAAGATTGAGATTCTTGTTTTTCTTTTTTGTTCAATTGGACTTTATTCTGATGGTTTCACGAGTGTCTTATTTTCTCTCTTTCCAAGGACAAGCTTGAAGAGATCATTTTATTTGCAGTGGTTATTAATGTATCTTTTGTTATCTAATGTGGCTTCTTCTTTCCACAAATGTGACTTATCTCCCTCTTTCTCATTCACCTCAACTACATATTAGAAATGACACCGATTTGGGTGAAAGCAAAAATACCACTGAAATGTGCTAGAATATTGGATTATGAATTATTATGAGTAAATGACTAGGATGTCTTATTTCCTAAGAATGATACAAATTTGTTACAAGTATAATTTGAACATTTATTTGATTGTGTATGTTAATTGTTCGCCAAGTTGCCTTCTTAGCATATTACAAGAGTCAAGTTCTAATTAAACCAACTGCTTGTATTCTCTTCTTAAGCACTGTACATTCCTTGTAGTATTTCCCATGTTTATAAATTACTCTTATTGTTGAACTACTCAAATTAGCACTATGTTTAGTAGTTGTGGTTGTACATGAATATTGTATTGATATTGAAAATGTAATGCACAGTTGAATATGTCCTTACCATAACAAAGAGATATTCTAGGAAATTTGTAGTGAAGCCTATGAAACATGTTGTGCAAATCGATAGGAACTTTAACTTTAACTTCAACAACTTTTAAAACCACATTTTACAATTAATAACATCAATCAAAATATGAAACAAAAATAATTTTTACTCAAAATTATTTCTCCCACAAGAACTTGGTGCTAGCGCTGTTGTTTATTAATTGTCTACTATGAACGATAGAAAAATATTTTTCATTGTCCACTAGTACTTGTAAATGAACACTATTCACACCATTTTTGTATCGAGAATATTGCCTCCAAAATAAATCGCATAAATACTACCACCAAACTTCTAGAATCATATTTATCGCTATCAGATCATGTTCTATTCAAATCCCAAAGGGAGACTTTGGGGCATTTGACGTCAGAGTTCTACAACACAAACATGGGGTATTGCAATCTTCGTCAGATCATCCCACTTCTCCTTTGGATTCCTGAGTGAAGAAGCAAACAATATGAAGTCCAAAGTTGTGGCCATGTTCACATTCAGGATGACTTTATTTCCAACAACGTGAAAGCTAACTACCCACCCTATGCCCTCAATTTTATTTGTAACAAATCTACGGGCTGATGTTCTAATGGATTTTCTCGGTATGTATAATATAATTTCAAATACTTTTAACATTTTTTCTGATATTAAACGTGTTTTACAAACATTTTGGCACGCAGTTGCAGTGTTGTGGCTTATGGAGATGGTGTCGCAGTCTTTAGACCCTCATCTCAGCGTGTGCACGACCTCCTCACAGGGGTCAGCGTTGCTTCTGCCGAAAGTGGATACGACAACCTCATTGTCATGACAGTTATGCATTTGTTTTTCGTTGTACGTAGATTTCATCCTTCAGGTATATCCTCAAGTTTCAATGGCATTTGAAGTTCTAGATTACGGTTTTTTGTTTTTTTTAATAAATGGTTTTCAGCTCTGAGCTCTACTTGCAGGAAAGATATCCTTTGCGTTATAAGGAGATATTGCTTCTTAAAATATTGTTTTGTCAAGGATTTCTCTAGTCTGGAAACACACTTATTGTCATTTTTCTGTGAGAGTTTACCTTTTTAAGTCTTTCATTGGCTGTATGTTCTCGTTTACTCTTTCAATTCAATAGACATGGATATTGGTCCTTATCGAAAGCAATCTCTAGATTCTGAAAAATGTTTTTATTGACTTGTTGAATGTTCGATAGGGTCTGATTCTTCCTGAGAGAGGTATTTACTTTTTCAGAGGAAACGCAATACAGTTCCTGAGGTGCTTTGGGTTGCCAGGGTTTGCAGATGAACTTCTTTCGACTTTGAATATTATTTATGGAATTTTGATCTCATGCTCATGATTTTGAGTGTTTGGGGAAACGATATGTTTCAAGCATTAAGACATCATTTTTTTTTAATTGGTGCTAAAATCTGTGATTTCTCTAACCATTTTGTTGAGACAAGCACCGCATGTCGTCTTTTAGTTTTGTATCATTTCAAAGTATAGAAATTTCAGGCTGATGGGTTTTAAATCTTCTTACAATTTACACACATCTTGGTTGTAATGATGCATTGAAGTGAGCGTATCTAGTTATTGTTCCTTTGAAGTACTGTTTTATTGGTTTGTGTAATATAGTTTCACGGTAATAACAAATGAGGTCATAAGATCGCTGGGAGACCCAACATTCAGCTATAAGCATACGCCCATTTCAATTATATGCCCCAAATATATATATATATATATTTTGTGTATATATTCATTTCTTAATATAAGAGTTCCAATTTTGATTACCAATAGAATTAATTATATTATTCTAACTTTAGTTGTGAGAAAAACTTTTTAAAATTAGAAAAAAAAAAAAAAAAAAAAATTATTGATAGTGCTTTCGCTACAGATTGTACATGTGTGTGGATACCAATTTCCCAATGCCGAGTTGCTTTTATGCAAATCGATTGTATATAATATATATATATATATATATAACTTTTATTATTATTATTATTATTATTTCTTCTTTTATACTTTTGTGTATGTTTGTGTTTCAAAAGCTTACCACGCTCCACCTTATGTTTTCTTTTATATGAAATGTTTGATCAGTTGAGCATTTAAAATTTTAATATATTCAAATTGTTGGCATACATCGTAAAAAAAAAAAATTGATTGTATGTCTGAAAGCATTACATGGAATCACTGAATTACACAAAATATTGAAATCTCTACCCATATTTTGGAAATAAACATATAGCAGATTTACAATACTGAGTAAACATATATTTAAATCTGTGTGCTCCTTTAACTAAGCAATTACGAGTAAAGGGCATCCACACCGTTATAATCACCTAAGGCACGATCCTAGCCTTAATCGCTTGACTCTGTGTGTTAGGTATCTAGAGAGATTTTGTACCTTGGTGGATAGATATAAGCAACCGTCATCCTCACCAATTGGACTACTAACCCTTTTGATACATCATTAAAATTTGAATTCCCTACAAATGAGAGAGTACAAATATTTAAATATTCTCAAATAATACAAATGCCCAAAGTCGTATGACTAATTCGCCTATTTTAGTCTAAAAATACAACCATTTTTTTCACAAACCATATCAAACACAAAGTAAAATTTTGAACAAGTCATCAAAAACTCTAAAAGATTATAATATAAATATAGATTATTTTTAATGTTTCTTCTACTATGAACTATACTAATGGACAATGTTAAATAAACAGCTATCATCTAAAAATTTAATGACAAGCAATGTCCACCATCAAATTTAGTCCATGCATGTGCCTTCAATATGCTTCCACATTATGGAATAAGACACATTCATCAAATCAAAAGAATAAATAAATAATATCATAAAACACAATTACAAGCATTGGTGATAATGCAAATGATCTTGTGGCCAATATTTTCTTCTTAAATGACTTATGGTCAATCTCGAGCAATTAATATTTTTTTACGGGATTATTTTTCTCTATAAGACTAAAGTTATTATCCTTGCGAAACATAAAAAATATTTCCATAACTTGACAAGGACTCATTTCATGGTTCTTGTTTATAATGATTGCAAAAAATTAAATAGTCGTGAATATGTAGAGATCCTAAAACTTTTCTTAGCTTGGTAGATCCCTAAAACACCTTTTCAAAATTTGAACCCATTTTCTCTACATTTCCCATACACAATAACATGAATATGCACGGTCTTTTTTGATGCACAAGTCGAGGACCTGGCTTGCCTATTTTTATCATTTTTGCATTCCATATTCTTCATTGGTTCCAAAAAAAATTAACCATTTGCATTTAGAAACAATGCACAAACATTTCCCAACACTTTGTTGTCCTTTTTTTTAATTACCAAATTATATTAATAAAACAATATAGTATAAAAACTAATCATACAAAAAAATTAGTAAAAATAGTCACATCGACCAAAGCCAAAAAATATTACAACATAGGTCAATAAAATTTTAGCCAAAAAAAGTGAAATATCCTAGAACTAATCATATAAAAGCCAAAACAGACCACAAAGAAAATTAAGTAATGAGGTCAATAACAAACGATGGGAAAGGAGGTATACAATCATTTGATCTCTCACCCAACCTCTCCAACAACTACCAGCAAGAGGGTTTGCAAGATTAAGTTCAGTATCCCAACCCTCTGTTTCTTTTTCTTTTGATTTTATCGGCCCTAATAGGTGAAATAACGAGTACCAAGCAAGGGAATTTGGACTTCGCTGTTTTAGAAACTACAAAGACTAAAGAGTGAGTTTTGTAATAACATAGCTTGTTTTCATTTTCTTTTCATTGAAATGAAAAAAAATTAAGGTGTTTCTATCAGTGAAAAAATAAATGTTATTATTATTTGTTTTCTTGCTTTTTTATGAGAATTAAAAAAATTTACAATTTAATTGAGAGTAGGATACGAAAAGAGAAATCTTTGTATTATTCATGTTTGTATTGTTTTATTTTCAGTGGAAATAAAGGGAATTTAAGGTGTTTTTCATGGAGAATTTAAATGAGAAAGTTTTGCATAACTTAGATTACATAAAGGACTGGTATTTGAAGTGCTTTGGAAAGTACAAAAATTGGAATGCTTAAATTTTGCTGATTTTTTTTTTTTTTGATGAGATTAAAAGAATCTAATCCTTTTTATTTCTGTTTGCTAAAATTCATATGTTGGAGTTCTTGCGTTCTATTTTTATAACATTTTGTCTTGAGAAAATTAAGCACGAAACATCCAATTTCGTTAATCATGACCTTTATTAGATCGGTTGGATTCTTACTTGGAAGCTCCCTGGCAAGAGTCATAGTAATTCCATTCATATTTGCTCAAGTCAGGTGCATCTGGGACTCATCAAGTTTATATGGCCCTCGGCGGTTACACAAATTCCACGTACTGCCAATTTATTGTATGCAGATCACGTCTCCTAATTTTATGTTCATAGTGTTATATAATAATTCCTCCCGTCCCTATCGGCATTTCCTTTGCACATAAACGTGCAATTACTAGTTTTATGGAAAATGGGATAAAATTGCTTAGTGATTAAGTTCGTAACCGCAACACCACTTATGAGCAAAATGCCTACACAAAAATGACTGGTTCTAGATCAAAATAAATATATATTATTGTCAATGCTTATGCGAAAATGGTTCTATATTCATCAATTATAAATTTTATGGTACTTCTGGTATAAATATGCGGTATACTTGGGAAATAAATTATTAAATCCCCCAAATAACAAATAAAGGAAATGAATCAAACTAACTAATAAGCAAACCAACAGAATGAAAGAGAAATGCACTAGTAAAATAATTTGAGATGATTCAGGTAGCACTTTATTCCCTTCGAGCGCAAACTTGCCGTTTCCTGAACTTGAATTGGAACCAATGACAAAATGTACGTTTCTTCATCAAGAAGACACCATAGTTTAAAATATAATATCATTTATTAAAAATATGAGATTGGCAGATGACTTTAGGAAACTAAGTCACAGAAGAGAAGATTAAGGTAGTTATAAGAAACTCTCATACAAAATAACTAACCCCAGATGAGGACAAGATTGGGTGAGAGTTTTGAAATCAAAGGTATTTCCTACCTTGGGGAGAGAGGTAGCTCCTCTCCTCATACTGATGGCACCTTGTCTTCCTAATTTCCTTTCACTTTCCTGAAATTGGTCTCGATGCAACTTCATGAAATAAAATGAAGCTAGTAAAGGAACTTCTGAAACAATAGAGAGATATTAAAAGGTTCCTGGATCGCCCAATTTATCCTGCCCCATACTCGGCTATTCAGCTCTCTGAACAAAGCAAACAAGAAGCTCTATTAGTACCCATTCTGGCCATTGATGGACTTTCGTCTCTTTCTTTTCAAATATAAAATATATGAATCGGGGCCATCATCCTGAAGATCAAGGATAACTTACTTGAATGAAAAGATTCTAAATTTTGGTCTCTGTAAAGAGCTGCTACTGCTTTTCTGTTTTGAACACGATACATTTACTTTCCCATGCATCTTAGAAATAAGGTGGTAGAAATTGGCAAATAAAGTAGGAAACTTTGTAGACTGGCTGGTACCTAGAGATGCGAATTTTTCTTGTGCTAGCCTTTATATTGAGGTTGATCTGGAAAAAATAACTGTTTAAAGGATATCACCCTTATGTTGGGTAAAAAAATTGTCACTTTGCAAAGGGTATTTAATAAGAAGCCAGCTTTAAAGAACCAATAAAGAAAAGATATCATAACGTATTCATTCGTTCTCATGGAAAAAACCTGACAAAACCAGAAGGGATTGGAGGCCCAAGAGGATGGAAATCTCAAAGGAAAAATCCTTTTTATTTATACAGCCACGGCCCAAGACCAAGATTTTTTACATTAAATCCTCATAAATATTTCTATTGCAGAAGATTTTACTTTGACTTCAGATCAAGACTCAAACAGGAAATTCCCATAAAAGATCCACGTTGGAGAAGTAGAGATAGGAAAGGAGGACGTTAAAAGACTTGAACAGAGGAATATCCCTCATCCCCCAGCATTGGTGCCCATGTCAAGGAGCAAGCCGACTGATTTCATGCTCAGAAAGACAAAACTAAGTTCAAATGTCATAATGAGAAGCCAAATCTGAAGTAACTGAAGCAAAAAACCACGAACCAGAAAATCTAAACAGAGGATCTATCAATAGCTCCATGTTCAAGCAGGGTGGATGTGGCAGCTCAGAAAGAAAGGATGATGAAACTGTAAGTTCCTTGACTTATAAATATTTTTATTACGGAAGATTTTATTTTGACTTCAGATCAAGACTCAAAAGGGAAATTCCCAAAAAAGATCCTGTTGGAGAAGAAGATATGGAAAAGAAGAGAACGTTAACAGCCTTGAAGAGGGGAAAATCCCTCACCCCCCACAATTGGTGCCCAAGTTTACTCAGCTCCATGTCAAGGAGCAAGCAAATGATCTCACGCTCAGGAAGACAAAACTAAGCTCAAATCTGATAATGAGAAGCCAAATCTTAAGTAACTGAAGCAAAAGACCATAATCCAGAAATTCTCAACATAGGATCTATCATTAGCTCCATGCTCAAGCAGGGTGGATGTGGAAGCTCGAAAAGAAAGAATGATGATACTGTTGAGATCCTTGACAAGAACACCTCACATCATGCCAGACCTGTGGTCCTCTTCAAGGGGCAAGCCATCTAATCGAACTACGAAACCAGACAAGCAAATAAAGAATGGCAGGTGGAAGGCAAGAAACCTTGGATTATGGAAGGATAAGAGTTAACAGAGAAAATTAGCTTTTTATCTAGGTTTTGGGTCTTACAGTAAATGTTCTGGTAGCACATAGATTTGCCTGTTGGTGAATTGAAATTAGGGAAAGAACCCTTAAAAGCAAAGCACGATATGTCCTTGCATTCAACAGCAGATGATCTTAATTGCATCTGGCTTGAACGGAATTGAAGTAACCACCCGTTATTCCTTAAGAGCAACTTATGAGTAAAAATGAAGAGAGAATAAACGGCAAAAGTTTAAGTTAGGAAGAAGGAAGAGTAACATATTTTGAGAATCCTTAACACCTTATCAGAGAAACATTGAGCACCAAACCATATATAGGCATATAAATGCTAATATTAAATAAGTACTCCTGAGTTTGCCAGTTATTGTCAAATAATTATGAAACTGACATCCAAACTAACTATGAAAATTCAGAATGTATCTGAGTTGGATTGTTTGAGTCATAACTTGTAAAACCTTAGCTGAGAGATAATCAAGCTAAATTTTTTCCATGTTTTACCATGTGCCATGTCAATTCTTACTCATTAGCATTCCGAACTCCAGTTGTGTCACTATGCTACAACATGGCCCATGGCAAAACATGGAAAATAATCGCTCATTAACAAGGGGCGTAACAAAGGCATACAAGTATGTGTCATGTCAATTCTTACTCATTTGCTTTCCAATTTTTTTATAATTCTTTGATTAGAAGCAGTATGGCAAAACATTTTTTTTTCTTTGATCAGTAGCTTATTGACAATGGGCGTAATAAAGGCATCAAACTATCATCCAACATACTACCATTAATAGAGTCACCTTGACAAGCTTATAACACTAAATCCCCTCTGCCTCAATTTGTCAGGCTTTTAAATACAACAACATGCCAGCATACAGAAGAGAAAAAGCTAAACTCAACTTACAGAATGATACGGTTTACATACAACTAAATAAGGAACAGGTATATTACAGAAGGGGAAAAAATAACCCATCACCAGATCGAATTATATATGACTATCAATAGGAACGCCTCCACTGCGAAAAGTAAACAATGCTGCAGGGCCCTCTGATGATGCAAGATAGCAGAAACATGTGCAATGCCTAAACAAGATATGCACTGCTCTGCATAGTCAAATATAAATTTGATGTGGTTTCTGGATCGAGTATCCAACAGAACAAGAAACAGGCATTGTCTATATCTTCTGTAGGTCAACACAATACAATTGAATCCTTTAGCCAAAGCCAAATAAAAAACAGATTAAGCTTTGACCGGCAAGTTATTACCCGCAATGTTACCTGCATAAATCACCAAAATGGTTCAGAAATACAACACATACACAATGAAGCCAAAAAGAAAGATGCAAACCATATTAATATATCCGTGGATAACCAACGTAGGTCAATGGTACTCACAACAACTTCAAGTTAGAATAGCACATTGGGAGTGATAAAGAAACTTCAATGACCAAAAAATAAAGTTTCTAAAACTAAACTGAAGGGGGGGTGAAATCAAATCGGTAAATACTAAACCTAAACAAGTTATACAAAGTCCATATAATAAGAGAAAATCCTGCAAAATAATAATAAAGTCAAAGAACTCTTAGTGTGTAACGAATCATAAATGACATCTATAAAATAGAGATTGGCAATCAGTATCACTACTGCACCAATACTACTTCTAATCAAAGAATTATGTCTTCCAAACTCCCTACTGCGGGTTCTTTTCCATCCCTTTTTGTTTGATTTAACTTTTTATTCAATGCATAACCGCACACTATTAGCCTCCCAGTACATTCAAATAACATGTGAAACAATGCTGCTGTGTATAGTTATCTTTTACAAGCCCAAGGCAACCGTTCTAAACATACTTGCATATCATTAACTGCCTTGATATTGGAACTATTTAGTCATCTCTATTTTTAAATAACATTAACAATAGAAGCTCCTCTGAAATTAACCACCAAAAGCAGGATGTTTGGAAAATAACTTTATCATGCAGTTGATTCCAGAAAAACATTATTTGTTTAAGACTGTTTTATACAGCATGGAATTGCACATTTTAAAGAGACAACTGCAACAATTTTATAATATAAAATGAATGAACTTGTATACTGTTATACATGCCCCATTTATAACTCCAACTACAAGGGAAATTATTTGGAAGATTAAAGCATTCTCTGAAATGAGTTCAATGATTATTTTACGAGTCTTTTAGCATGAAACATGTTTTCTGTATGTGTAAGTGCAGCATAGCTCAATGGAAGAGGGTGTTGCAAAATAAGTCTATTCCAAATGTCATCAAGTGTCAACCTAAATCTTCATCCATAGCATAGTAACACGCATTGTGGAAGTTTCGATGAACTATTTAATACTTGCACTTTTTAAAAACTGACCTAAAATTGCAAAACCAAACTGGAGGAATGCGGGAAAACTTTGAATCTCCTCAAAAGGCAAAAAAAATTCAGACATAATATCAAAGCTGAAATCGAGATCTTGCATATTATATATGGTCAACAGAGAGAATAACCATCATACCTGGTTAAAAAGCTGCTGCTTTCACTCACCGATTCCTTTCTCTGGAATAAGAATGTGGAACAACACAATAACTAGAAAGAATTACATAAAAAAGAGTATGGCCAAAGGGAGCAGCATAAGAAGTTTCCAAGTTCAAGATTAAAAAAGAATGACATCAGATCTGTTTGAAAATTCAACATGTGTGCATGACTCATGATGCAAATTCTTATTGGCATCTTGATGCAAACAACATTACAAAGAGTCCACTTCAAATAGGGTTCAGACTGCTCAGTCTGATTTGAAATAATGAACACTGCATAAGTATGTTACTGGAAATGCTTATTAAATTCAGTTTTATGAATTATTCCATTACAATTTTAATGGAGGGATATAGTACATCAAAATTCTTCTCTTCATGAGAGTTCTTTTTCTGACAGTCCTCACCCATAGGCACAAACAAAAAATATTATATTGGTCTAATTGGCATTTATTAGTGTTGTTTCAGTCTTCCTTCTGATGCAAAACGCTAGATGGATTATTACCGTGCAAAGCAGCATGATAAATCCGTTTTTCAGGTAGTCCAATGTCTGACATTGTGAGGTTCCCCTGTGTAACAAATCAGAAAAAAAGTTCAGTTATACCCTTTACATAACTTGCATTAAAAATCTTAAGATTGCATTCTGCTAAAATGGCTTTAAAGGAAATTACGAAAAACGTGTGTTTGCAGAAAACAAGTTCTACTGCAGGTGTCCTGCACGAATTGCAGGTTTTGTATGATGATAAGAGCATCACTTTCCTCCTACAATCACTTTTTTCGCACAACCAAAACAATATAGATTCAAGTTTGGCAGAGACGGGACATTCAAAAGAAACAGGACTTACAATTAAAGTGTTACATAAAGTGATATTGAAATTAACCAAATCAACTATATGGCACTTTTCCCAGTGCCGTGACTTGGATACAATATAGTCTTCTACAATTCCACAGTTAACAGTCACAGTAGCATTCAACCAAAGTTTTGTTCTTGCTCAAATCCACACCATTTCATTGAGGTGAATGATGACAGATATTCTACAACATGATCCCTTCAGTTACACAACAGTTTTTGAAAGCCTGAAGTTTTATTCGCCCCATCATATTCTCATCTCAACCCTTCTCGAGGCCATCTACATTTGAAGACCTCAAAAACCTATAACCAAAATTATCAAAAGGGAATAAAAGCACTCCTGCTTCATGTCTTTCACAGAACAATTGATTCATGGTATTAAATTATATATAAAATTTAAACACGAAAACCAGGCTGGTAACAAATCCATACGACCTACGATAAGTATAATCCTCTTTAAAAAAAATATCCTGCCTTTATGTGCAACAAATTGTTATCTTCTCCTTTAACCCTGGATGGTAATTTTCTCCTCGAGATTTGACAAAATTGCCAAAAGAATTGATCTATATTCATCTTAAGCTTTAGACAATATCATGTAGGTTTTCACAATGACAGAAGTTTAAGTTAGAGGCTTCTGATTCCATTAGGTTAATTGAAACTGAGCTTAGGACACCATTGGTGAACCAGCACTTTAGATTCTTTTCTACCCATTAGAACTCTTATTATGAGAGAATCAAGTGCAAACAAAAACGGATATGCTAGATGGGAATACATATTAAACACTGTTTCCTACGGAGAGTTTGCTAACTGGCAGGACATCATATCAGATGAGGGTCAGAAGTCATTCTGCAGAAGACCTAATAAATCTCAAAGTTGAGTGTTTTGAGATTATGGTAGAAAAATTTGAGAGGTTCAAGGTCGAACCTCTAAATCAAAAGCAACCACTAAACTTCCATGCAAGTTGGTTCAGTGACAGCAAAAGTTTGAGATGTAACGGTTGTGCGAGTTCAGCGCATACCACTTTCGAGAACTATAACAACGCCAATCACGTTTAGTCTACAGCAGAAGCAGCAATAATAATAAAAACTGACCAAGTATCTTCCCAGGGAGTAATATCAAGCCAAATAGAGGGGAAAACATGTTAGCCCCAAATGACTCTCCTCGTTATAGATACAAATTTTTAATGTTAGCATTGATGCCATTAGTTAACATAATAATATAACCTACAAGTTGTCAATGTAAATACATGTGCCTATAAAATTACATAGTCCTAGCCTATGTAATCACCAAAGATGACATCACTCTGTGTGATACAAATATAATATTTTGTAATTATTGTCATAAGCTTGATGTAATCATGTAGACAGTGTCTATCTTTTTGGCTTAATTGGGTGTGTTAGATTGTCCCCCAGCCAGATTAGGCTTTGTCCTATCTAACACCTTTTCAATTTTTGTTGTTTATACTTGTCAACCTGGAGCTGCACCCTAAATCGAAGACGTGCATGAAATGACCAATCCTCTATCCGGTTGAAACAATGGGATTTTCTCACGAGGGTGGGTGCCTCAATGGTGAGAAGAACCTCCAGAGAACGCTGGTTCCTGTAAGATGTATCAATGAGGATCTCTACTATGTGTTGCGGACTACCATGGAAAAGGGAGAAGGAAACTTGAAGGGGAAATCCTACCTAATAACGGTGATACACCAAAAGATTGATCCACTCTACTTGGAACCTTGAACACTGAACAAACAAGGGAAAAGGAAGACCTTCGATTTCAATCGTTCACTATGCATAAGTATTTCATGAGAAGGTTCAATCCAATGACCAAAAAATGAGGGAAAACGATGGAGAGAGGTCTAATACAAGACACTTTAAAGACACCTAACATCCACTTACAGCTTCAGCAAAAGACATAAAGAACACTTAACATGACCTGCATAATACGATAAGCTAGCAACTAGGTACGAATCAGAATTTGGAAAGGGAGAGAAATCTACCACATATGCAAATTGTTGAATGAATATACACTATGCCAGCACTTGAAATCTGAAAGTACAGTCCTATTGATTGAAGAGGTTACACAACCCACCAATGGCAGAGTCGGGTCTTGCCAAGAGAGGGATAAAAAAAATCTAAAGCTGAAAAGCCATTAATAAAGAGAATTACAAAAGCCAAGAGATTGGCGTTGAAGAATAGAAGAGGAAGATCAACTTAAATTAACTCAAGACTGACTTTGCCTTTCAATAAAATATGTTTTCCCTTTGTCTTTGCATGAAGCTCCTTGGCGCTAGAGGAAGTGGACTTGTCTTTGTATGAAGCTCCTTGGCGTTAGAGGAAGTGGACTTGTCTTTCTTATTGAAACGCCCACCTCTCTTTGCATGGAAATCCACACCAATGTCAATTTTAGCTTCTTCATGAGTTGCTGGAATGTTTGGAAGTATGACATGACAATAGTATGCATGAAATCCAACGCCAATGTCAATTTTAGAACTCTGACTTGATTCATTGGAAGCGGAGTTGAAACGTTTGAAAGGCTGAGTTGGAACGTTTGAAAGATAAACTTGACTTCAACAGCCAGTTAACTGAAGCCTTGACTAGTCAACCATAATTAGCTTTTGCTTGCATAGAATTCCATGTTGACTCTGTCTTTTGTTTGTGTATGGGTTTCTCTCGGGTTTATTCCCGCGGACTTGTCTTTCTTCATGCAATTGTCTCGGCTTATGCCTTCTCACTTTCCCACGGGCTTTTGTGTCTCCGAAGGTTTTCTTTATGGACCCTTCTTCTGAAAACTACTTGAAGACCTGTGTCTTTCCAAGTCCCCTTTTAGGATTTTTTGCAAAGGTCCATTCCATTAGATTTCTTTCCCGAATTAATCATTCGGACAAAAAGTCCGAAGGAATTCCTTCGGACTTTATGAAACTATCTTCTCAGATTTGTTCCTTCCAAGCCCTTCAAACTTTCCCCTTGGTCTATTCCTTTCGGATATTTCCTTGGTCTTGGATTTTTCTTTGGATCTTTTGTTAGTCCACTTTCCCACGGACAGTTTGTCCTTCTCTGCCTTCGGACTTCGCTCTTCAGACAAAAAGTCCGAGACTTTATCCTTGGCCCTTTCTTTTCCTTTCGGCTTTATTTCCCTTCGATTTTCTACAAACTTTTGTTCTGTGGGCTTTTTTCCCGAATTAATCCTTCGGACAAAAAGTCCGAAGGAATTCCTTCGAACTTTTGTCCAAAGGATATCCTTCCTTTGTTTTCTCTTTTGCCTTCGGACTTTTTTCTGTCGGGTTTTTGCTTTGTAAATTCTCCGAATTCCTTCGGATTTAAAAAAAATCCGAAGGAATTTGGAGAATTTACAAAGCAAAAACCCGACAGAAAAAAGTCCGAAGGCAAAAGAGAAAACAAAGGAAGGATATCCTTTGGACAAAAGTCCGAAGGAATTCCTTCGGACTGTTTGTCCGAATTCCTTCAGACAAAAAGTCCAAAGGTATTTTCTTCTTTGGCCATCGGCAGAATGTCCTTCGAGAAAATTGCAAAGGTCTTGCCACCGACCAAGTGCCCTCCGCAAGGGATTGTGTCCTTCCTCTGTGCCCTTCGAGAAAGTTGGAAAGGTCCTATCACCGACCAAGTGCCCTCCGCAAGGGATTGTGTCCTTCCTCCTTGGCTTTTTCGAAAAAATTGTAGGGCACCCGGGCTTTTTTTAGGGCACCCAAGCTTTTGTAGGGAACCCGGGTTTATGTAGGTGTCCTTATTCCTTTGTCTTCATGTTTTTCTGCGGACTTTTCTTTGGAGGCTGCGGACTTTCCTTTGTTTATTCTCCAAAGTATTCCTTCAGACAAAAAGTCCGAAGGATATCTTCCTTCCTTTGTAATTTCCTTTGCTTTGTTGGCTTCTTTCCTTGCTGGCTGCGTAAAGCTCATTCCTTCAAATTCCCTGCAAAGAACCTTTTCCGAAGGCTAACATACCCTTCAGATTTCTTGAGTGTCCCTTAAAAATTTTGCAACGGTCCTTTCAACTTTTCTGAAGCTATGTAAAATCAAGCCTTCTTTCTTCCTGAATGTATTCTTTCTTCCTTGGCTAGAGACGTGAACTTTCCGAATGGCAAGAGACAATCTGACCTGTGGAAGAATTGTCAACAATACTTGTGTTGTAGAAAGACATCATCCAGGGGTGCTCATCTGCCTCATAATCACCCACTATACTATGTACTCTTAGCACTAAATATTGATGAACTGTCATTATATATATTTCTCAAATGTCACATTGTGAGTATGTGTAATGTGATTAAGCCATCTGCAAACATCTCCATTTTCCCATTCATTATCATCCCTGCCAAACAACAAACCTGAAGAATTGTAAACTATTCCCGAGGTATCTAACAAACTTTGAATGCACAGTTTCAAGAAGTATACAAAAGAATTCCTAGAGCAGTTACCAATGAAAGCGATTTAAGTATTTTGCACCTCTAATTCACCATATTGAAATCAGTTTGCATCCTCTGTAGCGAATGTTGCACCATCCTTTGAGAAGGGAAACCTGTGCTCCTTTCCACGGTCAAACACGTGAAGCATTTGAAAAACTAGTGGCAGGTGTGTTATCCTCAATTTTTATCTGCCCATTTGTACCCCTCTCGTGCAAACAGGGTCACATTTCAAAGTTGGCATTTAAAATCTGGCTAGCACGTGAAGGTTGTCAAAGACAAAGGGCTTTTCATTTCATCAGGGTTACAAAATATTATGATATCAAATATTAATGTACCTTAGTGTTGGGGTTCTTTAGAAGTTGTTAGTAGTTTATTTTTTTTAAATAAGCATGTGTATTAAGGTTAAATGTGTATTTTTTTCAGTTAGAAAAACAAATGAAACTTTATGTTACTTATTCCCTAAATTACCAGTACAGCAATTGCTTGCTATGGGTACAGTTTGGGTACGGGTGTACAAAAAACATATAAAATATTTATATATTATATATATTCTAGCCAAATAAACAATAATTAACCACACAATAAAATATGCCTAGAACAATCAAAATAACCACAAAACACTATTGATAAATAAATATTGATTTTCCCATTCATTATCTTCCCTGCCATACAACAAACCTGAAGAATTGTAAACTTATCCCAAGGTATCTAACAAACTTTGAATGCTCACATTTTCAAGAAGTATACAAAAGAATTCCTAGAGCAGTTACCAATGAAAGCGATTTATGTATTTTGCACCTCAAATTCACCATATTGAAATCAGCTTGCATCCTCTGTAGCAATTGTTGCACCATCCTTTGAGAAGGGAAATCTGTGCTCCTTTCCACGGTTAAACCCGTGACGCATTTGAAAAACTAGTGGCAGGTGTGTTATCCTCAATTTTTATCTGCCCATTTGTACCCCTCTGGTGCAAACAGCGTCACATTTTCAAAGTTGGCATTTAAAATCTGGCTAGCACGTGAAGGTTGTCAAAGACAAAGGGCTTTTCATTTCATCAGGGTTACAAAATATTATGATATCAAATATTAATGTACCTTAGTGTTGGGGTTCTTTAGAAGTTGTTAGTAGTTTATTTTTGTTAAATAAGCATGTGTATTAAAGTTAAATGTGTTTTTTTTTCCAGTTAGAGAAACAAATGAAACTTTATGTTACTTATTCCCTAAATTACCAGTACAGCAATTGCTTGCCATGGGTACAGTTTGGGTACGGGTGTACAGAAAATATATAAAATATTAAAAATATAAATATTCTAGCCAAATAAACAATAATTAACCACATAATAAAATATGCCTAGAACAATCAAAATAACCACAAAACACTATTGACAAATAAATACCGATAGCTAAATGCCAAATGATATTATAAATATTAAATCAAAATTAGAAATCATTGTCGTATTCCTCTTCACCGAGAGCATCAACATCATCATCATTCATCATCATTATGTGGTTTATTAGAACCACAAGCAGTAGCAATGCCATTACCATTCCCACCAACTGTGCAATGTGTGCCCTGTGAAGTAATGAAAGGTGGGCAATGGAAGCATCCAATTTAAGATGCTTTGGCTCTACACCTCAATGCTCCATCACCACTTCCTTGTACACAGCTTGCTTGTGTGATAAAAGGCGCCAGTTGGCTAGCTTTTTTGCTGCCAATCAGTTGTGCTTAACTAAGTGGATAAAGGTGTATATACCTGAGTTCCACTCAGGGGAAGAGGAACTCGCAACCTATTGAGGCTAATTCAATGTAAAATTAAAATTTATAAAAGTAAGAACTAAAATATGGAACAAAAATAAAGTTGAGTTAAAAATCCTACCTGAGATAATATTTTGATTGCATGAGGCACTACATATGAGTGTCTTTCTTGCACTTGTCTTGAAAAGCGTCAAGGTTGTGACCTCTGGAGGCTATGAAATTCTCAAACTCACCAACTGTTGTGTTTTCTACATCCAAATAAAGGAAGAGCCTAGTGATCACCATCTTATACCCTTCACTAACTTCAACATCCTTGTATGGTGGCGCCCTCCTAGAAAAATAAAGGATCTCAGTACTATAGCATTTGGGAGTTAATGCAAAGGCAAGAAGATACAATGAGTTGATCATTTTGTTCCACCAATCAACGAGCAATGTTTCCACTTGCTTGAAAAACGTTTCAGCAAGATCTTGCTCTTTTGCATTGATAATGGCCTTCATTTTCACAATCATTAATTTGATGCCATCATAGATCTCTCCCAAACATGGCTGGTACGCATCAGCAAATTGGATTATACTCGTGATGGCTTGGATGAAACTAAACAAGTAATCCACACGAGCCCACCCCTCATCATCTAGGATCAAAATCTTCACTTTTTGGGATCTCTCCATGTTCGATTGCCTCCATAAAGTCCAAAAGTTGTTGATAACAATGTTGCAAAGTGCCTCTCACACCTTCACAATTACTCTCAAAACAACTGTATGAGGCAATCAAGACTCAGCGACCTATTAGGAGATTAAAACAAAAAAAAAGTTCAAAAATCTACAAGTTACATTGTTAAAACATTTTCTACTTTGTTTTTGAAAATCTAAATTTTAAAAAAAATGTTTCACTTACTTTTAACGTGTCCAACTTCGAGAACACCCTGAGAATGGCTTGCGACATGTTGGTTGGTGACAAACATTTCAATCTCTTCAGTCTTGTTATACACTTGTTTGATCCACTAGATTTTGGTGCTCAACTTTTTTAGCATTAGGTTGAGTGAATGAACAACACAAGGTGTCCAAAATACATGCCCATACCTTGCCTCAGCCAACCTCCTGTGACTCCACAATTTTTAATGTTGTTTGTTATGATTTGGACAAGGTTTTGAGGCCCCACCATCTCAAGGGATTTTGAAGATGTCAGCAATGAACTGTACATCCTTCCCCTGGCACTCACAATCAACGGCTTTCATAAACATTGCCCCCTTTAGGTCACACTGCCACCACATTAATCAATGGTCAATTTCTAACATCTTTTTGTTTGTCAATCGCAGTGGACACTTCTATTTCAACCCACGAATCCTTTCTACCATTTTGGGCCTTCACCGATTCCTCTCACCATATCCCGCCAATATAGTGACATACAACATTAAATGACAACCTAGTGGCATAAACACATCACCAAGATGAGTTCATCAACAATATCCTTGGACTCATTTTTAAAAAAATTCCCAACTTTCCACCAACTTTTACTTTTGTGTGAGAGATAAGATAAGATAAGATAAATATATTAATGTCCAACTAATGACCACAAATGTAGGTCAAAGGGACTGCAAATTACAGAAATGTGTTGGGGAAAAGCAGGAAACCAAAAACGGTCTCCGAAAACAAGAAAAACAATGCTGAAAGAAATAGTATAAAACAAGTAAAGAGTGACCACGCTCAGAGCCAAACCACCAAAGGGCCCAACCACACTCGAGTCCAAAGAAGGGAGCAAAAGAAATGAGTGATCTCCAAGAATCTATAAACATCGGGAGCAAGATGATAATCCCTAAGAAAGAAGAACCAGGAGGGAACCCATCAAGAGTTCGATCCAACTCTCCTAGCATCCAAGGTTGACGAGAGAGAAGAATCCTCTTCATGTGTAGAGGGTGTTGCCAAAAGTGGATGTGTCGCACAATTGGGGTATGAGATGGTCAGCAAGTGGCTTCCTCAATCAAGATCCTTTCTTTGCCAAAGGGTAACTCGAATTTGAAGGCAACTGCTGCAGTTGCTTCCTCTTGCTCTTTGATCTACTCCAGAACCTTTGTTGTTGGCACCGGTGCATCCATCTTCTCTGAGCAAGCTTTGATGCCCTACGCAATAATCACACACAAATGGGTCTTCACCTAACCATTTGAGCTAGTGTATTTGACATTGCAGCCATTGCAAAATAAAATATATCCCCCACACCTAGAAACTGCTTAAGCATTGTCACATATTACCAAAATGGCAAGGACGGGTCAGTATTGAATTGTTGTTGGTCCAAATAGATAGCACTTGCTGCCATTGTAATAATTGTAAATGCAAGTTTAAAAACCAACATAATATTAGCCTTAAGAAAGGACAAAAATAAACCCTAGGGCATAGGCAAATGGTACTTGTTAATAAAATGACTAAAAAACAACAAAAAAACCCTATGAAGATTGAAAACAAAATCAGAAAAAAAGAACTAAAACAATAAAAAATTACTTTCAATTGAAGAATCCTCCTTGATCTCCTTTTCTCTCATATTGGCATAGGAATTTAATAACAATGTAGTTGGAACTTAACTTGGAGTTTTGACCCTAAGCGTGCAATGAAAGGTAAGTGTTGTTTTGTGTTTCGCTTTACATAAAATGGGAGGCAAGTAACTTTTAGGTTTTCATCTTCTTTTTAGCTCGATGTCAGGGGGGTCCCTATCCCAATCGCTTTTGACTGGAGCTCCAACCAGTCTGGGACACAATCGGGGGCCCAAATCCCCAAGAGAATACCAATGAATAACCACAACCGGCCTGAGAATACCATCAATGGCCACAACCGGCCCAAGAATACCAATGATCAGCTACAACCGGCTCAAGAATACCAAAGATCGGTCACAACCAGCCCAAAAATACCAAACGATGGACCACAACCGGCCCATGAATATTTAACGATCGGATGTGACATCCGGCCTCTGATACCATATACTGAGATTTGAACCTGGGTGGTGCTTGAAACAACCAAGTCACTTTACCAACTCAACCACATCTCACTAGTTAGGTTTTCGTTTTTTTATTGTAGGAGGTTTTAGGATAGTTTTCTTGCTTTTTAGGTTTTAGTCAATAGTCAAAGTCAAACAATTGAAAAAATAAAAATAAATCAGTAAAACAAATATTTTTCTTGTGGGTTCACTTCGAGTTCGCTTAGGTCTTTTAATATAAGGACCCAGGTGTACCCAGGCCGAGCTTTGGGGGCGAACTGGATCCATACCTAGACTAGGTATATCCTGACCCAATATTGGGGTCTCCATAGGGCCGTACCTAGTAAGGTAGCTTTTCCCACATGCATAAAGTGAAAAGTTTCACAAAGGTAAAGTAACTTTAAATTATCTTACATGTACAAAATGAAAAGTTCACAAGGGTAAAAGTCATTATAGGAAAGGATCCCTATGATGTAGTAGTTATACTTTTGAGTGTGTACACATAATTTTGGTTCAGAAGTAGTTATTGTAGAATTGCACCATTCTAGGCGACCTATATGTTTGTCGATTATCTGTTCATATTAGGCCCTTATTGGCATGTTTTTCCTCGTGTTTTGTTTGTCCTACCCAATTCCCCTATTTCTCTCCCTCCTCCCTACCTTGTTTTCTTGGGTTCTGGGCTTCTTGCTTCGAACCGTGCAATGTACAGTTTTGGGGCACAAGGACCATACAGTGTACAGCTCTAGTATGGGACATTGTGACACCCTCATTTTGGACCTTTCATGACTTGTGTCCCTGTATTGTCAGCCTTTTATGATCTGGGGCCCAAGAAGAACCTAGTGAACAACACCCTAAATGAGAATATAGATGCAGTGTATGCATGTGCAGAAACTTTATGATGTGCAGAAAATCAAGAGAGAGAACATAACCAAAAAAGAAAGTTTTATTAACTGTGCATTTTGTACATGGCAATCTCTTGAGAAAGATGTATAGTGGTCTATCTTCTACTCTGATTGCTAAGTAAAACTGCAGATGTGTATACAAATATTACAAAGGCACGAAGGCATAAAGAACTATTACAGAAGTTGAAACGTTTAAATTTCATGTGTGACTCTTTGCCTTCCAACAATTGTGTTGATTGACGACAAAATTAACGCTCGAAATTTTGGCACGGGGCGTTACCTCGTGAAAGGGGGCGCTGCCCCTCAACCCCGAACTAGCTATGCCTATGCATCTAATGCACTTCGTGCCTATCAGGATGGAGGCAACAAGTTGTCGGCACCTAGCAATATTGCATGGTGTAAGTTGGCTTTTGCAGTATTGCATGGAGGTGTGTAGGACACTGCCAAAGCCACCGGTGGATACCTCATAAAGTTTGGCGCATGCATGGGTGATGTCATGTCCAATCTGCACAAATTGCATTGCACTAGTGTAGAAGTGTGTGTAACATCTGACGGAGACAGATTGATGACCTTGGAGGTACCATGAACCTCTAGAGGTTGTTTTGGGGTACCACAAACCGTTGAACAAGAAGCACAATAATCACGCACTATGAGAATAAGCTTGGCAATATCGCTGGAACCATTTTTGGAAGATCCCCCTAGATGCTTTTGCAGCTGTTGTGTGTTGGATTGCACACAAATTTGGTCCTAATTTGCATTTGAGAAGTATATAAGTACATCGATGCATTTGTGCATTATTAGGACATGAATAAAAGCACAATGAATGATTGAGCAAGACACGAATTCTATCCCCTAGAGATCTATTAAGCAATATTTGAAGGATTTATTTCCTTTGCCACATATTCATTCTAGCACGAAAAGTCTTATAGGACTAGGCCCTACATTCATGGATTGCTTGTTGACTTCATTGAGAGTTGTTTGCCTAATTTGTCCTAGCCTAGGGGCCTAATTATAATGGAGCGATAGTACAAGCCCCCCAATCATTCCCCAATATTTATCAGTATGATGAGTTGTTAGGGTTGTGGACGAGGAAAACAATTCCCCAATGATTTATGTGGAAAGCGAGGTTTTTCGAGCCATGAAGCAAACAAACTAGATAGTCAAATCAGTTTTCGCATATCTGCATTTTGTTGGAAACGTCTTCACTCTTCTGGAAAAGTGCACTACAAAAAAATCTCTATTCATTCCGATTTTTTTTTTTTTTTTTTGCATTGCTCTCTGGACATGTTTTCCACTTTCTGCTTTTGATAACTCTCTCAAGATTCACGACATATCAGATTTGTCATTTATTGTTGATTCTAGAATATTCATTATTGCAAATTGGGTCTTATTTATTGTTTAAATCTAATTATATTTGATTAGGCCTAGTCTACAAAATAGCATGGGTAGATGTATTGCAATTTGATGTAAAACTACTTTCCCATACTACATTTTGGTGAACTTGACGTTAGCTTTATTAACCTTATTTTCTTGCTTGTTTGTTCCTTCTTAGGGGTTTGCTTAGTGTCATCTCTTTAGCCCTAGTTATCCATTTCATTGTAAATCTTATCTCTGTGTATTTTAGCTTTTCTATGGATAGGAATGTTCCTAGATGTAATTCAATTATGGAATGCCTTTCAATGTTGTTATATACATGGCATATTCCTAGCTTGTTTACATCATTATGTCTCATCAAGTAATTATTGTACAAATGTTCATTCATGTTCAACTTTCTCTTTTCAATGGACTATCATAGAGTGCTAGTTTATTTTCAAACATGTTAGGGTTGCATGTGATTTTGATAATAATTTATGTTCATGTATTGTTACCCTTGCCAATGTTAGTAAAGCCCCAAAGCCTCGTGTAGATATGTCCATTCCCAATGACCAATGCATGATAATACATTATGGGGTTAACTATACCATGCAAAGGAGACCTAAAGCAAAAAAATGTAAATGATATTTTTTCTTCTTCCTCATTTTCTCTTTCACAATAGAATGGTTTCTTTTCTACACATTTATGTCCACTACTATATTTGCTATCACAATTAAAACATAATCCCTTTGCCCTTTTTTCCTCAATTTGTTG
Source organism: Torreya grandis (assembly GCA_037957365.1). NCBI lineage: Eukaryota > Viridiplantae > Streptophyta > Pinopsida > Cupressales > Taxaceae > Torreya > Torreya grandis. The sequence goes on from JARHVA010009313.1 coordinate 68,604, forward strand.
AAGCATTAATCTGGTGTGGTTAAGAACTTTGTCAGTGTGCCATGATCTTTGATGCTAGCAAATGCATATCTCCTACTATCCAAAACTTTTCCCTCTGTTCTTCTTTCCATGGTAATAGGGAGCCAACAAGCATACCTCATGTTGAATGCGATCCTTCAATCCTCCTATATACAAGTATTTGAGGTTCTCCTCCATAACATTATCCACCTCAAGGTTATAATCTAAAATTGTTGAACATAATCCTTGATAGCCTGGCCAATTGGCTAAAGTGCATATCCAACAAACTACTACCATAGTGTGAGATAGCTCCTCCGTAAAAATAAACCAGGTGACATTGTCGTTCTTCTTTTTCTTTTGAGCACACATCCAGTGATACCAAAGGAATTGATCTGGTTCCAGATATAGGAATGCCATCGTAACCTTTTCCACACATGGAACCTGATGTAGATTATAAAAAAAATGCTCCATTTGGTCGATCAAGTTGAGTGGATCCTTGCCATCAAACTTACGCATATCCAATATCAACATAAAGTGTCAAGACCCAAAAGAAGTATTAGTCATTGAATGATGTAACCTTGAACTTTAATCATAAGTTGGATGTTCTAAATATTCATTAGGAATGACCGTTGCACTTGTTTCTGATGTCTTAGGAAGTTGAACCAAATTTTGGCAGATACTATGAGCTCCCCCGAACTTGCAAGCATGTTCTTTTCCAACTTAGTTATATCCTCTTTCTTAGCCATCTCTTTCAGTTCATCCTTGGTAGCCATGGTATCTTTCCATTCCGCAAACTCCTCTTTTGAGAGGATATTGTTCTTTAGTTCTTGCAAATCTAAAAAACTTTCTTCTACCTTGCTCAATCGCTCCTCCCAATTAGGTCGAATGGTTTTATAAATCCCCCAAATCCCATCTCTGAATCTGCATCTTCTTTGTTCAACATTTTCCCCAATGTGATTGTATTCTCACCTCTACCTTTGGAAGAAGCACCAGCCATGGTATAACTAGCCCCGAATCAAAAATTAGGATTACCAACCACCTATAAGACTATACCAATGTGATTGCCTTGTCGAAACAATGCCAATGGCTACTATATTTCTCAAGGGTGAAAAAAAACCTGAAAACCAGCCAAAACTTAGGGTTGCTAGAGACCTATGTTGTTGCAATTACCTCAAAAAGACGAATCCAACAACTGCTATATTTATCAAGGGTATTAAAACCCTATTTCATACTTTTTAGGCTAGAATGCCTACTATAGACAAAAACCATAAATTCTTCCTGTATCAATAGTTTTCGATCTTTCCCGTCACACAAAAAGCAACAGATTCTACACCTGACTGAACTAGATCAGGGAAATAAAAAAATTGTAGGGAAAAAGAATCAATTTACCTAGACAACTTGATTTTTGCTTCCCTATGTTGCCCTAATGCACTACAAGACTTTTCCCAAATTGAAGCTCTAATACCATGATTAATGAACTTACTATCTTGTAAAAGCAAATTCACGGCAATAGATCACAATATACCAGATCGCATAACCAAAAAACAATCACTCGCAAGTAGAACATAAGAGAGCAAATACACGTAATATAAGTGAAATGTAAAGCAGAATATTGGAAAATAGTATTGAGCCACTTCGAGGGGGCAACCTCCACAATCCAGAATACGGAATATATGATGACTAATATCCTAACACTACATCCTATATCTACCAAAATTAGGCTATGGGAACTCCATTATCCAATTAGGGCGATGACTCCTACCAATATGCAACTTAGATATTATTGAATGATTAGGTCAAAAGTTATGTGCACCATAGGTCAGCCAAACATATCCGAATACATGCACGCAATTTTCCAATAAGGTCCCTAGACTAATATAGAGTAGGTCTTTTAATGAATCACTGGGCAAAAATATTCACCAAGGAGTTGCACATTGTTGCTCCATTTTGGACTTGCCTCGTTACTTTGCCTTCATAATTTTGGTATGAATCATCTCTCAAGTGACACAATAAGGGTATATAGCATCACCAATAATGTAGCACACAATCCTTGATTATACCTGAATTTGAACAAATGTCAATATGGAGAAGCCTTCCCCAATGAAGATCGACTCTGTCTTGGTAGTGATTTTGGAAGAAGCCAACACATTATAACAATATCGGATACAAATACAAGAACTTCCATAAATTTATTCACCTTCTTTGAAGCTGTCATGTTTAATCAAGATTCAAAATGCATGTGACTCAAGTTTATGCTTCTCCAAAGGGACAAACAGTGACAATCACACCCTGGCAGAAGGCAACCAAAGTCTTTTACCAGAAATCAAAAGCTAACAAGCCATCACAAATGCTCCACTTTGTAATGCAGACCCATTTCAGGAATTACAGCAAGAAGCGGACGACACCAACCTACTCAGTATGGCATTTGATGTAGATTCGTGAAAATTTACATAACAATTATTTCCCAGATCCCCATTCACCAATTGATAAATAAAAGGCTCAGCCACAATTGGATATGGACATTGGATAAGTTGTTCCTATGGACAACATTATGTCCCTCCTCCGCTCTTAGAAGATTCAGATACAAATGACCAATGGCAGTCACCAAAAGCAAAGTCCAAACTATAGGCAGCCCCAAGAAGACAACTACATCCCCATCAGAGCAAACAGAAAATCGAAAAAAAAAAAAAAAAAAAAGGAAAACAGAGAGATTCCATTTTAAATCAAGTACTTAATGATATTAACCTCACCAATGAAGATAATTTCTTAAAACACAAGAAAATAGGAGGAAGAAGAATATTCTATTCTGCGAAGGACCAAATTTTCCACAGAAGAAATGACTCTGCTGATTACTTATTTATGGCAATAAGCTCAACACGTTGCCATTAATAATTTAATCCTATTACATATTCCACGAGGACTGTTATGCTCTGCAATACCACAAAGATATGTCTCCTTTCATCTGCTTAATATCCCTTCAATTGCATTAATGAATTCCTATAAATTTAAATTTGAACTCTATGTTACTTCTGATTGTCCAATCTCCCTCCTACAGGCTTGTTCTTGTCTTCTGTTAGTCCATAAATTTTAAGACACAGCAAAGATCATAACATAATTGGAATGTATGACTATTTGTCATTGTTCAGTAATTACTAAAAAAATATAAAATCCAAAAAGTAACCCACAGCTAGATAAAGCTAAAACCATATTGGCTTATAGCTAATTGACAGTATTTAAATAGGAAAACATACACCTGCCATTCTCTTTCAATGATATTTATCGTAGAAACATTCAGACTCAGCACATTCTGTGGGGTAATATATAACTTGAAGGAAAAGTCACATAAACAGTAAATAAGTTTTTAAATATTTAAGTGTTACTTAGGTATAATTGACAAGAAGTGTTTCACCTAATGTATTTGTTAGTATTGTTGAAAGTGTACATAATCTAATTGCACAAAACTGTAGGTGTGATAAGAGGCAAACAAATGTTCAAGAATTTCTCTAGACATCCTGCATGGGCCTGACACTCTAGAATCTAGACTATAGAACAAACAAGAACTGTACATAAAGACGATACAGAGAACTAGTTTATTCAAAGTTTAGAGTTATACAGGTTTATTCTGTCAAGTACTGCAAATGGTTGTAAAGGGAAGCAAGTAGCATATATTTCCACGAATTTGATTGCTAATCCTAAAGCCTAACCTAACATGGAGGAAAGGCTGGAGAGGCAGACAAGGATAACGAAATTGATGATGCAGATTTCTCTATCATCATAGATGGTAATCATGTTAGTATCTTTTCATCCAACAGTGCCAAAGAGCGCTGGTTCAAGAGTTCATTTTCTTTCATGCACTGTACGATGATAGAAGAATTTTGGACTTGGACTGTTACAATGAACTTTTTTATTGTAGCTCTTAACAAGGCTAAAGTGGACTGATAGTCTCTAATTTTGTACAAAGAAATTTTAACATATAATTGTCTTTTTCCTTTGCTGGTCGAAAAAAAAACACGCCAACAAATAAAGAGAGATATAACGATGGATATGGGCGGTCCAGATGCCACCAATCATCCTATGTTCTGCTGACCATACTTCCCCTCATTGGCAAAGCAAAACTCTATAAGAAATATGGACAGAGAAATCTAACTTCACTGAATAGATGCTTTTAAATAGAATCCTAAGGATTAAAAGACATAATAAAGCAAGAAAAAATGCAGTTAAAATGACAGAACTGATTTTTTCATATGTCAAGCACGAGTCCACACATGGCATCAAAATTTGCTTTTTTCTTTGAATTTTTCCCTACTTCCAAGCATGCTGCAATAGTTAACATCGACAGTGGGAATACCTCAAGTGCCATCAACTTCCTAACATTATTAGCGTACAGCTTTGGATCATCCTTCTCCTTCTCCGATGGACAGTAGACTGGCAATCGAGTTACCTCTAAGTTATTGGCAAACTGGCACAGTAGCAGAAGCACATGTCGTACCTGCAACATATCTACAAAGGTTGGTTAAGTGCTATCAACAATCTAGAACAAGGTAATGCCAAAACTAAAACCCAGAACAAACAAAAGATGCATCAAAATGTGTATTGTCAATTAGCTTTTCTAGTAGATTGAATATTCAATTATAAATTCAAATAAACAATGAATCCTTTTAACACAATTTAACGTCATAATATGTCTTGAAATTAATCCCAAATCCAAAGCAAACATACTTATTCATATCTCCCACCCCTCCTACAACAAATAATTATGACCATGTACCTGAGCACATCAAAACACTAAAATGGAAGAAATTTTCCATAATTCACCTAGAGCATTTTCACTTTGCTTGATGATATTTATGCAGTAGAATTGTATTTGAGCTGTGCAGAAACTTCATAATAACCTTGACTCTCTCTGCCTGCCAGAGTGATTTCCTAATCCCTATTTTATAAACCCAGATTCTAGAATGAGATACTTATCGTGTGAAATGGTAAAATTCATGTGATACTTCTTGTTGGTATTAATCAAAAGCTCCAAACATCATGTCCAAATCAAACACAAACCAATAAAGCATGAGAATCGAGCAGAAGCAAAGGGCAGTGGACCAATGGAGTCACCCACGCAGAGAAAGAGAGAGAGGACTTAAACAGAAAGTCACTGTCCACTTTTACATCAGGTACAAACTTTACAGAATTTTTTCATCCACATCCTTTCACATGGAATTTTCTTAAGAGCAACAACTACCTCTCACTTTGCTGGAGGAATAAAATGTGTGCCATGGTTGACATAACCTAGCAATTTAACAGAGAAAATCTGAAACACAAGTTAGCATGGTTCTTACTCCAGATATTGTATCCCATGCTGGGCTGAACCGTTGGTATTGATATCTCAAGATCACAGGCAGAACAGGAGTCTTGGCTAAAAATGCACCTGTCTTGAAGGGAAGAAGGAAGTCTCCATTTGTAGTAGTTCCTTCTGTCAATTTCACCAGATGAATCCGTTCACAGAATCATTTAGTAGATCAAACAAAATTTAAAGAAATGCATTCAAAACATTTTATGCAATTAAGCAGCAGTAAATTCAGAATATAAAAATTTGCATCCATAGTTTAAGGAAATTGTTGAACAACAAACCAAGGTTACATGTGAGAACACAAATTTAGGATATCTAAGAAACATTCTGCCAAAAAATTCAGAAATATTGGATGTGTATTGAAAGGAAATTTGGCAAAGACCAACATTGTCACCTACAACAGCAAAATACAAAATAGAAATCAATAGAATGTCCACCTCTAAGAAAGAAACCACTTTGGGTCACTAGAAGACCTAATAACAGAAACAAGAGAACATGTCCACCAGCTTCCAAGTATTCAGGAAGCAGACAATTACATAAAAATATATAGAGTAATTTATTCTTTTTCTTGGGGGAGTCCCCTGTGATGAGAAATGCCTTTACATGAATACAAATGGTTGGAGGGATTTTCTCAACACAAGACGCACCAATCAACATATAGCTGGCAGGGATTCACTTGGGGGCCCATTCCAGTCCAATTTTCCAGATACCTGAACACGGGATGAACCAGATCTGGTCTTGGGGGAGATGTAAGCTGGATCTGGTAACCCTGCCACAAGATTTGATTATATTTGAGAGTGAAGTGGAGGAAGAAGTAGGTTAGATTCCCCACATCACTTCCATGGTTCGCTTAAGCAACTTTGACAAGGTGATTTCCGGTAGCTTGGGTTTTATTTCGAGAAAATTAGAGTAGCAGCATGGTGAAATGGAGGTCTGTTATGAGCTATGTTACACAACATTTTTGAAACAGGGCAAGCAGGGGACAACAGGCCAAATCTCAGGACGACAAAGTTAAAAATATAAGAAAAATTCAAATAAAATGAGAAAAGCATGCAAGATTCTAGACGTGCTTGCATAATTAAGCATCATTCAACATTCCAAAGCCTAAAACATTCAGCAATGCAGAGAAGCATACATGATCTATGATATGAAACATAAAAAATTAAAACCATAAACATGAATGTCTGATTCATATTCATCCAAGGTCCATGATTATAAAACATCATAGCAAAACATCAAGTGACACGATAAAAATCAACGATGTGTTGTACTTCCGATGCCTCGCTGTCATCACTCACCCTCCGAGTCTAAATCACACGGCTTATCCATTGTGACCCCGATCAAATCAAAAATTGCACCTCTTCATCCATCTTTCCTGCACCCTCAGGATCAGCATCCCATTGTATTGTTGGAGTTTGTCATTATTAAAGTGTCTTCCAATCCTTAAGACGTATGCTGTTTTGCTTTAAAACCAGATTCTCTGTGCTTCTAGAGGCAAGCATGTTACACAAAAAAATTGGAACAGGTCAAGGAAGAGGATGGCAGGCAGAATTTTGGGAGATGACAACTTACAAATATAAAAAAAAAGCAAATAAACTGAGAAAACATGCAAAAAAAAATTTTTTTTTGCACAATTATGCATCATTCAACATTCCCAGCTCTGTGATTAAGTAGTAAAGACAGAGCATTACAACAATGATTTCCCAGGTGTTTCTCAATACATGCACAGATGGAATCAAAAATATATGTTCATAGTTTCTTTAAACCATCAACCCTATTAATTTACACTGATTGGTTGCATCTATCACAGCCTTCACCACATTGATGGCCCCACCTCCTCTATGTCATCTTTCAAAATCTGAAATCAGAAATTTTCGTCCTTGCACTTTCAAGAACAATCAATATAGGTTTGAGAAAATATGGCAATGGTTGAAAATGTAACAATTATGTTTATGGCGAGCAATAGGTAGCTATACCTATCTACTCATTCATGATGATGGAGCACCACGTCCTAACCAATGTGACTCCTCCATCAGCAAGCTAACATATGAGCTACCTGCAACACCGGCCTTGAAGAATGCCTCCTTAAAATAAGGAGAATGAGCATCATGGAATGGAAGGCCATCGGCAATGAAAATTTTTACAATTGAATAATCAAACTCCTCAACGCTTGCATGATATGGTAGTGCTTACAGCATTCCTTTCACGTCTAGAAATCCCCTCTCCCCCCTCTACATTTATACTTCCCCTTGAACATCAGCCCTAGCAAATAGCATGAGAAGATAATGTTGTCAAAATCAAGATCTAACCACGCCCTCTGAATATAGTCTACACACTTAGTGCTATCTCCAAGGATCTTTTTTGCACAAGAAATCACCTCCTCTCCAAGTGTGTATGAGGTAATCACATACCCTATTATACATCCCTTTAAAATAAGTATTGCAGATATGGCATAAAAAAAATTGCAGCCCCTAAATATTTTCTTGTTTTTATCTAATGCAGAAACTATTGAAGTAGGGCTTTACCTAGTTTTAATGGCCCCTTTGCATAAATATTCAAAATTGTTAACAGGCATTTGAATGGTTCCTTGTTTCCACTTCCAACTGAACTTCCGCCAAGCTCACTCCCCATTTCTCCCATTTGACTGATAAGTATTTCAGTATCAAAGAATCCTTGCTTCTTACTTTGCTAATATGCAATGAAATCTGAAATTGTACAACTAGAAGACAATAAACAAAAATAATTCACTCACTGATCTACTCCCAACTCTGCTCACAAAGTTGTTGTTGGACTCGCCCTTAGGGTTGCTTCTCTTCCTCCCTTGTTTATTGGATTTTTTTCTCAATCTCTATGCACTCCTCCTTTTTTATCAAAATCTATCTTCTTGCTTTAATTTGAGAGTGGCGACACTTGAGATGCCATGTTCCTAATACAATCAAGGGGCATCCTAAGGTACAACTAGGCATCTCCGATCGAGCAGCATTATGAAAAAACATTTCAAGGATGACTCTCAAGTTCTGGGAACAGCACAAGGACGACATGGTAGGAAGCAGAGTATATAACCTTCTCCCTATCGACAACCTTGACCCACGATTGCTTTATCAGGGAGAGGCAGTTTGTTTATCCATCCGGCCCAGCCTATCCTCTATATCAATGTAGAGGCAGGCCCAGTCTTAATGTGTCAATGACAACCCTGGGAACTTGAGCTATGCATCCCCCGAACAATAGAAACAAGGGGATGCCCCTCACTTGCTCAAGTACGTGTCCCTGGGTTACATTGGCTATGAGCACAACTATAATGTTGCCTATCACCCTATAATCTACAAACACTTATGCAAGAATAAACCACAAGATACTTGAAAACTTGTGCACTAAAAAAATTAATTTCACGTTGACAAAACTTTCACGAGATAATTTTTGCTTAAATCCTTCTTTACTGAATACCATATAATGCTACTTTTGTCCACATTGACAATTACATCCCATCCTCTTATATATAGGAATTTACATGCTTTACTTACTCTCTAAAAAAGCATTATCCATGATTAAGGCTTCTTTCTAGAAACAAACTCTTTCATAAATGAAACTTCCGTCTATCTTTATCCTCCATTCCTATATTCTCTGATCTAATATTGACCTTTATTCCTATCCACAAACCCCAACTCTCATGCATATGTGCTTTTTGAATGGTGCACAATTATTCTCACTTTTTAGTCATAGATAAATCTCCTCATGCAATTTTTTTTCAGTGTTTCAAAATTTGATTGTCCATTCCCCTTGTGTGTAAAATTGTGCATTATCCTCCCCTAGTTAAAAGAAAATTAAGTAACCCTTCTCCTCCAAGCTTCTTAAATCCTACTTCTGAAACTCGTGCTTTATTGGGGTCTCCCTTTACACTTGACTAAATACCACTTGTATTAAGAAAGCCTTGTTTGAGTAATCTTGTCATCTAATACAACTTCCATTTTTGTTTAGGGCAATTGCTTTTGCCATTCCACTCAATCTTCTTCATTTATAACCTCGAGCACGTTCCCTTCATAATCAGCATATAAATCCGCAAAATTGAAAATAGGAGATATATCCTAATCAATCCCCTCTGGTTTTATCAAAATTCTGCAACCTATTTCTTGTATACATCCCCTTTGGGAAATCTCTCCTTTCTCAAGAATGACGTAACAAGATCTGTTTTATTGGAGACTCCCTTTACAGTTGACTAAATAGTAATTACCACTTGCATTGCTTAAGTAATATTGTCATCTAACATAACTTCCATGTCCTCCAGTTTTGTTTAAGGAAATTGCTTTTTCCAATCCACTCAATCTTCTTCATTTATAACCTCGAGCACATTCCCTTCATAATCAACATGTAAATCTGAAAAATTGAAAATAATAGATATATTCTAATCAAACCCCTCCAGTTTTATCAAAATTCTGGACCCTATTTCTTGTATACATCCCTTTGGGAAATCTCTCCTTTCTCAAGAATGCCGCAACAAGATCCTCATCTTCAAACTCTTGTACTCTCCTTGAAACATCTTCCTTCTCTTTGTATTCAGCATTGATTTGTTCAATTTTCTTCTCGATCTACTAATGCAACTACTGTATCTGCTCTGCAAATCCTTTTGCAACATCACTTATTCTTCCTTCAACTAGCAACTTTATCAAATCTGAAACATATAGGATTCAACCCATAGAAAATTTGGAATAGAGTGCAGCCTGTACTCCTATTCACAATAATATGTAAAAATTTAGCTTGAAGTAGCACACCATCCCAATGCTTACGATTTCAGTCTAGCCAAAGTTGAGCTGAAATTTAGAATCAAACTTCTTCCATAATGAATTCCAAAGAACACTCTATCTCTATCAAAATTAATGCTCTTCGGCAACCCATGCAATCGCACAATTTCCTTCAAACAAGTCTGCTATTTTACTTGCACCAGCCGTCTTCTTACAACGAAGAAGATGGGTCATTTTAGAAAACCTGTCCACAATAAAAATAAATTGAATCAAACCCTCTGTGTCCTTGATAGCCTCAATACAGAAACGATGTCTATTTGGCACTGGCAATGGAGAGTACAATACTGTATTTTGACTACTTTCTTTTGCTACTTGGCATATCCTACATCTTTCAGCAAATGGCTCTATTACTGCTATAGTTGTATCACGACCAAAATGGCTTCCCAAACCAACAATATGCATTTTTTCTTGATAAGCTATTAGGAAAGCATAACTGCTTTGATCTAAATAAAAATCATGCAAGAAATAATCCAAGAACGAAGTTCTATAGAACTCAGTTGGATTTTGAAACACCTTCCAAGCTTTTCCAATTCTAACCTCGTACAGTTTATTCATGTCTGCAAAATCAGCAACCTTCACTTATAAGGTAGCAAGAAAAAAAACTCTTCAGAGAATTTCAAAATAATTCGCCTTCTTGGCTTGCACTTCAAAACAAAAGTATATTCCTACAAGAACTCAGCCCATTTAGCATGCCTTTTGACTCAATTTTGGTTGTGAATTAATAAACTTAAGAGCATGATGATCAGTAGATAAAACAAAATCCTTAGGGAATAAAAAATGCCTCCAATGCTAATTAACCTTTGGGAATGAGTTCTACTAGGTGTTGTCCCATGCCTAGTAAAGCATTGCAGGATATTTGTCTTTGAAATTTATTTAGTATTATTGCAGGGTTTGATCCTGGTATTGGAGAGTTATGGAAGATGGGAAAAGGGAAGAGGGCATCAGAACCTCCTCAGCCTTTGGAAAAGGAGTTGCATATAGTAGCTCAGGGTTCCCACAAAAAGTTACAGCAGCAGCTAGAAAGCATGCGGTGATTTTCAACCCAGAAGCTTAGAAATGTATGTCTTGAAACCAAACAGGACAGCCCGGTCCTAGAAATAGGTATGGAAAAGTTCAAAAAAAATGCCCACAAGTTGGCATCCAGAGCTCTGATCTGCATATTTTTCAGCATGCAAGTGTTTGTAAAGGATTTGTATGAATAAGCGAAGAAGAATCAAAGACATATGGAGACTATAAGATCATTCCCGAGTGTTTTCACAAATAAAATAGATCAGGAAAGGAAATTCCAAGGAAGTCACTATTTTTATCAAAATGTGGGTTTTTTTATTAAGTATTGGAACACTGGCTTCAAACCCATGAAGGAAACGTCCTCAAAGGTCCCAGACTAAATAAGATTATAAGCTATGCCAAATGCACTCTGGACAGATTATGTCTTTCAAAAGGTTGGAAACTTTGTGGGACAATTCATTTGTATCCGAAGAAAATGTGGGAAAAGGTACATCAAACCATACAAGAATATGTTTGGATCTACAACTTATCAACCCTTTCTGAAAAGCATAACTTTGAAGACAAGTGTGAAATGGATTCAACCAATCGACAAAGATTGGATATTGTTCAAATGTATGGTATGTTATGAATATGGTCATTTGGCAAGGAAGTGCCCATTGAGGGAGATACCAAAGATCCCAAGCCAACCACAGACCTAGGAACAAGTTAATGAAGATGGTTTCCAAAGCCTAAGAAAAAGCATACAACAAAAACCAGATGGAGAAAGGCTGAAGAATCAAACAAGCCAGATGAGTCAGCCCAGATCCAACAACATGGGTTTGGTCAAAAAAATATAAAGACAACCAAATCTCAAGGAAAATCAAAGTGTCAATTGGGAAAATGTGGTGATGGAAGAAAAAGAGTTGATGACAGATTAAGCATTTACAGAAGTTTATTATGCATGAAAAAGAGTTGATTATGCATGAACGATCTTGGAAGAATCTCACAAAAGAACAAACAAAAGTTTGGAAGAAAAACACGATCAAGGAGAAGAGGAACATGGTACGAAATATGTTCCAGAGAATGAGCTTGACTCAGTAGAAAGCAGATAAAATCAAGTGTTATCATGCAATTCAATAGTGAAAAGAAAACATCGGATACAGGACAGAGTAGGAGGGGGAGAGATTATTTGCATGTACAACTACAGAAGGAAACCATGGCAGAAGTAATGAATGAATCCTTCACTTGCTGGCAGAGGTGCTTGAAAAGAGCAAATAATGTAGATAGAACTAATAAAGATCATCTCTTGGAATATTTAGGAATGCATGCCCCATCCAAGAAGCGACTGTTGAGGGGTTTTATTAGTCAAGAGAAACAAGATGTTGCAGAAAACTCATTTAAATCTGGATCTGTTAGAAAATATAGCAGATCAATATGGAATATGGCTAGTTTGGTTGGAGTGGACGTAGAAGGGCAAGTTGATGGGTTGTCTATTCTTTGAGATCCTGTAGTTCTAGTTTAACGAACATTTATGGCTCACGCTCTACAAGTTCTTGGAGTGAGTGTTTTCATTACATCTTAACCAATGATGAGATCAAGGTGGAGAACAATCGGATTATAGGAGGGGATTTCAATTTGTTGTTGGAGGTCTCAGAGAAGCAAGGGAGAGTTCCTCTTAGAAAGCAGGACTTAATATACTTTTAATTTTTTGTTTCAAAAATGGAGTTGTGGGATGTAAAATCAGTTTATGGTCTCTATGCCTGGAACCACAGATGAAAGGGCGAGGATTAGATAAAAGGACGACGATTTTATAACAAATAAACTAGATTAATTCAAGGGTAAGCTAGGATGGTTCAATAAAATAATCATTCTGAAATTTGATGTACTGCAGGGAGGACATTACCCCGAAAGACTGTTCGTTCAAATTTCAAAAGACATAGCTAGAACACCTAATTTTGATGAATTACTTTGAGGATTATGGTAAGGAGGAGACAAGCAAAGGGTCAAGAATGTATTATCTTGCATAAAAATTAAAATATGTCAAAAGGAAGCTCAAAGTTTGGAATAACAAAGTTTTCAGGAGCATCTTTGTTCTAAAGAAGCATTTGGAGAATAGGATCCAAGTCGTGCAAAATTATATTCAGAAATCTGGTTTGGAAGACAGGTTAGAACGTAAGGGGAAAAAACCATAGAGCTATTTGATGACATGTATCGGAAGGAAGAAATATTAAAGAAAGGAGGGTGTGGAGTCCAGTGGTTGCAAACTGGGGATAGAAATACCGTGTTCCATCAATCAACCATAAGTGGGCAGTCACAGATTAAGATTGCTAAGCTTGAAACTCCTGGAGGTGAAGATTTGGATAGTCAAAAGAAGCTATCGGATTGGAAGCAATCCGGATACTTCAAAGATTTGTCAACAGAAGCTGGTGAGGAGCACGAGCAATCTCAGGATTTTTTCCTTCACAATATTCCCTCCATATCTCAGAAAGCCAGAATCATTTGGTAATGATAACAATATAAGAGGAAGTCAAGAAAGTTGTCTTTAAAATGCAGGGTTAAAAGGCCCCAGGACTGAATGGTATTCTGGTCGTATTGTACTGTTCTGGAATTCACTATGTGATGAAGTACCAGCTGTTGTGGAGGAATGTAGGGCTTTTCACAAGATTCTGTAAAACATTGAATGCTACATTCATAACTCTCACCTGTAAATCCAAAAATGCACGAAAATTTTCATTATTTCAAGCCAATATCAATATGTCTTATTGTACTGTTCTGGAATTCACTATGGGATGAAGTACCCGTTGTTGTGGAGGAATGTAGGGCTTCTCACAAGATTCTGTAACACATTGAATGCTACATTCATAACTCTCACCTGTCAATCCAAAGATGCACGAAAAATTACATTATTTCAAGCAAATATCAATATGTCTAACTGTACCGTTCTGGAATTCACCATGGGATGAAGTACCAGCTGTTGAGGAGGAATGTAGGGCTTCTCACAAGATTCTGTAAAACATTGAATGCTACATTCATAACTCTCACCTGTAAATCCAAAGACGCATGAAAAATTACATTATTTCAAGCCAATATCTCTATGAATTAGTTGTTAAAAATTATCTTAAAGGTTGTGGCAAACAAATTAAAGCCCATCCTTCCAAAAATTGTTTCCAAGTAATGAGGAGAATTTTTTTACAGAAAGGAAGGTTTTGGATGGTATAACCATTAGCCATGAAATTATCCACTCTTTAAAGTCTAGTGGTAGGAGGGAATGCTATCAAAATTGGATATTTCCAAATCATATAACAGAGTTAGTTGAACATTTCTAGAATATATCAAGGGCAATTTGTATTCTCTGCCTAATGGCGAGAATGGGTGACAGAATATTATGCTACTCTGTTCTTTCTCTTATTAGATGGCTCTCTAAAAGGTTTTTTCATGTCCACAAGTCTTGGGGGGAGTTTTACAAGAGGAAAAGAGAAGGCAAAATATGAGAGAGCTCAAAGTTTCTACAAATGGAGAAGTAATAACTATAAGAAATAAGTCTAACAGAATTTGTTGATGACAATATGTTGTTATTAGAACCTGCCCTTTAGGATTGTCTAAGACTCCAAGTATCAAAGTGACTCTTCGAAAGCATGAAGAGGCCTTTGTACAGAGATTGATTAATAGAATAAAATTGACGATGTTTTTCTGGATGTCGGGGGATGTGAGCATGCATTATTGTTTTGCTAAAATTTCGGGTGGAGAGAAGGCCTTTTTTCCAGAAACATACTTTGGCATACCATTGTTTAAGGGAAAGGCAAATAGTAGTCTTTGGGTGTAAGTCATTAAAAAGATCAAAAATAAACTAAGCAGTTGGCAAGGGAAATGGTTATCTTTGAGAGGCAATTTGACCCCAGTGAAGGCAATTCTTCAGTTGATCCCAATCTACTTGTTCTCTATTTAAAGCACCAAAGAAGATCCTTAAGGAGATGGAAAGGTATATGTGTTGTTTTCATTGGCAAGGCACTAAAGGAAAGAAAAAACTTTCGTTAGGTGACATGGAAGAGGGTTAGTTAACCTTTATACTAGTGTGTAGCAAGAATATAAGATTGTGAAATGGCCAATATAGCTTTGAGTACAATAGTTTGGAGACCATGCAAGAAGTTAGAAGAAGTACTTAAGTCTGCTGAAAATACTTGGATAGTGAAGAACCAAAGAGAATATTTACAACTATGACCCGCTCAAAAGGATCGACTATTTGGGTTAAAATCAGTTTTGTCTATATTATTATTCAGAAAGCTCTATTTTGGAAAATAGGAAAAGGAGAAAAGGTTAACTTGCGGGAGGAGGTATGGCTAAAGGATTACCCTCTTTTTAATCATCACAACTTAAAATAATTATAAGAGTTAGCAACACAAGGTTGGGTCGCAAAGGTGAAAGACTACTGGAGCACAAAGGAGGGGGTCCAAGTAAGGAGGAGGGTGTGGACAAATTAGGGAAAGGTGCTTAATTTGAATGGCCTAGTGGTCACTAGACTTCAACATTCCTCGCAATGTTTTAGAATACCATGGAACACAAATCAGGGTAGAATTCATTGTAATTTTCAAGGATCATGTGATTATGCAGTAGCATTAGGATACCAGTTCTTGAAAGAGGCAGCTTCTCTTGTATCGCAGTCAAAAATATGGAAAAGGATCTAGCAGTCAAAATCTTGGCCAAAAGCAAAGGTCTTCCTTTGGATTGCTGCTAAAGGTAAAATCCTGAGAACTAGTTGAAAAAAAGAGAATATCTAGGGCCCTTGCGATGTGTTATGCTTAAACGAAGTATAGGTAGTGAATCATCTTCTTTTGAATTGGAATTTTACAAAGGAGGTTTGGAAAGGAGTGCTAATGAGTTTTAATACTTCTTGGGATTCCCCAAAGCGAATTCGTAACCATGTATGTGGTATAGAAATTATGATCAATTCAAATGCTCTGAGATACTTGTGGCATCTTATTCCAGCTATGGTTTGTTGGGCTATGTGGTTGGAAGGAAATCTTAGGATTTTTTAAATTAACATAGATCAGTATATGAAGTTAGGAAGGGAATCAAAAGGGCTACATATGAAACCATGAGACTTCATAGGCATAAGGAGAGAAAAAAATTGACTCAGAGAGATCGCAATGCCTTGAAACAATGGCCGGAAATAAAAATCAATGTGGATATTCCACCAGTAAGAATAGAAATAGGAAAAGCAATATCAAATGGAGGCCTCCTTTAGAAGGATGGATTAAAATGAACATCAATGAAGCATCAAAAGGGAATCTGATTTTATCAATATCAATAGCTGGGTGCATTCTGAGGAATTCAGATGAAATTGTGATTGCCTATGAAGCACATTAAACAAGAAAATACTCAAATAATGTGGACAAAGGTGAAGGATTAAGGCTCAAAATAGCTTTGAGGAATAGGGTCCCAAAGTTGATAGTTGAAGGAGACTCTAAGCTAATTATTGAAACAATGACTGACGGGAAATGCTCAAATTGGTGGCTTAACAATCTAAAAGATGCAACAAAATATGAGTAGGAGGAGACTCGGAGTCTCAAATTTGAAGCGTGTTTCTAGAAATTTATTTTCTCCATTGTTTCAAATAAGGCAATTGACTAGTTCGCATATTTAGTTGTATCTTCTGAAAATCCCGAGATTTTAAGCTCACAAAGAACATATCAAAGCCTATATGGAGTTTCAAAAGCTTTCTCAACTATATACAAATGAAAGAAGTAAATCATAGAGACCATCAGAGCCTTTCAAGAAGATGGATTTTGAGGAAAAAAATTAAATGTCAAAAACTGGCCATTTTTTTACTCCAAGAAAGGCAACACTATTAAAAATGGCCATTCTTTAACCTTCAATCTTTCTTTCTATGGCTACGCATTTACTATTTCCATTTGTATCTAGTTGGAAAAAAAAATTCAAGCTCCACATTGACTTTTATATGTTCTTGTGAGCCTTAAATCTCAAAATTTGAATAAGATACAACTAAGTTTGATATCCAGTCAGTCACCTTACTGCCTTCTCTGAAACAATGGAGAAAATAAATATCTATGAATGGCCATTTTTTTACTAGAAGAAAAGAGAAATCAAGTTCAAAAGGATTTGGCTCATTCAACTTGTTTTTAGCCTAAAGGTCAATCTTGACGCTGGTCTTGGCATATGGGAGGCAACACTACTAGCTGACATGTATATTCTTACTTGTTTTGGTCAACCGACTTTATATGGCTAAGGCTGAGGGTTGTTGGCAAATTCTACCTCCTGACATCCTCTCCAAAATCACATTCTGATGACTGCAACTATCCACAATGAACTGCAGGACCCTTCCCTTCACTCACAACTATGGGTGGAAAAGGCGCTCCACCTCCTCTGGCTCTAAATGGGGAATCATTTTACGCAGCGACAACAGTAGGTATACGACTCTGATTTTCTTGCCTTTTTCCAACATGGGTGCTTGTGTCGACATTGGTTTGGGAATTGGTGTTGGGGGCTACACCTCCGCCAACAATTCTTGTCTGGCACAACATTCTTTATCTGAGACTTGCTCTTATGAACGTGGTACCACTTACTCGTGTGGATAGGGCACCACTTGCCTGTGTGGATAGTGCACCACTTGCTCATATCTTTATATGGATTCATATCTAGGGAAGCCTTCTTCAAAGGAGCCTTTAACTAATGGTATTGGCAATAGGAGTCCTTGTTGCATTGCTTATTGTTAGACTCGATGCCATTCGTGTTCAAAGTAGTTTCTTTCATGCCCTTATGTTTATACTTCTCTTCAATCTTGACCACCTATTGATAGGCTTCTCCTAATGTTCTGAACTTCAAGAATTTCATTTCTTCTTGTATGTAGAACCGCAAGCCGTTGTAATGCTTGAGACCTATGTGTCTCTCACCATCAAGTAAACCAACTTTTTCCAACAAGGTATGGAATGCATTGTTGTAATCTAGCACCGTTCATTTTTATCCCTAGCTCAATTGTTCCAACTTTTTGTACTAGTCAACATAGCTCTTTCAAGGTAGTACTCCTCTCTAATAGCTTCTACTAAGTCTCTCCAAGTTTTGACTAGAGTGTCCATTCCAGGCGTTACCTCATCTTCAGCTCCATCCTCCACTTTGTTGGCTTCAATATAATATGATTACAACCTTTTTTAACATCTGAAGCAGCTTTAAAAAGTGCATATGTTACCTTTTCAATGTTGGAAATTTTATTTACAAAGAAATAATATGTTTAGTTGAAGGCTTCCAAGATCAATTTCATTAGATATTAAAATTTATTAGATATTAATTTTTAGTGGGATTTTTACTGGTGTATATTTTAGTCATTTACCCAAATGGCATTTTTTTTTCATTCATGTATTTGGTAATAATGACAAGGCAAGAGAACCCACTTCAGCACACAGTCACTGTAAGCATTTGCTAGTAGGGAGGAGGAATAGTGAATGTAATTCACCACTTCGGGCTTCTCACCTGCAAGCCTCTTTCCCCATTGGCAAAGCTTTTGGTGAGTGTAGTGCCTAATAAATCATCCTTGTCTCACAATTATTACCAATGTGGGATTAACCCAATTACAACCCAATCATGTATTTTTAATGTTAAGTTGAAGGCTTTCACGAACAATTTTATTAGATATTAATTTTTAGTGGGATTTTTACTCGTGTATATTTTAAGCATTTACCCAAATGATCTCAATGAGTAGTCATTTACCCAAATGACATTTTTTTACTCGTGTATTTGGTAATAAATTAGCACACAACCACAGTAAGCATTTGTTAGCTGGGAGCAAGAATAGTGAATATAATTCACCACTTCGGGCTTCTCACCCTCTAGCTTCTTTCCCCATTGGCAAAGTTTTTGGTGAGTGTGGTGCCTAATAAAACATCCTCACAATTATTTACCAATGTGGGATTAACCCAATTACAACCCAATCATGTATTTTTAATATTAAGTTGAAGGCTTTCACGAGTAATTTCATTAGATATTAATTAGTTAAAAATATATACGAGTAAAACTCCCACTAAAAATTAATATCTAAAGAAATATTATTCCAATTGGTCAACCCATTTGTCTAGTTTATCTGCATCAATTTTGCCTTCAAATAGGTGGATATTGAAATTTACTTGTACCTTAAAAGGACATCAGACCCTTGAAGGGTTTGTTTGAGGAATAGATAAATGCCTCGAGCACAATTCACGAAAAAGCATTTGGAGAACTGCTCCATCATTTCTCCCCTCTATTTGTCGAGGGCTTCATCGATCAACAATAGAAAGAATATCTTGTTCCCTCTTTGTCTACCATTTGAGATCATTTGAACCAACAAGGACGAAAATTTTAAGGGTCACATGTCAAGAGACCGTACTTCTTGTAGTCTAACCTCATTCAATGGGACAAACAAACATGGTACAAAACTTTATCATACACATCAAAACACAATTTTGATTTTTACAAAACAGAGTAGAAGATTCTATATTTTTGTAGTTTGCAATGTGGGGGCCTTTAAAGCATTTTTTGTGGTCAAACTTTGTTGGCCAAAATTTATGCCTATAGCAACCATTTTGGCGGTCGTAGAGTATGAGCTTTCTAACCATTTTGCAGTTTTGAATTCCGATCAATGGTGAAGGAGTTTTGTGACCTACTAGTCTTTAAATATTTTTCCAAAATTTTGTCTCGAACTACCACATGGATCAATAATGTGTATGGATTTAGCTCCATACTTTCCTAGATTAAAGTTTCTCCATTTATCGATTGGTAAATCGAAAAGAAGCTTAACTAAGACCACATCCCATATGTAGAAAGTGTATACATATAAATTGGATTACAAACACTTTTCATTGCCAAGGGACTTGTTGACACATTGCAGCTCCCATTAATTGACATATCATGAGACTGGAGTGGGCTCCACTAAAGCAACAATGTCAGCCTTAGCCTTAGTTTTCAGGAGGTGTCTTCGCATGCCTGAGGCCCCTCATGTCACCTTCATGTTGTCTTCTTGAAATGACTTTGACCTTAGTTCACTCCTCTTAGCATCCTTTAGCCTTTTTGACCCTTTTTCAAGCCTTAGATGCAAGTTTGCCCCAAACCGAACTCGTATGTGTCATGTTTTCACATTTAGCGTGACTGAAGCCTTTGGCTTGTGGGTGTTGAAACCCTAGATTTTCACATGTATGTATAGGGCTCTTAAATTGTCAATTCAAAGAACATAATTGAAATTTCTCTTCCTATACTATTTAATTTACAGCAGATATGGCCAACTTAGAACTTGACGACGACAAAAGGGACTTCACTTACAGACTCATCATTTCAAATCAAATTATGGCAGGAATGAAGCCAACACGTGAAAATAAAATCAGATAAGAACACTGAAGAAAATATAAACCAGAGGTAAGCTCATCCGTATTATTATTATTATTATTATTATTATTATTATTATTATATGCATTCAGATTTGAATTTGACAGTGATAACGATATATTGCCCATGCAAAGTGTCTATAATATTTAGCCTGCAAATAAAATATTTTCTAAATATTGTACCATTTATAAAACTTTTTTCCCCAAGGATTTTTTATTCCGCTCTTTCTAGCATGAAAAATAACTTCCAAGGATTTGACAGCTACCCCAATTTGACAGCCATATTCTTTTGTGATAATATTCCTTATAAGATACCTTGTTAATTCCAACAGTTGTGCATACAACCCATGACAGAAACATTTAAAAAAATCAAAATGGCCCCAGATGGTGATTTGTGCAAGAAATAATCACTTATGTCAAGGAGACAGATCTAGAATAGAACATCCAAGCTTTGTTTTTGATTTTCCCCTACTGTAATGCCATAGGTTTTAAAACTTCCTCCACAATAGCTTCAGATGTCTCTATTCCAAATGCATGGCAACCTGATATAGATTTATCAGAACCGGCCTTCCAAAAATCTGTATTTCAGATTCATACCCATTCCTCACTATCCATATATTTTTTGTATTCCATGAATATTTGGCAGTGCATTTGATGCTCTAAAGAATAGTCTAAGCTGCAAATATGAACTAAATAAAAATATTAAGCTACTATGAACTTCTATGGAATAAATTAATATAGTGTTGAACATAGTTTCAAGTTTCAACAAATCTGGCAAATTTATTAATTCAGGTTATAAGATCATCTAACTTCAATTTTTTGAAAACACAAATGCTTATTGTATTATTCAGCAAGGAGAACAATTACATATATAGGGATGAGAGCCCTTAATAATGTGGAATTAGTTATCACTCTATCCCTAATTCAAGGGGATTAGTTATGAAAAGTACAACATATCACATAATTACCCATACATTACACACATTACATGTACACACCAACACATATATAAGAATATTTCTAACATTTCCCCCCTTAGTGTGAACATGAGGAAACAATCATATTTTGCATAAGCTTTTCTCTGAAAACGTTTCTTGGGCTAGGTACAACTCCATCAAGCTGCCTCCTAACCTTTGTGAAGGTGTAGTTCCCAAGTCAGATTCCTGAGACAGTTCCCAGACCCCTTTTCCTGAACTTCTCGAATTTTGAATCTCTAAGATTCACAAACTCTTGAAACTGTCTGGACAACAATACATATTGAGTTTACCTCAAAATATTTCTTTTGCCCTCAAAGAGTGGACTTCTCGAAAACATAAATCTTTCACAAATATCACAATAGGGGCTTATTCAGCACACCACACAAAATAAAATGCAGAAAAATAAAACATTAAAACATTATTCAGCCACTCGATCACGAACAACATAGGAAACTGCCACTAGAAGTCACCCTTGGCTTTAGTCAATTTGGCGCAGATGTTAGTGTCACTAATGCGATGTGCGGCCTCCATCCTCCAGTTGATGTGCTGCAAACTCGGTGGAGTAGAACTTGAAGCTCAATGGTTTCCACATTGTGTTTATTTTTATAACTCCCCCCCCATAATGTGAGACATCTTGGATCTCGGTTTACACCGAAAATGCATCCATTTACAAACAATAGGGGTATTTTACGTTTAGGAAAAATGACTATATAATATGACCAAAATGACGTTATTAACTTTGAAAAAAAGCGACAATTTTGACTAAATAATAACAACCTTACACAACTTAAAAAAATTAATAAGCAAGTCTAATTAGACTGACATTTAAATACCACTCCTTATATTGATCAATCTAAAGACTTCAGAACAATGCATTAAACAAAAAAAACAATTAAAAATACTTATAAATCCTAATAAAAACCATATAAACTAAAAAAATGATACAAAATTAACGAAACACATACTAAAGATGACAATTATTGACAAATACATAACTCATTATACATTTTAGTTATATTTACCAAACTACTACAACTAAAGGTGCTCTAAATATACCCTAAAAGACTCTTAAAAAAAACGTGGGCTAAGCAAAAAGGAGTCAGGATCAGCCATAGAGGTGCTTGAGAAGGCCAAGCAAGGTGGCTTCGCCGTGCCAAATTGTTCGCCGGGAATTAAGACTTGAAGCCTGTTACCAGATCGTGCAGAAGGAGATCACCAAGGTCATGAATATTTCAAAGCAGAGGTGAGACGTTGCCAGTGGATCAGACCAGGATGCCATCGACCTTGCTGTTGGATCTGCCGGGCTGAGAGTTGGAAGGAACCAAGTTGAACAGAGATACTCGTCGACAGATCTTCACGTTATGGATACGTAGCACTTGGATCAAGTGTCCCATCAGATACAGCTGCACACATAGCACTCAGATTTTAACAGCACTGCACAAATAGATCTTCACGTTGCCATTGATAATGAGGTAATTTGAATGAAACAAGGCAGTGAAAAGATCTCCAGGATCTGAAAGTGTCTGCAGGCAATGAGATGCACCTGCTTCTCAATTCGAGTCTGCTCCAGATTAGGACTCTCTCATCCATCCAAATCTGTTATTCCACATTTTATTGTGCCATTTATAACTTCCACATCACCTGATTTCTGTTTTATACAACAAATCAGAACTGTAAGTGAGTTCTGGATGAAGATGGCTTTAAATATCTCTGCATGGCAGATCACATCCTCCTCCATGCGCCTGGCTACTACTACTGATGCTTGCTCTCCTCAAAGGTTTAAAAAATATTTTATAAATATGCTCCTGTCTCTATTCTAAGAACAAAATAAAATATTCTACCTAACCAATTTTCCACAAAAATACCATGCACAGGGGCTAATAGCTATACATCTGCCCCTAGCATTTTAATTAAGCTTCCATTAGACTGTGGATTGTATAATTGCTCTGATACCAAATGAAAACACAAATGTTTATTGTATTATTCAGCAAGGAGAACAATTACATATATAGGCATGAGAGCCCATAATAATGTGGAATTAGTTACACACTGTCCCTAATTCAAGAGGATTAGTTGTGACAACACATCACACGATTACCCATACATTACACACATTACATGTACATACTAATTTGTTGCATAGGATCCAACAAATTAGTTTCAGCTTCTTGCATAAAAGTCTCTAACATCCTTTTTATTATCTATCCATTATCCTTGCAAAACCTCATATTCCTCGATTACTGTTTTGGGTTCAGTAATTGATCCGCATTCAACTCAACCACTTAGGATCCAGTGTATCAGTTTCAGCTTCTTGCATAAAGCTCTCTAGCTTACTTTTTATTAGCTACCCATTAACCTAGCAAAACCATCACTGAATAACAATACTTGTGACATAATTTCAAGAAAACCTACAAATTGCATAGCAGGTAAGCATCAAAAAGTTTTTAAGAAGAATGTCTACAAGCCAATCAACCTAAAGGGGTGCATACAAATTGCTTGCAAGCTCACTATTAACAATCAAATTAGAACCCATCCTCGAAAGAATATGAACTGATGGAAAGTAGACTTTGAAGAATATCCCAAAACAAATGGACTAATAGCACAGAAACATGCATTAGCCTCGTTAATGAAACTCCAACCCCTGAAAGGCATAGTAGAGGACAGCTTACACATGTGTCCATCATTTGACATTAAAATATACATCTGCAAGCATGCCTCAAATATGAAAAAGAACCCTGGCATTTGTATTCACTGTATTGAAGCCATGCACACTTCTTCCACAACATCCATGAAACAGTTAGAATTTGTTGACCCAAAATGGACAAACAACATGGTTGAAATTTAAACCATTAATACCAATGCAAATAATTAAAATGGTTCTTAATACTAAGCACAATATTGCCTAGTGTTTCAACTTCAATCCATTAGAATCAAGACGCACAGTTATTGGTGTGCCTAGGAAATGCATTGCTTAAAACCTTTTGGAACCAAAAACCCTTTATGTTGACGTAAGGAAATATTAACTCAGCGTTAAAGTCTATTTGCAATTATTAAGATGATTCAATTTTAGTAAATACCTGGAAAAAGCATCATCATTGGAGCATGTTTATCACGATGGGCCGCTTGAAGCCTTTCAGTCACTACACCTGTAAGTTTCCATGTAAACTTAGAATTCCAACAGCTATAAACTTGAAGGAATCAAAGTCTAGATAAATGAATTTACTAAAACTCAAATTAGATTAATGCATTAAGGTACATGGCTACTGCAACCTCAGTGAATTAAAAATCAATTAATGTGTAAAAGGTTCTCTTACTAATTCCTGACCAAATTTTCCACACATTGCTTTCACCTTTAGTCCTGTTTAGTGATTCTTGTAGCATTCTCGTAGGGCACCCAACAACTCTATATAGACATATTTCAGCCCCTAAACTTTATGGTGTCTTTATTCCCAAAACCTAAGTAACTTTGCAATGCCATTCACACAATAGCAATGACAATCTCTCTCAAACTGAAGAATGAATCCTCTCATTCCACTGTATCAAAAACAAGCCTTACAAATTCCTTGAGACTAGGGAAATTCAGGAGGATAAGGATACTGAAATTGGTCCATGATGGCATTCCACAGAGACGAACATTTTAAACTGAACTTGGATGGTGCCTCGAAGGGAAATCCATGTAAGTCTGACATATGAAGAATCATTTATGATGCTAACAGTCACTTCATCTCCTGGCTTTTAAATACGTGGAGATTGCCCCTTAACAATTTTAAGGTGGTTCTGGCTATAAAGGAAGGATTGTGCCATGCATTAAAAACCGCCATCAAGAATCTGTTTGGGGAAGCGAATATAAAATAAATAATAATATTATTAAGGGGCAGGTCAATGGATTAAGGATAGGAAAGTCAACCAGAATCCTAAGGATACTTATCTTTAGCTTCAAAAAATTAATCCCATCTCTTACTGCCTTGTTCACCAATCTGTGGATAAGATGGCCAACAGAGTAGCCAATATAGTGATTGTACATGGGAATATGAAACTCATCTCTAGCATTGAAGGGAAGTTGCCTCAGGGGGTGGCTGCTGATCACACCCTCTTTTCTTATATCAGTTCCTGCATCTTAGAATTTGTGAGGTATGGTTCAAGGTTGGATTTGAGCAAGTTTGGCTCGCAAGATTCTTTTTTATGTCCAGATATATACTTGATTTTGTATAGTTTTTGCAGTGTGAGTTGGCACTGTCTCAGAACCAACATTATGTAGTAACTATGAGTGATAATTAGGATATAGGATTATATTTTGGATGGGCGCTTCACAAGCCCAATGGTCTGTTATAGGAGCATTTTTGTGAAAATTATGATGGGTTTTGAATCCAGTTTTCAAAATCAAGTGTAAAAGGACCTCCTGGTTTTAACAATTATTTCTTTGTCGTGGTTATATGAAATGTTTGGAATGCATGCCATAATATGTACCAGCAACTTTAGGATTTTCCCACGCTCGTTGGTTAGAATCCATTTTTTCACTCTTAACTTGTAGCCTTTTGCCTCTTTTATGGTTGGAATTTGGATGTTCCTGGAGCAGCCAGTTTTTGTACAGGTTATTTCTACGTTAATATATACTTTTTCTATTTTCAACCAAAGAAAAAAAGCCTTGTTAGCATTTCACAATTAATACTTGCATGTCATAAACTATACACCAAATACAATGTCACAAGATTGACACTTTAATAAACTGGGTGCCCTTTTGTCAATATACTAGGCACAATAACAGATATATAATTCACACGCTAGATCAGTTCTCAAATCCTAAACCAACTCAGCATAGTGTAAAACCTTCAGGTAGTAATATAAATTGGCTGTAATAGTTAAAACATTTAGATAACAATGGATAAAAGTACTCAATTATTCCTAGTTTGATCACTTCCACCATTTGGCAACAAAATGTTGACTCTATAGTTCTAATCTTTTTCTAGTTAAAACAAACAAGAGAAAAAACTGGTGTGTAAACAGATAGTACCTGAAACCCCTTTGAAGTCGGATGATTTTGACTCTCGTTGTACGTAGACACAGCCTAAGCACTTGCTGTACATCAATAAGTAAGGTCACTCATTTTGCTAAAATCCACAAGACAATCAGGATGCTAAAACAAATCTTGACAGTATTCTAGCACTGATTATCTCGGGTATAAACTCATTTTTATGGAAGAGCTGAAGTCATAATGAACAAGATGTCAGGTAATAGATGAAATATTAATAATGGGAACCCTCCAGTGCTAATTTATAGAAAAAACTCAAATAGGCATACATAATAATTTTAACTGAGTGTGAACGAAATAATATAGATGAATTCTAAATGTATAAGTCCAGCAAGCACTCTAAATAAAACAATCAAGGTAAGAAAACTAGAGATTATGAAGAAATGCAATTACACATGACAAGTACGTTCAATGTAAAATAAACAACTAACCTGATAAGACCCACAAGGGGAAGTCTGGCCACTGATCTCTTTAACAATGTACCATAAATCACAGTCCAATAGCACAGGAGAGATGCAGAATTATTGTCAGAAATTTAATTATATTTTACCTAATGTTTGACATATGATATCGACGAGATCAATTAGTGCACTTAACCACAAAAGACGGAAAATGCATAGTCCGCAATTATTGCTAACCTTTGCAACAAAACTGGGAAATGATGCTGACATGTGATATAGAATATCCAGATAAGATACATGGTTGGAAACAATTGCCCCTGGTCGATATGAATTCTCTCCAGCATCAGAACCATTCTGTAGGTACAAAAGGAATGTATTGTTAATAACTCATAGTACCTAGTTCCATTCCCTTGCATAATTGTGATTTATGATTTTCAGAAGGCTAACTATTATTTGATCCAAAACTTTTCAGCACAAGAAAGGTCAGGAAAATGTGTAATTAAAGTTCCTGTAATGTAGTACCACCGTAAAAGGGTAACTTATAAATGTCCATTGATGAAGTTGTAGGTGTGGTGCGCGATACAGAAGTCTGTGGTGAAATTAGCTACAAGGAAATGCTTGAAGTGGTAAAGTTCATTAATTTTGTTTGTAAAACAGTTGTCCACTGACTTTCTTTGGTTTCTAAAATGTTATTCACAGATAACCTGTGTGGGGTTGCATGTGGAGTAGAAAATGCTTTGGTTATACCTCATAGGAAGCTACTCATAGGAACAATGTACTGAAGATTGAAAATTTTAAGATGATTTAATGAAAAAAGAAAATTTTCAAAACATGAAAAAAGTGTGAAAATTTAGAAAAGCACGTGAATGAGATGAAATATTAAAATTCAAAAACATGAATTTTGAAGGATAGAAATAGGTTGTATACCCAAGTGAATTGAAAATGTGAATAAAAACCATTTCCCTATTTATGTAGCAAACTCAACATATTTATGTTGCCAAAGCTAAATTCATTTACTGTGTGACACTTTCGTATGTTGCTTCAAAGAAGCCACGGTGCTACATTTAAATGTGCATGTCTAATCACAGCAAAGGAGTCTCTGGAGAAAGACTTCTACAATTCCATCATGGCTTGAACAGGCTATGAAATACGAATATATCAAAACGGTGCGCTCATTGAAGAACAGCACACCCTAAGTAAGATCCATAAAACTTATGAGGCTAACTATTTTAGTAAAATTTACGTTTGAACTATCCCTAGAAATGGAAGCATTTAATTTTGTTCTATCCATTTAAGTACATGGAAACACTGAAATTTTCCCATTCGATATCTAAGTATGACATCTACCCTTGTACACCAAATTTCATATTCAGAAATAATATTTGCAAAATTTTAAGCATTCAGAACCCAAGGGGATAGAATATGTCTGTGTGCCTGACAGGGTGCAACTTAGACTCCTATCGATTATTGACACTGTTATTGAAGGCAAGTGCGTTGTAAAGGAGGACATGAGCAAATAATTAGAAGGAAATTTACATGGAAAGAAATAAGAGTGCAGAAGAAGGTACTAAGAACTGTTAGTTATTATCCAAATGTACTAACATAAACATAATTATTACGTGTACATAGAGAGTTGTCAGAGTAATTAACTTTCAGATTAATTTGTATGTTGTGTTTCTGGCATACCGATGAACCATGGCGGGCATAGACCATCTCATCTTGGTTTCGAAAATGAGAAGATCCTACCTGCTGAAGCATGAATGAAGAAGAAATAATTAAACTTAAGCACTTACCTCCGCAATGTCGTTAACCCACCGGCCATTTGGAGATTGATCAGGACTTGCGTAGGTCTCCTTTATCCAATAAAAACCCAGCGTGAAAAGCATAGCCCTGGAAAGAAAGCGGCCACATACAACTATAATGTTCCTCCTAATCCCGCTCATGTGGGCATAGTCTTCTTGTCCGTCTTCCCTGTTGGGCGCCGAAAACAATGTGCAAAGCCTACAAATCAAATAATATGTGACCAGGATGAGGAAGCCTGCTACCAACCTAATGGGCACCACTATTATCACTGCAAATAACAGCAGAGCTTTCTCCTTCCGTGAGACGTCTCTTTTCCCCAGTGTACCATATTTGTCATGCCTTACATACGCCGCATATTTTATTTCCATCTCTTCCAGAGTTTGGGATTGAGAGGAGGACATATTTGGCGATCCTCCTCCTACTGTAAAACTTTCCACTTTTCTTTCCGAAGGAGATGGGTCCTCACAATTTTGTGTTTTGGACAAGAGCGGCGCCTCGTCGTCCATCGATTTTGATGATACCGATTGCAATTCTTTCTCTTTCATTGCTATATTCAAACCAGATTTTTCTGTGAATGTTGGTGGGGCTTCATCACGAGATAATTCTCTAATTTTTAACTCCATTTCTTGGTGGTTTTGCTGCTGCTCCGAGTCCATTACGATTTGTGGCCTTGCATTAACCATAAATACAACTGAAATCTGTTCCGTATGCCGCCGTCAGAATGGATTCAATTCCATTTCCGAGATCGCTTCTAATAATATCTTTAAAGTAAGTAAAATGAGGGACAGGATTGATAGACTAAATATATTGATTAGGGAAGCGAATGGGGCGGAAGAAATAAAATAAAATATAATATGCCAAGATGAGAGGATCCCACAACGTAGATGTAGTAGGTCCAGCTCTACCTGCTTGAGTAACCGACTCTCTAGCTTTAGCTTTAGCTTTAGCTTTTGCTTTTGCTTTTCTTTTGTTATTTATTTTAAGTAGCTAAATACCTCCACGAATGATCGAGATAGAAAACTCAAATGTGAAGTCTGCATTTCATGTCTGCGCATCAAACATCATTATTTAGTTTTTAAGGCTATTGAGATATTCTAATTTGAAAGACGAGGAGAACGACCAAGTCTAATTCGGTGGTTTCACCATCCACATTTTGATGGGGAGGTCAACTAGTTCTTTGTTACACCTTCAACTAAATTGGTATTATCCAATGATTTTCATAATAGTCCTTATCCAAATGATATTTTTCTTTGTTTATTTTTAGAAGTTTTCCAGCGTAACATTAAAATACTAATATTATAGTTTATTTATATATGAAGAGTTTTCGAGAATTCATTTATTATTGATAAGAATTTATTGAACATTTATAAGTGTTATTAAAAAACTCAAACAATTATTAAAACATTCATTAAAGCACATTATCTCTTATTAAATATACTAATTTTTATGAAGTTGACTCTTGAGGTTTGTTGTTTTTGATATTGTTATGGTCTAAGGCTCTGACAAATATCAAAATAATTTGATTGTTCTTTGGTATAACAAGGCCCCAAAACATATACTATTTTCCTTAACTTTTCAAATACTCCTACCCAATTAAAGCAAGAAAAATAACTATATTTTGTAGGTGATTGGAGAGAAAGATCAAAACATTGAGTAAGGTTTTTAGAGATTAAAACTAGACAAACACAATCATCAAATTATTTTAGACTTGTCTACACTTTTGTCTAGAATGACAATGCACGGTTCAAACATGTCCAAAACAAAAGTGCACAGTCCACACATGCCCAAAACATAAGTATATAGTCCATACATATCTAAAGCGTAAGTGTACATTCCAAACAAGTTTCTTTAATCATCGTCAGTTTTCTAAGTTAGCTCCCTAATACTTCTAAGCATGCATTTACATTGTTATCATTTGACAACTACCATTACATTGTGAAATAAAATCATATAAGCCTAAATGTGGCATGTCTTTCTCTTTTTTTCATTTTAGAATTAATTAATTAAGTTAATTGTTGTTTTGCACATATTATTTAGCCTAATTTAAAGTAATTAAGTATTTGTGTTATAATTTAATTAAAATTTACATATTCATATTACATTTTGACGAATATGTGCTCTCTTACACCTCTTCTAGGGTTGAATCTTGCTCAATCTAATGTTATATATAAGTTCTTTAGGATTAATTCTTGGCATGCTTTTTTAGGGTTACATAAGCTCCATATTTGTTGTGTTTTCCCTCTAGGATTAGATTTTGTTCTACATAGTGTCAAATCTAAATTTACTATTTTTCCTCGAGTTAATTCTATTACATGCCCTTAAATCCTACAGCGCTAGCTTCATTTCATTTGATTTACTTGATCCAAAGCCCTAGGTCATTTTAATTTTTGGAAATCTATTAGACCCCAAAGTGTTTGTAATGGCTCGTCCCTTAGATGTGCTTTTTCAAGATGTTGCAAACTCTTCTATCATTTAACAATATCTTTGATCACTCACTAGAAAACATACAATTTTTTTACAACGTGATATCTATATGAGTCTCTAAAGTCCACGAATCAACTTACCACATTGATTCCCTAGGTCATTAAGAAAACAATTAAATGCAAAAAATAGTAATACAATAGAAACTTCTATTAGTATATTTAGTTTAATGAGAATGGCTACTATAGGAAATAAACTATCAAGTGCAATCATAAATTCATCTTTAAGTGATATAAATAAATAATAATAATGGATCACTAAATTCACATCATGCATAAAGTTAAACATAGTATCGTCAACTGTAATCACCTAAAAGTGTTATTTGGATGATAAGAGTGTTGCTTGAGTTAGCCTATTCCTAGCTTGGCTTTAAACCTATCCTAGAGCCTTAGATACACTTTTCCAGCCACTGTGTAGACCACATACATCTACAGCTAGCTCAAACACAATCCCAGGACAACTTTCCTAGATCCCAACCCAGTTTGCCTAGCAGTCTACTAAGTAGACATTAGCATCACATTTAGAACACTACAGTCACATGGTGCTAGTTTCCCCAACTGGTGTTATTATCCTTTGCCCTAAATCTTCTAAACGGATACTTCTTCAAACATGTGCTCTTCCTAAGGTTGGCCTAAGTATATTTTATTATCCACACAAGTTACAGATCTCTATAAATACAAGTCTAATTAACTTCTATTCACTTGATGGAAAATAGTTGCAAAAAATCCTATTCAAACAAAAGATAAGTTGAGCAAAAATAAGGTATTTGATCCATATTTTACCCTACTTCTGCATACTACCATCTACAGCAACCCTAAGCCCAAATTTTAAAGATTTCAAAGCTCAAACACACTCAAGGCATTCAAGACTACTCTCATTCTAGCATTCACTTGCACTTGCACTTGCACCAAGCACTGGGTGGGAGAACTACATCGGGCTGGATCCCTCCTCAAAGTATTGGTATATAGGCAACTCTCTTCATAGTGGGGTGTTGAGGATGTCTAGCCTACCCTACTAATGAACACACATTTTTAACTCATGCCATACTTGCAAGGAGGATTAGGGTTTACACACTAAATCAAGTTTTCCAGGCACAACATAGATTTTTAGATTTCACGTGTGTAGGTATAGGACCTAAAAACACAAGCACATATGCTCCCATAAAATAGGAATAATCCTACAAAGAGGACACTAGCACCACTTTGAGGACACTATAACAGTATGACACTACTACCTAGGTGGGGCACTACTGTCCAGTGAGCAAATAGATCTTGGGACCCTATTGATGACACTCATAATTATCTAGAACCTAGATCATTTGTGGCAGTCACTTTCTAAATAAGTATATATTTATGCATTTTTAGGACTATTTTTAAAAAGTTAAAGAAGGTCAAAATATATAACAAATATGTGCTTAATTATTGCATATTATTTGACTGATTTAGACATCCCAATCTTTTTATCTAAACATAGGATTTACATAGTAAAACCCTAAAGATTAAATCATTTGGTGAACCCGTCTTACTTTGAATATTGCTTCAAAACCTAGTTTGCATTAATCTAAATTTTTGTGCAATAAATTAGGGTTGTATACTTTTGATTATTTTATTTTTTTTAGATAACCTAGCTAATTAAATCAATTACATATTAGGGTTTCAATTTATTTACATATAATTTAAATTATTGTAAAGAAACCCTAGATTTCAAAAATCCTAACCTTGGACACACTTAGAATTTGTATTTTTTTCTATTTATACTCAGATTTAAGATCCATACATCTTCATATTTATATTTCATATAATCATGATCATAATGATAGAAGAAATTAACCACTTTTTGTTTCAAAGTCTAATACTTTCTTTTACATGTTTGTTCCTTTTAATTCGACATGAACTTAGAAAAGATATGAACACATATCGCTGATGTTTTATATCAATTGCAATATATCTCATATCATATTATCTTTTTCCTATGTGAAATTCCATCAATAAACAAACATATACACATATAGACGATTTAACACATAAACTAACAACTATGTTCCAAGTTTCAATGTCATATCTTATGCACAAGAAAGAATCTCCTTCTCCTCGTCTCCATGAGGGTGATAGCTACTTTCCCTCTAACCAGGTCCATGTTATCACCCCTCCATGAGATGAAGCAACCTATACCAATGTCATTATTTCCCATATTTAGCCTCTTCACACCTCTTCCCTATAGGGTGTGTGCCTACATGTTCAATCAGAAATAGCTAGGGTTTTCACTTGTGAGACTCTATGTGATCAAATTATTAGTATGAAAAAGATAATTGTAGGTTTACAAAATTAAAATCAACTATTACATGAAAATATTACAACATTATAAAATCAATTTACAATACAAATGCCTCTGGTGCACAATAGTGTAAATCATGTATATGCATCTGCACCTAGTCAATTTGTGTCAAATAATGTTACATATCCAAATCATAAATCACAATAAATTACATCTATAACTAGTGATTCAAAAATCATTCAAAGATCAAATAAGAGTTCAAGTGAGTTACTAAGGTAAATGTTAAAGCTAAGTTGATCAACCTACCTCCTCTACACCCAATAAGGAGATCCAAATATTTTTGTGCATATCATGGAATGTATGGGCACCACATTGACTCATGTTTAGCATTAAAAAAGAAAATACAATATATAATGGATACATATGACTCGAGCAATGATACATCATCCAAACAACATACAATGACACATCTACCAATTCAGAAAGGATCAAATTCATAAATAATACAAAAATGGTTACCAACACATAACTCAAAACAACAAAAGGTTCCAAACTTGCACAATCATAGTAAGAAATAGTACAACATGCACAAGATAAGCAAGTAACATATGTAAATATACCTTTCCAAAATGAGGCTCAACATTCAATATGGTATAATTTTGGTCATAAATATCTACAATAATCTGATTATCATGGTCAAGGTTTGGGCAAACAGGCCCAAGACATCACTTCTCCTATTCTAGCAGTTGATAATATTGGTCAACAGGGTTTGGGATTTATTAAACATCTTAAGTCACATCATCCACATACATAGTTTGTCAAGGCGAAACATCCAGATACATATGACATGTTACAGAAAGAACAAGATCTTAAGTTGCAAAGTCAAAATCATGCTACATAAACAAGCATTTTCAAGACAAGTTTTGTAGCAAAAGAGCCTCCACAACATTGTATGTCTACAATAGTCATAGTTTCAAAGGAAAAAATCACAATCACTATTATGAAGCACAATTCTGAAAGGTTGAATCCATAGTATGAGACAATTCCCTCTAGCATTCCAAGTTATCATGATTATGATTTTGAACAATATTATGATTCTGACGATGAACAATACTCAGAATCCTATTGTAACAACATTCAACTACAACATAGCAACCAAACTACATAAAAGATTACCATTTTTATTTTTGACACAAGTCACGGTGATAGTGAGTCTCCCATGAGACTCATTAGTTAGTATGGATTCTACTTCTTGTACATACTTTCTTTTTTTTTGCTCCTTGTACATAGTTAATTTTCATTTGCTTGTACATAGATTATATCCAAAAAATACAAAAATGATATAACATGTCAAAATACAAAACATTCAAATATTACTCAAAAAACATAAAATTTACAGATTATATGCATTATTATGTTTACATTTTTATCACTTTCCAGATATTACATATTGTTAGCTATCTCATTATAGTCAGTTTTATCATACACATGTTTTACTTGTTCTTATTGAGTGCTTACAGATTACATACAAGACTCTGTTCCACTATACTGATCTGGACTCGTTATCATCTACCCACTGGGGGCATATACATCGATCTAGGTTTATACATTTGATACATCCACCCACTCAGGGGCATCTCACATAGTTGCTACTACTAGGTGCTATCTTTACATATTATACATTCCAGTTTACGCATTGATATATTTTGATTTTGATCATTGCTACTCATTGCTTAGATTTTTTGTCAACTATCACTAGTTAGACTCGACATATGTACATCTTATCATTTACATAGATTTTTACTACACAATTATACATGCTTTCATTTCTAATTTTCTTAGATTAGACTTGATTATATTTCCTATGCTTCTTCCATCTTTGAGGGCATTTGAATATGCCATTGTTCTTTGGATCTACGCCACTTCTTTGTTTGTATGCCTTAGACATGTGCATGTGTCCATTGTGTGTGTTTTCCTTCTTCTATATGTAGACATTTGAAAATGTCTTTGCATGTCTTCATTCTCAAATTTAATGAAATGTGCCTATGTTGCTTATGTTATGGCCCCTTGGCTTACTTTTCCGTGCCTCATGTACTTATATGTATGCTTCCTTGTATACTTCTTCACTATGACACTTGTATTTGCTTATTACACACACACCAATTTTCGATGCCATGAGGGATCTCATGCATCTACCCTTCCTACTTGGGTGTCATGATGGACATCATGCCCCATCCACCTAGGTAGTTACTCAAATTTACTGATATACGCATTGATCAAATCTATTTTGACACCCTTGTACAATGCTATATTACAATATACATCTCATATTTCTTACTCATGCTCAAATACTTTTACATTCTGATGTTATATTTGTACATTGTATTGGTATATCATGCATAAGCTCTGGCTAACACATTTTGTAGAGCTACTTCTTTTGAGGATTATTCTCACATAGGTTTCAAAACTAGCCTCATAAGAGGGGGCATTCACAAGGATTTATCATAAAGATCAGCCTCCTACTTTGCTATTCACAGATAAATTTCAACACACAAGCTCAGTTTCAAAAATCAAACACATGGCATACACAAAAAAAACAAAGACTCAAAAAATAATTTAGATCACCCAAATTTCAAACCAGACAGACATTAATGCCAAGATTGGGACACTAGCACCACAGGGCATTATTGTCCACTATAGGGTGCTACTATCTAGTAGCCCTAACTTTAGGACAGTCCAAATTAGCTATACCAGTACACTATGTACATTATAGATTTGCACAAATACAGTTATAGGTTTGATAGTTATGTTTAGATTTTGCTAAGATATATTCATTACAACTCAAATTCACACCAATTTCTCAGATTTAGGGGCATCATGTGTGGAATGATCACTCTCACATTCAATTCAGTTACACATATTTAATTATTACATACTCAATTCAAATTTAGTATACTCAAATACCAAATTGGGGGCATGTGTGGGGCACATAGTTTCCATATACTCAACTACACATAAGTTGATCAGATGGAATGGAAAACTCCATGTCATTCTCTATGTTGTATACACTTACTATCATATTCTAGGTTGTCACCAGATTCATGCCTTAATCCATCTGAAGTGGTTAACATTTTTGAGTGGCCTGGAGCCACCTAATAAACCTGAGTAGCCATAGAGCTGACATATATAGATATACTTAGTTAAATACTTTCAACACTTTTCACAATTCATTTATAGATGCATCTACTTCACAGGGGTGTGCAATGACAAATTCATAGCCTAATCAATTTATTGAGCCACCCACATGAGAGGGTTAGACACCCTTATAGTCTTATCCAATCTATTCACATATCAAGATCCACTGAGCAGGGGTGGGCAATGATGGAGTCAAAACTGGATTGAGTTCTTGAGCCACCCATATGAGGATTGAGCAAGCCGTCAACTTAGTCCAAGCTATTCAATGATATGATCACTATGTACACTCAAACACAGGTTGTCACTAGGTTCATACATTGGTTCACATACCTAACGAGGTGTATTCATTCATTTCCTCTCTCTTTTACATAGCTTTACTTAGTTACTTTATTTAACATAGTCTTTTGCTTTTGATCATCTCTTAAGTAAGGAATTTTTTTTTCATATTTCATTGTAGGTCATTATTTTAGATCATGTTTCACATACGCATACCCAAATTTACATATTCAGACTCAACTACATAGGATTCACTTCCAATGTAAGTTCAGGTATGATTCTTTTTCTTTTATACTAGTCATTTTGCTTTGATGCAATTCTAGCATAAAGGGGGGGCAAATGTAATCACCTAAAAGTGGTATTTGGGTGCTAAGAGTGTTGCTTGAGTTAGCCTATTCCTATCTTATCCCTAGACCTATCCTAGAGCCTTAGACACACTTTCCCAGCCATTGTGTAGACCATATACATCTACATATAGATCAAACATAGTCATCGTACAGCTTTCCTAGATCCTAACCCAGTTTGCCCAGTAGTATGCTAGGTGGACATTATAGCCATATTTGGGACACTACAACAACATGGCGCTAGTGTCCCTAACTAGGTGTTATTGACATTTGCCCTAAATCTCCTGAACAAATACTTTTTTAAATGTGTGCCCCTCCTAAGATCAGCTTAAGTATATTTTCTTATTTTCACAAGCTACAAATCTTTATAAATATAGTTCTAATTGCCCTTTATGCACTAGATAGAAAATAGATGCAAAAGCATATTCAAACAAAAGACAAGTTAAGAAAAAATAAGGTATTTAATCCCTATTCTACCCTACTTATGCATACTACCATCTACAACATCCCTAAGCCTATATTTCAAATCTCAAGAACACTCAAGGCATTCAAGACCACTCTCATTCTAACATTCACTTGTACTTGCACCAAGCACTAGGTGGGAGAACTACATCGAGCTTGATCCCTCCTCAGAGTATTGGTATGTAGACAACTCTCTTCATAGTGAGGTGTTGAGGATGTCCACCCTATCCTAATAATGAACACACATTTTTAGCTCATGCCATACTTGCAAGGAGGATTAGGGTTTGCACACTAAATCAGGGTTTTTTAGGCACAACACAGAGTTTCAAATTTCATGTGTGTAGGAACATGACCTAAAAACATAGGTGCAAGTGCTCTTAGAAAATAGGAATATTCCTACAAAGAGGACACTATAATAGCATGGTGTTACTGTCTAGGCAGGAAGCTATTATCCAGTAAGCAAATAGATATCAGGACCCTATTGATGACACTCAAAACTATCTAGAAGCTAGTTTTCAAAACCCAAATCATCCATGACAATCACTTTCTAGATAAGTCTATATTTATTATTTTTAGAAAGTCAAATACGATCAAAATATATAACAAATCAATGCTTAATTATTGCATATTATATAACTAATTTAGACATCCCAACCCTTTAATTTAAACATGGGATTTACATAGTAAAACCCTATTTGACTAATGAACATGCATTTACATTGTTATCTTTTGACAACTACCATCAGATAGTGACATAAAATCATATAAGCCTAAATGTGGCATGTCTTTCTCTTTTTTTGGTTTTGTAATTAATTAATTAAGTAAATTGTTGTTTTGCATGTGTTATTTAGCCTAGTTAAAAGTAATTAAGTATTTGTGTTATAAATTAATTAAAATTTATATATTCATATTACATTTTGATGAACATGTGCTCTATTATAC
Organism: Torreya grandis; assembly: GCA_037957365.1. Lineage (NCBI taxonomy): Eukaryota > Viridiplantae > Streptophyta > Pinopsida > Cupressales > Taxaceae > Torreya > Torreya grandis. The sequence continues at coordinate 107,271 of JARHVA010009313.1, forward strand.
CTCTTATAGGGTTGGATCTTGCTCAATCTAAGGTTATATCTTTAGGATTGATTCTTGACATGTTCCTTTAGGGTTTCATAAGCACCTAATTTGTTTTATTTTCCCTCTAGGATTAGATCTTGTTCCACATAGTGTCAAATCTAAATTTATTATTTTCCCTCAAGTTAATTCTATTACATGCCCTTAAATCCTACAGCTCTAGCTTCATTTAATTTGATTACTTGATCTAAAGGCCTAGGTCATTTTAATTTTTAGAAATCTATTACACTCTAGAGTGTTTGCAATGACTTACCCCTTAGACTTGCTTTTTCAAGATGTTGCAAATTATTCTATGAATGTCATGTAACAATACCTTTGATCACTCACCAAAAAACATACAATTTTTTTTACAATGTGATATCTATGTGAGTCTCTAGAGTCCACGAATCAACCTGCCACATTGAATCACTGGGTCATTAAGAAAACATTTGAATGAAAAAAATAGTAATATAATCGAAACTTCTTTTAACATACTTAGTTTATAGAGATTGGCTACTCTAGGAAATAAACTATCAAGTAGAATCATAAATTCATATTTAAGTGGTATAAATAAAAAATAACAATGGATCACTAAATTTGCGTCATACAAAAAGTTGAACTTAGTATCATTGATAAATGAAGTATAATGATTGTATACCATTATTGTGTGTGGGTAACAAGCCAATCCCATTGGTCCTGTAAACATGTAATTTTGGTACAAGTACATTACTTTTACCATGCGTTCATATATTTAGATCATTAGCCCATGGTAGACTCTTATCAACACACTTTCCCTTTACATGAAACCCTCTTAATCTTTCATTGTCATCATTTTCTTATTAAAACCTTCAAATTTGTTAATTATTTACCTTGGGATGCTCACCATTACTCATCTAAATTCATAGTTTTTTTATTTCTTGAGTTTTTGTCACCTTGACTTAAATCAAAACACTTTAGTAGTGGTTTGACCATTTGTTGGAAAATTCTAATTCAGATCATGTCAGTTGTGGGTCCTTCCTTCCATCTTGCCATATTTCCTTATGCCTCGATTATCAAATTTTTTGCTTCCAAATTATCTACTTGTGGGAAAATAAGGTTCTAATTTAAATTTAAAATGCTTGTTTATGTGTTTAATATGTTTATTTTTTATTTACCATTGAAATGCAATAAAATATAAACTATTGAGATTCTATTTTAGATTATAAAATATACATATCTTACATGTAAAATATCACATTTTAATTGAGTTATAAATAATAATAAGCAATGAAATGATTGAAACTTAGATTGGATATAATTTATGTTGGATGTACAAACATATATTTGATGTAAAATTGGTTGAAAAGACCTATGAACTGTGTTGCAACTGAAAACATGATTCTATGATATATTAGGGTAGAGTTGCACTGGGTGGATAGAGGCACATTGTGGCCTTTTCTATTGACTATAATTGTGTCTTAGTTGATTTTTTAATTTATTTTATATATAGACACCTACAGTTGTCATAGATGATTGACTACAGAAGTTGATTTGACATGTATAAGACCTACAATAACAAAACCCTAGTTATTGCACATAAACCAAATAGAGATCAAATGCAAAAAGGGGGGAATTTAGAAAGGGAAATAGTTGAGCTATCCTTGAAATACTTCATGTAATTTGAGTGTTGCCTACATAGCCCGAAAGGACCTCAAGTTGATGTAGTTCTCCCTCCTAAAGTAAGTGCATGAATCTTGATGTTTATTATATGAATTTCACTAAATAAATTGACTTAAATGCTTGACAATGAATGCCTTTGACCTGTAATAAAATGAATTTAGCCTTGGACTACGACTATTAGAATAAATCAAAATAAAAATTGTAAATATTAGAGTCCTTTTACTCAATGTGTAATAGAATTGCCAAGTGATTGCTAGATGTGTATTGAATGACCTTGGCGTGCTTATATAAAGTAATATTTTAAATAATTTTGTTAAAAAACCTTCATTTAAGTGTGGGAGGACCAATTTGAAATGTTTCAAAAATAAATATTTAATGTTGGAGTGTGAGGAATAAGGTCACACTAGTGGACACTATCAGGTTATGACCCCATCTGCCTAGTGTGATTTTTGTCCTAGAAGGACAAACCTCATGCGCTCTTTGACTATGTGGCATAGTTAATTGAATTTTTTGAACTTATCAAACATAGTTGACTCTTGGAGTGGAGATATAAAACTTTGAGTAAAGATATCTTAGAGCTCGTTATGAGCCATTTGATTTATCATATTTGCTAGATAGTATTGTATCTTAGAGCATATTAACTGATTATTTCATTATACCTATTTAACCTTGTATTTGAATAAGGATTATATGGGGTTAGGGTTAAGAATATATAAATAAAAAATTACAAAGGTGATAAACATATCTATAGCAAGCCAATTAATTGTAAAATTTAGATAAAACATATACTAAATTTATTATGCTGAGATACGTTAAAAATAGAAAGTACAATTAATTTAGATATTATAATGATAATGAAACAAAATATACTTAGTTGGGATGCTAACACAAATCTAGGTCTAGAACATGTAGGAAGCAGACTAGAAAAGGATTCTAAATTAATTGTTAAATTTTGGAGAAAAAACCTCTATAGGTGTGGACACTTATGTCAACCTGGGATATTTGCATTGATGTTATTATCTAACTCAGATGTAGGTGTCTAATACAAAATACCTTTTGAACTAGATGAAACCACCTCAAATATTTTGGGCTCTATGTCACCTTCACTTTATGTGCTTAGATCTGGATCGTGTGCTTTTGCTCCTTATCAAATAGCAAAAACCCTAGTTCTTCATCTTCATAATGGATGTGGAAAAAATGAGTTAGTGTGATCACAATGTCGAGTTAACCCCAAAGACACATATGTTGATAGGTGTTGCCTACATAGCCAATACTTTGAAGAGGGCCTTATAATGATGTAGTTATCTCGTAATTTATTGGCTTGTGTGTGCACAAGGGTTCAATACATGGAAAACAAGTACAATAATGACCTAGCTTGTAACTTGGAAATTATAACTCAAGGCATGATCCTTCTATACTTCAGGCCTGTAGATGTGTTGTGCCAATGAGTGATATGAAAATAGGAGAGAATAAGGAAGCTTTTATCACTCAATTTTTTTAAATCATTGACTTGTGAGAAGGTGTGATATTGTTAGGTCTTTGCTAGGTCTGAAATGAATGAGGACTAATCATGTATTAATAACAATCCCTTTAGATAATATATTACAATAAAACACGTAGGTCAACCATAGGAATACATTTCATATGAAAATTAAATTAATTTATGGCACTAGACACTTGTGTCAGGTTAGGATACTTATGTCGACGTAGGCGTCTAACTAGGATGTAAGTGTCTAGGAAGTAGAAAAGCAAGTACATGTCCAAAACTTGAAAATATGGAAGATAAACAAGTTTATAACATTTTGAGCATGATAAAATGTCTGAGTCATCAATATAACATTGGTTGGACTATGAGATAAATAATTAACATAGGGAGATAGCAGATGCGAGCCTTTCGACAACTAGAAAGATCTAGAACTGAGAGGAATAGACAAGGTCTATATTTTTCAAGTGTACAAGATTGAGGTGCTATATAATTCATAAGTAGTGTCTACAAGACCCTTGTTTTAACTTTGAAATTTGAGCATATGATAATTTTTCACCAATGTTGATAGAAAAATGTGTTAAAAATTCATTTACTAATGGATTGAAAGTCTTTACTGATTGAAGAGGAAGAGCATATTTTTTGAGACTTATTGGAAAGAACTTTGTCAACAATTTGTCATTATCCATATAATATAGATAAGCTACATGCAATGCATATAAATATTTTTCATGATCTCCTTTGCCTTCATATAAGGAAAGCTTGGGAGCCATAAAGCCAACTAGTAATACATATGATGCAATTTTGGGTGCCAAAGTGTTATTTAACAATGAACATGAATCCATGGAGGGGCTAGTATGAGAAATATTTTTCTAAATTCAAGATAGCTTAGCTTGTCAGGTAATAATTCTATGCTATAGGGTCATATTTGTAGAGGCGATTGGAGGATTATAAGTAGCTTGAGTAGACATACACATGGATACTTGTTGGAAACCAAGTGATGCTCCCAAACCAAGGGATGATAATATGGAAATAACTAGAGGTGTAGAAATAAGAATATATATAGTAGTATAAGTGGAAACATTAGAAGTAGGGGATTTTACAATTCGAAAAGGCATTGGTTCTTATAGAGATGTGGATAATTTAGCTTGATGTTCAGCTTTTGATACTAGAAGTAGACTAAAGATCTTATTTACTTCTTAGGGGTTATCTTGAAGACCTTAATGAAATTCAAATAATTATTGCCCCTGATTTTGATCTACTCCATTAAACTCTTGTGGATCAATATGAGTTTCATAGTCATTATGTACATCATAATTCTCTTCATTCTTTTTGGAATCAGAATCAATGTGAATTTTAGCTTCATTAGACTAAGGAATTTGAATAGTAGCATTGTTTTTTTGAGCAAAAGCATCATGATTTTACACTACAAAAAAGATCGAAGGAAGTTGCATTTATGAAAAAGGAATACCATTTAATTTATCACTATTACATGCCTTAGAGGCATACAATACAATAATCAATCAAATCTAATGACTATGAATACAATACAAGCAAATATAAAGGTATAAAAGTGATCTAGTTAAGGGTTTGAATGATTATGTGGGTTCTCAATTATACTTGTGCATTTGTAGATTAATGGCTCAATATTTTATAACACTAACTATAGAGGCTAAATCATGCCTATAACCCACTATCCTATCTTTGAGGGTACGGTGAGAGTAACTTACCTAGGTGTTACACTACTCTCAGGTGCACCATAAATCAAACAACTAAAAGAGGCTTGTTATGGTGTAAAGAAGGGACCCTATGTGTTTCCAATATATCATGAGGTAAGGGAAAATTAACTTGTGTTTAACATTGTACAATGGCTTGAATATTGGGGTAGTACCTCTCACACCATGGTGTTTGTAAAATAGATTATTGCTTAGCCTATAACACTAGTCACTAAGTAGTTTTACAACTATCGGAATACATCTTCTAAAAATAAGGACTAAGTAAATAGAAAATAAAATTCATAATATGCTTTTTTTATAGAGATCGACAAATTTTAACATGAGATCAAAGAGAAATGCTTTAGTGTCATATGTTATCCAAGGTTACAAGATAATTTCTTTAGTGTTATATTAAATCCAAGGTCAAAGAAGATTGACTCGTGGCATCGGATTTATATCCAAGGTCAAATTTTATTTTTTTCAGTGTTAGAAATTTACAAAAATTTGTATGAAATACTAGGATAAAAATTAAAAAAATAACAAACAATGTCCACTAAAATTGTAGGTTCACCTGAATGTTTTTTTATATATATATATATATATATATATATATATATATATATATATATATATATATATATATATATATATATATATATATATATATATATATATATATTAACTACCAACAAAATGCAAAACCACTAAACTATTGAGATACTGATTTAGATTACAAAATATATAAAACCTAAATGTAAAATACAAAATTTGAAATGAGATGTGAATAGTAATAAACAATGAAATGCACAAACCTATCTTATCTAATTTATTTTGACTGTGTAAGGAGTTATTTAATGTAAAACTGGTTGAAAAGACCTATGAATTATGTCACAATTGAAAACAAGATTCTGTGATATATTAGGACATGGTCAGATTGGGTGGATAGGTGCACATTATGGCCTTATTTGTTGACTATGGGTGCATCTTGGTTGACTATGTGATTAATTTTTTTGGATGGGCACCTATGATTGATCGATTGATTACGTGAGTTGATTTGATGTGTAAAAGACCCACAACAACAAAATTGTAGTCCTTCACTTAAACCATATAGAGATAAAATACCAAAGGGGGGAGCCATGAAAGGAGAATATCTAAGTAATCCTCAAAAAACCACACATAATCTGATTGTTTCTTACACATCCTAAAAGAGCCTCATGTTGATGTAGTTTTCCCTCCTAGAGTGAGTGCATGAGTTTTGATGTTTTATACATGAATGCAACTAGATAGATTGACTTGAATGTTTAACATTGAATGCATTTAATATGTAATAAAATGACTTTAGACTTGGCCTATGACTATTAGAATAAATCAAATTTGAAATTGAAAAGATTAGTGCCCTTTTGCTCAATGTGCAGTAAAATTGTCAAGTGATTATTAGATGTGTATTGAATGACCTTGGTGTGCTTATATAGAAGAATATTTTCATTAACCGACCTTGTTATAAGTGTGGGAAAGCCAATGTGAAATGTCTCAAATTTAAGAAGTTACCATTGGAATGTGGGAGACAATGCCACACTAGTGGACAAGGCCAGGTTGTAGCCCTATTTGCCTAGTGCAGTCTTATCCCAAAAGGCCAAAAATTGTTGGGATTTGGCTGACAGGAGACTGTAAGTTGAATAGGGATGCTTAAATGATGTTTTTAGTAGTTGAAAGATACTAAATGGAATATTGAAGGCTCTCATAGAGATTGTAAGTTAATAGAATGATGATTATACCAAGTAAGGTAAGGATGTTAATGTTAAATGTTATCAAGTACTTAATGATTATATTTGAGTGTCTAAAATATACACATGTACCTTAATTTATTTATAAACAAGTCTTGTCAATGAGATCACGTGTTGATTATATCATATGCTTTACCCTTATTTCATTCGCTATTTATTGAAGGTGTGTTGCAACATACTTGTACCAAAAAATATATATTACATTAGTGAAAAAACATATAAATCTCACCCTAGTTGCATCATGCATCTCGTATCATAGTGTTTTACCCTAATTTGGATTAATTATTTAATCTTAATTAAGATATAAACTATGTATAATTCAAATCATAAAGTATGGAAATCAAGCACATATTTAAATATATAAGCTTGAAATTGATTTGACAATGATAATTACTAAATATGAAATAAAATAAAGGATAAGATACTTAATGATTCCCTATATTGTGTAGGATTGGGATAGATGGTAGGATGGAAATAAGATTGTAAGTCATTCGATGTAGATTTTGGATCTTTGCACATGCCCAAATAGTAATGTTATCCTTGTGTTAGTAACTTATGCTGTTATGTTCTGAGTTGGACAATTTTATTCTTAGATATTTTACTTCTTTGTTTTGGCAAAGTCAGGGGCACTTGTTTCTTCTTTAGCTCTATGTGTGATCCTAAAATTTGATCATATGCCCAACACCCATAAATCTATTTCATTCATACAAAACCTTAGGTCCACTTGTGAAGGTATAAAACTTGTAAAACTAGGAAATGCAATGGATTGAGCTAACCCTAATCACCCTTGTTGATGATTGATTATTGCCTATGTCTTTAATACTTCAAAGAGGGAAATGAAGTCATATGTAGTTATTCCCCTTAGTTTTAATGTGAAATTGTGCTTCTTTTTTATATGAAGTCACCTAAAAATATAGGTTTTTATACTTGATAGTGTTTACTCTTGACTTGGCTTTGTGTGCTTTATATTTAGTTGTTGACTCCTCCTAGTGATTGATTTGCAATTAGGAAGGAATAGGGAAGTTTTGATCAATGTTCAATAGTGTATAGATGACTGATAGATAAGTGTCAGGATGGTAATAATTATACACTTGATTTGTATTTATATTTGTCTATTTGGGTAATTTATCATTCCATTGACACACTAAACAAATAATCCAACCCATAGGATTGATTTTAATTTGAAAAATGACCATCGTTGGGTGAAGGACAAAATTGTCATAATTAGGTAGTAACCTTTGGATGGTCCTAACTAAATTTGACATTCTATCTCATGTTTAACCCTTTTTTGAGATTGGGTGTTAGGGTTAAAGGGATATAATAACCTAATCAAATAGATGCATCAAATTATTCTAGAGCAAGCCAATTAAATTTATTCAAATAACACAATCTAATGAGTCTAGAAAATTATTGAATATGTAATATATAATTCCAATTGATATTATGATAATTGTAACACAAGGAAGGGATATACTTAGCTTGTTTATATGTGTACATGTGGATCTGAGTTATGTAGAGGTCCAAGCAGACAAGTTGATGCTCAGGACCTAGTCATCAAATTATAGAAATATTATTTTTGGAGGCCTGAACACTTGTATTAACTTATGGACACTTGTGCCGATGTTTTATCTATGTCTTGACAGTTATGTCTTGTATAAGATATTAATTATATGTTGAAGTGACTGTGTTTGTTAGGGTTTTCTATTGATGTATTTATATCACATGCATGAGTTTTGTATGACTATGTATAACTCAAACCCTAGTTCCTCACCTTAATGTAGGTCACCTTAAAAAAATGGGTTAATGGGTTCACGAAGTCGAGCTGATATCAATGACCCCTCTATCAATGAGTTATGCCTACATAGTTAATACTCTAAGGATGACCTTAGACATATGCAATTCTCTCCTAAGTATGGGCTTATGTGTGCACAAGGGATAAATATGTTATATGTAAGGGCATGTAATGATATGGCTTGTAACTTAGAAAATATCATTCAAGGGTTACTACTTAAATGCTTAAGACATGTAATATGCCTACTCTGATTGATATATAAATATGGAAGAATAAGGTAGTAGAACTCAGTTGTGCAATTAATTAAATAGGCTTGAATAGGTGTTTGCTTGGTATTTATTACATATATGCTTGATAATGATTAATGGTGTTTGTTTTGTATTTATACCACACTTTTAAAGTATTTTATGGAAGGGTTAGATAAAAAAAAAAGGCTAACCCATACATTTCGAAATATTTTTAATTTGGATGACTTTTGAGGTACATACACTTGATTAAAAAACTAGACACCATCATTGATGTTAGTGTCCCTGTGTAAATGCAAGTGTCTGATAAGATAGAATTTTTTTGAAGGTATATAATTTATTATGAAGGATATAGATCATATTTTAATCTTTTTCTAGTGTACAAGTGATTTGGGCCATCAGAATGATAGGGTTGGACTATAAAATAAGTAGTTAGGCACAATGAGATGGTGATGTGAGCCTTTCAACAATCAGAAGGTCTATGACTAAAGGGTAGAGCCCTGATTGGTATTTTTCAAGTGTAAAATATTGAGTTAGATTTTAGTATCTACATCTTCCCCCCGCCCCTTAATCTAGAAATGCATAAGGATGAAATTATTAGGTTAAAGGAAAGAAATATGTACTTAGGTGTGTACAACAGACATTACCTTTGCTTGAGTCTTGAAGAAATTTGTTGTTGGTGTATGACATGTAACCAAGAGCATGTTATAGTATAAATTAATGCATGTAATCTAAAATTGAATAACTTAAATGATTAAAAAGTAAAGATAGCAAGGAAGGAGTACACTTGTGTGTCGATGTAACTATGTTTTCCCTGGTACTTTACTTTAGTAAAGATGCTTCCTTATGAAGCATTGGAGCTGAAAGAGGTTCAAACCTAAACATTGGAGATCTGAAGAGTAAAATTTTGAGGGTAAATATGCCCATAATTTGGTGTAAGTGGTGAGTTATGACATGACTATTGATATTATTGAATCTCAATCACATAACTCAAATGAAAGTATAAAGACAAGTTAAGTGGTATAACCAACTCAACCTACAAAAAGAGAGTAGTGTTAAGGCCATTGACAACATTTAATCTTGATTATTCTACTCAAAAGAGCCAATTGATATAGATAGAAAAGGCTTAAAACAATGCTTCTTGTTAAAAATAGTGGTTTTTGGTAAAAACGATACTTCTTGGTAAAGTGTTTTGATTATGTATTTGTAATTTTTGGTGCACTTGCATGGCATATGCACCTCTAATGTGTTTCAAGCTAAATTATCTATCAAATTGTAACCTTTTATCTATAGTTGTGTATAATATATGTCACAAATTTGAAAAACTTTATCCTAAATTTGTAAAATTAGTGTCAAATGTATATGATTCTGATCCAAGTGTATATATGAATCATGTAAATTCTATCAAATTATGTCAACTGTGTATGTGTGGAGTCATTTCTCTATGACATGCCCTTACTAATATACCCCCCTATTTGAGGTGAGGGAAATGTAATATGGTATTCATCTTACCTTAAAGGGATAAGATAATTGTATTATCTATGTATGAATCATTAACATATAGGAGCAACATGTCTAAGTAGATATATCAATGAATACTGCAATATATGATCACAACAAAACCTAAGATGCTTGATATAAATCATGGAAATATCTATAAAATAATATTATAATCTCAACAAATAATTAAACACCCACATAATAGCACTTAACATCAAATAAAAGGGGGTCTAAGGAGACTACAAACAAGGGGCATGTTCAAAAGTCTCACACTTGAAGAGAAAACATATTCAAATGTCCACACATAAATAAATAGAAATTAGTGACACAAGGGCCTACAAACAAGGATCATATTCAAATGTTTTACAAACAAGATAATGGCAAGCAATAAGTACACTTAAGGAAGTGACAATACAAATAAATGAAGTACAAATAATTAACATAACTATATCATACTAGTCCCTACACATACGTGTTAGCAAAAATTGTCATGTAACATAACATTCAAGTATGTGGTGTAAAATGTAGACATGAGTATAGGATTGTGTAAGTGTTAGTATACAAGCTCAACATGATAATGTAAAAGTGATCATAAAGCAATATAACCTATATTGGTCATGACCAAAGAAGTAGATTCTCCCAACATAGTATGCCATGTGGGAAGAGGAAAGGTCCAACATCTATATGTACAAGTATCATGGGTTTAATGTATGCTTGTATCACACTTGAGTACGCGTGAAGCATATGTGTGTATAGAAAATAAATGATATGTTGTCTACTAGCATAAGGTAAACAATATAGATGCCAAGAAGCTAGTAAACATATGTATGTTGAATAAGTATTTGTATTTTTTATTTATTTTAATGTTTTTGAATTTTCTTTGGAATATTTGATTTTTTTGAATTTTGGAAAAGCAAAAAGTCTAATCTATGATCCCATCTAATGGATGCTCATAGGAAGTTCTAAACTTGGAATATGGTACATAAAATTGGTGTTATTTCCAAGGGGTATACATGGGTGTCATATATACAACTGTAAAATCTATGGTGCTCTATGTATGTCTCATAGGACTTTGTGGCTATGAAGAGGTAATAAAAGTAGTAACCCATTGTTTAGTATTTTATGGTAAAGTACTGGTATTTGTTCATTTAGTTTGATTTAGTGATAACTGAGGTAATCATTGTACATAATGAAATTCGTAGACAATATTTCATAATTATATAGAATCTTAGACTTGTACACTTAGCCAACTTAGACCTTGGTCATTCTTCTCAGTTTTAGACCTTCCCTACTTTCTGTAGGCTCACATATGCTTTATCTTATGTCCCTTGGCCTACCTCTTAGTCTGACTAGTCTTATATTGATGACCCAAACCTTCTATCTTGCCCAAAATACTTAAAATTTATTTATCTTCCACTTTTGGAAGTTTTGAGTCTGTACCTACTTTCCTGCTTTTTGAACATTAACATCCAAGACAGACACTAACGTTGATGCTACTGTCCTTACCTGACACAAGTGTCTAGTGCCCTAAAGTCATCCGATTTGAACATTAAACATATCCTAATGGTTGGCCTAAGTGCTTTAATGTGAGTTATTTCTCTAAAAGAATTGATATAAATACAAGATCAACCATCATTTATTCCTAACCTATAAAAATACTAAAAGAGACCAAATCAACTTATCAAAAGTATTCAATTGAGAAAAACTTTTTTATTTCCATATCAATCATAGGGAAAACACATCTACATGTCTGAAGTACTGAAGTAGCAACCCAATAATTATATTTGCTAAATTACAAGCTAGGTCATTATTGTACTTGTTTATCACATAGTGCATGATTCACACACAAGCCAATACATAGGGGAGAACTACATTAGTCTAAGACCCTCTTTAGAGTATTGAATATGTAGGCAACACTCATTGGTATAGGGGTCTTTGGGGTTAGCTTGACATTATGTGCCCACTAACCCAATTTTCTTCAAGGTCACTACAAAGATAAAAAACTAGAGTTTTGTAAATTCATGAGGAGTGATATTTCATGATCTAGATCTAAATGCACTAAAAAAAAGGTAAAGTCAAATCCAAAAACATCTAGGTGGCCACATCCTTTTTCAACATGTATTATATACAGGACACTTGCATCAAGTTCAGAATGTTGTGTCGATGCAATCATCCTAGGTTGACGTTAGTGTCAGTAGATCTAGAAGCATCCAAATCAGACTTTGATGACTAATCTATAATTATCTTCTAGTCTATTTTCTAATTTTTTCAAGTCTAAAACTACATTAACATTAGAATGAACTAAGTATATTACTTCTTTATCACTTTTATATCTAACATAGTTTTACTTAATATTTATAGCATAACTCAACATAAGAAATTTAGTGTATGTTTATATATGATTTTATAACCCAATTGGCCTACTGTAGATCTAATTATCATCCTTGTGCTTATTCATTTCTATATACCCTTTTAATAAGTATTTAGGTAACCTCAACTTAGAAAATAAATATTTTAGGATTAAACATTTGGTGAACCCGATCTCTGTTTCTTTTCATGCAACTCCTAAAGTGTTCTAATAACTTGCTATTTTTATTTATTTATAATTTGCTAACATTTGTTTCAAAAATCAATTTGTATTTAAAATCTAAATAATACATCAACAAAATGGATTATTCCTTAGATTTTGTGTGCCTCTCCTATCATGTTCTCATTTCGGTATTTAGAACATTTTAAATGGACAAAGAGGAACCTCTTGCTTATCCTAACCTTGAGGAGTGTGATAGTTATCATCCCTCTAATTAGGTTCATAGTAACAACTCTTCATAGATTAAGGTGGCTCATCCTATTATGCAAAAAGAGGGTAACCAAACAACCCTTATCACATCTCTTGATGGTACATGTGTACATGTTAAAATCTGATATACCTAAGATTTATATTTTTGAAACTCTCAAATAAAAATACATACCATGACCAAGTCTATGCATGAGGTACAAAATCAAAATTAGTCTCTAAATTCAAAGATCGCTTATTGTAAAATCAGATTTCATATACACAAAATCCACATTATGCTAGTGTGATTGTGCCAAATAATGTTTCTTATCCAAATTCAAAGCTAAAACAAAATACATCTAAAACAAGTAATACAAACATTATACCAATGGTTACTAAGAGATCAAGTGAAATCTCAAGGGAATTGATTCGAGATAAAGTGATAAACTCACCTCTTATACATCTTATACATAGATCCAAATACTATTGCGCATATCATAGAATGCAAAGTCTTACATCTTAATTCCTCATTAAAAAAAATAATTAATTATTCATGTATATTTATAGTTAACAATTTGATTTGATTATTTTTTGCTAAGCTTTGAGATATATGTTGTTATGAGATAGTTGGATATTGCTTAGGTTACATAATTTCATTACTATGAGTTAGTTGTAGTATATATATTTACATTATGGTCATGTCGATTTATTATTTCAGTTATATTTTCTGATGTATGTATATCATGATGTTATGGTCTAACTACCTACTTGTTAAGAGGTTGACACAAAATAACTCATTTCTCAGAGCATGACAGAGGGAGAGCATCATCAGAGAGGGTGATGTAGACGGAGTTGTTGAGGGATGATAGAGAAACTAGATAGAACTTTGCATATACCACATTAGTCATCACATGTTAGATGCATAATAAAATGGTTAGTATAGCATGTTTAATATTGCTTGTATTAGATAATTGTTTACTCATGGTTGATAGCATAATTTAAATGTTATATGGAATTCTTCTTGTGTGATTTATATAATTAGATTAAATTTGAGTTTATTGATTTATAAAATTATCATTAAATCATCATGACATTCGAAATGCTAATTTAATTAGCAAAATTATTGATTATTATAATTAGTATAAAATATGATAATCAATATCTTGGAGGAAAAAATAGAAAAAAAGAGAAGAATTTCTTAAAATAAATAAAAGGGGAGCAAAAAAAACAAAAACAATAATAAATAAAGAGAAATAGAAATGTTTAAATTTAGAAAAAAAAAAAAGACTAATAAAAATAATAAAAAATAAGTAAAAACAAAAAGGAAAAGGAAAAAATCTTAAAAAAGAAAAGTTATGCCCTCTCTCATAAGAGGAGAATAAAGTTAAAAAGAAATGAATATATTCAGATAGAACATAGTAGTGAGATGTAGCATATAGAGGAGGAAAGTAATAGAGTGTGGAAGAGAGTAAAAGGAGAGAGCTGAGCAAGGGGGGAGATCTCTTCAATATTAAGCAAATTTGGGTCATAGTTTAAGAGGTAGATAATGTATTGAAATTCTATGTGTTTATTTTTGTGTGTTACAGACTGTGTGATGATAATATATGCCTATATGGTGATAGTCAACTATTTATCATAGAGTTTACTGGTAATATACACAGACACACACTCACAAAAAAAAAAAAAAAAATGTTATAGAATAAAGACCAATAAATACTAGAAAATTCAAACCATATATATATATATATATATATATATATATATATATATATATATATATATATATATATATATATATATATATATATATATATATATATATATATATATATATATATATATATATATATATATACATACACACACACACACACACACACACACATATATATATAAAATTATTGTTTTACAATCAATCTATTTATTTATGATCAATCTAGAATTAGGATATGTTAGAATATGACCTTTATGATAGACGAACTAGGCAAAGAATATTACATCAGGTGATCTGCATAGAAAACCATCTTAAGAGAATTGTATAATATATATATGTATCTATTTGTATATACTTGAGCTGTATATATATATATATATATATACATGAAGCCAAATTGGAAATTAATACCTATAATCAATAGGGATCGATCCACTTTTAGAAGAAAATACAACCAATGACAAATATATATAAATATGACATCATTTATAAATAAAACTAGATTGTATATATACATCAATTTGAGCATATGTGGTGACTTCTCTTTTCAAACACAAACTCTGCACAATGTTGGACATCGAATCAAAATGGACACCTAGTGATTCTGGATGAAGTTTATATGCATTAAATTGAGCCTCTATATGCGATGAACTTAGAGTATGAGCTTATCAAACTATATTATTAAGTATACAAAAAAATACCTTTCACCTCTAAGATAGTGATTTGTATGACATTCCATATGTTATCCATGTTTATTAAAATAAGGCAAATAACTAAGTTATTTGTTGGTTTATACACAACCAAGTCTTATGTAGTGATTTAGAAAGAATAGTTTGAGATAATGAAAATAAAGACTTATATAACTCGCATTAGAGGAGTATGCAGTGATTAGATATGTGCAATTATATAGTTGTATCTATGATATTGTCATATGATAAAAACACGAATAATGGTTTGTATTATTATTTAATAAATGCAAAAATAAAAAGTATCTAAAAAATAGTTGGAGGATTATGGATCATCATGGAATGAATGAAAGAACCTTTGGAATGCCTTGGAAATAAGTTTTATATGAGTCAGTAGTTCAACTATCAAAATTCATATCTAGACTATTAAAATCTGTAACTTGACTACAAAATTCTGTAGCTATTTATTGAGGTCTGTATAATACCTGGTAAATTTTGAAGCTTTGCTATAATGATAGATTTGTAACTAAGTCCCTTCCTTGTCTTCATGGGATCATAAAAGACTCTTGTTTAGATGATATAATACCTGAACATATCAAAAATGGGGAATAAACATGCAAATAGTTAGAACATTATGAAAAGAATGCTAACTCAGACTCATAAGCTTAAAAAGACAAAAGCATTCATCATCTATTTCAAACTAGTTATAAGCCCTAAGACTACATGCAATGCTCAACCTAAATGGCATATTAATGAATATTAAGGATGATATATTATGGTTATAATGAGTCATAGTATGGACTTGTCATTAAAGACTTATAATCTATAATATATATTAATAAAAACTCATATAATGACTTATATCTTATCATGTAGTTTATCAAAATGAGTATGTTTCTTTATTTTGACATATACACAGTTATAGTATACCAAAATCTTAAAATAGCTTTTAATAAAACATGTAATGCATATATAGCTCAACGTAGTCTTTTATTATGTTATGATAAGATTTGTGATATGCATGATATCACTTCTCATATGAAGCATGTGAAATAAAATATGTATTATGGAAATATTGCTATAATAAGGTACGTGTTAATGAATAATATGCTTAAAATAATATAGGCACATCTATGCCTAATTACATTATACTTGTACATAGGAGTGTGTATTTCTAGTTATAGTTTAATTGATGGTCCAAAACTATTTTATAGATATATGTATAGTAGGACCTTATTTATACATGCATACAACCCCCTAAGAGTATAACAAATGCTAGAATGAAATATTGTTATATGTAGTTGCTTGAACAATAGCTTATGTTTCCATTGATTTATACTACTCTATTATGACTGAATGTGATATTAGTAGTCATGCTTAGGAACACTAGACTATGATAACATGGGTTATCATAGGGTGTAGTATATTAGGAAACTACTCATAGTAATTAAAAATTGTAGTTAGATGAATATTATACCTAGATGGTATAAACTGTAGTTATTATTTCTATTATAGGATAGATAATAATGTGAGATTCATTCATATGTTTGATGGAATAAATATATGTTTTATTATTCTTATGCTTAGCATGTTATTTGGTATGATTGCTAGTCAGATGTAATTTATATGAATCTATTGGTTATATTATGTTAACCACATCTCACATTATTGATACTGAGTAAGTAGTGAGACAAATTTCACTAGCTTACTATTATCATAATGTTAGATGAAGGTGATCCAAACAACTGTTATGTATAAATTTTGACTGATCCTTAGATCATTAAATTATTAAAAACTTTGGTCAAAGCAATGTTTAGTGAGACATTGTCATTTCATGAGTATAATTTACATGTTTGCACGATATCTTGAGTAGATCAAGTTTCTATGATACATCGCATATTTAGTTTTATAAATCATATAGCACATGGGTACTAGCTTATCTCTCTGGATTCTCGTGCCTTCACTATCTACTCATCTGTGAATGGAGGGCCATTCCCTAATGGGATTAATATAGGGGATTGTTGGTCATGGTTGGTATTAAAAAGTGCTTGGATGATGCTCTCCCTCCCCACAATAATACTATTTTGAGACGACACTTGAGATTGCTACAGATATTAGAGTCCAGAGAACTTATGCTCCAACGAGCCATGTATCTTATATATGTACGTTGTATTATATTTATTATTGAAACATTATCTTGATGAACTATAATTACTTACTTATTATATATTTACAACAATGGTTGTAGGCATGTATCAGCTGTGACTGGTTAATTGTAATTACTTTCTCTATTTGTATTATGATGTGTTTCTTATGATGATAATGATCAGTAATGTATGATGTAGTATGATTTATTTACAGCTATCACACTTAGAGTATTTTATAAGATCATTGATTAGATTCTTATGGTGTAATATATTTAAAGTATATGTTGATTAAATAAAAAAAATATATGTATTTTTAGGTAGATCCCAGTGGGCATGTTATATGTGGTATCAGAGCTACGACTTGAACTCTAGGACATAATGAGTCCACTAACATTTTCATATCTTTCTATTTAGAGAAAGGAGAATGGTGAAAGCTAGAGTTTTTGGAGAGGGTCTATCAAATGTCAGTGATAATAACCCTCCATTTGATCCTAGTCAATTTATCATTAAGCAATCAACAAAGATGGATCAAATTCTTGTAACCATGAATGAGATCGGGGATCAGATTATAGCCTTGGAATAGGTATTTCATGGCCATGAAGAAGAATTTCATAAAGAAACACTTAAAAATCATCCCATTGAGCAGGAACATCCTCAAGATATGAGAGCTTAGGTCGCTGTAGAGTTAGATATATGAAGAAGGTGAACCCACCTAAGATCGATATAACTATTCTGGTTGATAGGGATGAAGCATGGTTGATTGATATGGATAAGTATTTTGAGATTTAAAACTACTATGATGTCACTAAAGCAGTATGAGTATACCAATTAGTTGGTGAGGTAACTATGTGGTGGGCCAACAAGAGTTTAAAAATGAATATTAACTCAACCACCACTACTTAGAATTAGTTTGTGACTTTGTTCAGGTCACAGTGACTTCCACAACTTTATTCTAATAAAAAACTCATAGATTTCTAGAATATGAAGCAGGGAGACTTATCAGTGAATGAGTATTAAGAGAAGTTCACCAAACTTTTGAAGTATGTACCTCAGTACCAAGGAAATGAGAGGTTTAGGATCAAAAAGTTTATCATGGGATTGAGACCCTAGATCGGTGGAGAGAATGATGTTCATGGACTTTATACGATATACTAGGTCTTTGAGAAGGCAGTCAAATAGGAACAAAAGTTGAAGTCTCTTTAAAAGCTAGGGACAAGTTCAAGAAAATTTTTAAAATTTTATAGTCAATATTAAAAAAGAAGAATTGAAAATAGAGGAGTGGAGACTCTAGGAAGCAATTCAAAAACTAGAATGCCAAATTCAATAATAGTTTAGGCAACAAAAAATTGGGCAATAGTTCTAAAGTCGATTTCAAGGGAAACCAACAGATTAACAAGAAAGGACCACTTGGAAGTTGTTTCATTTACAGAGATGACCATTATGCTCATGATTGCACTCAGGACAAGTCAAAGAATAGATGTCCTATTCCTCAACAAGGTACTTTTTAGCAACGTATTCATGTGGTAGTTGATAATTGGCAAGCCGAATTTCAAGCATTACCCATTGAGCTATCAGGTACTTTGTTTGAACATCTAGTTTCCATTTTGATATATACAGGGGCTACAAGATGTTTTATAATTCCTAAAATTCTTATTAAGTTAACTATAAGAACTGAAGTAATGGAAAATGCATGGTCAATATAGTATAGAAATGACTCAAGAGTTAAGGTCAATAAGTGTTTAGTCAAAGAAAATATCAGGTTGCCTGAGTTTAAAAGAGTAGTGGATTTGTATGTAGCACCAATAGGGTCATATGATGTGATATTAGGAGTCAACTGGCTTGTGAAACATAAGGCCAAGATTGACTGTTACTTGAAAAAGGTTGAGTGTCTGGATGATTTTGGAAATCAAACATAAATTCAACGTAAGAAAAGAGAGTTGAGGCTTAGACATATTTCTATAATGTAACTCAAGAGGGCCCAAGGAAAAGGGTGTGAAGCATTTATCATCAAGATAAAAAAAATGGAGGAGCCTAAGGAACCATCTCTTGAAGATTACCCATTTCTTAGAGATTTTCATGATGTGTTTCTGGAAGAATTGCTAGAATTACCTCTTAAATGTGAGTTCAATTTCTTTATTGATATCATACTTGGATTAAAACCATAGTATAATGCACCATACATGATGAAAACCACTAAATTAGCTGAATTGAAGGCTCAACTTCAGGAATTGTTGTCTAAGGGGTTGATCAAGCCAAGTGTGTCACCATGGGGTACAATAATTATCTTTGTCAAGAAAAAGGATGGTACTCTTTGACTTTGCATTTATTATAGAATATTAAACAAGGAAACTATCAAAAATAGGTATTTGATACCTTGTATCGGTGATCTTTTCAATCAAATACAAGGAGCAATGGTATTTAATAAGATTTATCTTAGAGCAAGATACCATCAGTTGAGGATAAGAGATGAGGATATTCTAAAGACAACATTCAAAACTCATTACAGATACTATGAGTTCATAGTACTACCATTTGGATTAACAAATGCTCTGACAAAATTCATGAATCTCACAAAAAATGTATTCAAAGATTATTTAGATCACTTTATTTTAATTTTTTACGATGACATTCTTATATATTCTAAAAATGAAGAGGAACACCTTCAACATCTAGAATTGGTTCTGCAATGGTTGCAGAAGCACAAGATGTATGACAAGTTGTCTAAGTATACCTTTTATAGGAGAGAGTACAATATCTGGGACATATTATCTTTATGATAGTATCTTAGTAGATCTAGCAAAGATAAGAGCCATTATGGAATGGCTGGTGTCAAAGAATGTACATGAGATAAGAAGTTTCATGGGATTAACCAACTATTATAGGAAGTTCATTTTGAGTTTTTCCACGATAGATAATCCAATTACTTCTTTGTAATGTAAGAAATAAAGTTTTATCTGATCAGATAAGTGTGAAGTAGATTTATAAGAATTGAAAAGAAGACTTACTTCAGCACCAATGTTAAGAGTTTCTGACCCCAATGGTCAATTTTTCATGATCATAGATACATTAAGGGATGGACCAGGAGGAGTCCTTATGCAATATGGTGTAGTGATGGATTATGAATCAAGGAAGCTAAATCCTTATAAGGTGAAATATGCCCCTCATGACTTGAAACTTACAACAATTATGCATACTTTGTAAGTTTGGTGGCATTATTTGTTGGAAAAACCATTTAAGCTCAAGATAGATAAATTGGGACTCAAGTACATCTTTACCCAACCAAATTTGAATGCCCATTAGAAACACTAGCTAGATTTTTTATTTGATTATAATTTTGACATCAAATATATCAAACATAAGGAAAACATAATAGTATATACCCTAAGTTGTAGAAGGTGCATAACAGTCATAACTATTATAAGGAGTATTTTTAGGGATTGAGTGATTGAATTCTCATTAGGAGATAAATTTTATGATTAAGTCAAAAAATAATTGTCTAAGAATGCTCAAAATCCTTGGCATAAAGGATTCAAATTGGAGAGTGATGGTCTTTTGCATTACAATAGAAGGATGTATATGCTAGATCGAGAGAATCTACAGAGCACAATACTAAAGGAACTACACAATGCCCCATATTGAGGACATCCAAGAGTAACTAAGATCATGATAGAGCTTAGACCATTATATTTAAATAAGGTAATAAAAAAAGATGTATCAAACTATGTGTCATGTTGTCTGAAATGTCAATGAGTGAAAGTTAAACATGTGCATCCAGCTAGGTTGTTATATCTGCATGATATACTGGAATGGAAGTGGTAGGTGATCAATATGGACTTTGTCCAAGGTTCATTGATGCCATGGAATAGGCACAAGATGATCTTGGTAGTAGTTGATAAATTAACCAAGGTGGCTCATTTTATACCAGATAATTTGACAGATGATGCACCTACTTTTTCGAAGAAGTTTGTAAAGGAAGTGTATAGGTTACATAAATTTTTTTGGAAGATCATTTCAGATTATGATCTGAAGTTGAATTCTAAATTTTGGGTAACTCTAAATTCAACTTTGGGTATACAACTAAATTTTAGCATTGCATATCACCAAGAGACTAATGGTTAGACTAAGAGAGTTAATTAGGTGTTAGAGGATCTTATTTGTATGTATTACATGGATTAATAATACAAGTGGGAAGATTATCTTATGTTGGTTGAGTTTGCATACAACAACTCATGCTAATAATCTTTGAAGATGACACCATTTGAGGCACTATATGGAAGAAAGTGCATGACACAATTTGATTGGGATATGTTGAAGGACATGGTAGTCTTTGGACCTGAGATGCTTTCAAAAATGGAAGAGTAAGTCAGACTAATAATGTAGAGATTGGCCAAGGCCAATGATAGGCATAAGAGTTATGCTAATATAAAGAGGAAAAATATACATTTTTCAGTTGGTGATAAAGTGTTCTTGCAGGTTAAGCCACAGAAGAGCCCGATTAAATTCAGAAAGTCAACAAAACTATCACCAAGATATGTGGGACCCTTCGATGTGTTATAAGTGGTAAGACCCTTCAAAGTGTTTAAAGTGGTCAATAATATAGTATATAGGATTGCATTTCCACTAACCTTAGCTCTATTACATAATGTCTTCCATGTTTTTTATCTTAAAAAGTATATAGCTGATCCGATACATATGTTGGATTGAAATGCTTTATAAGTTATGGATCCTGAGGTGATCATGGTAGAACCAATTAGGGTAATTGACACTTGCAAACTCTATTTATGTAATAAAGAGATGTCATAATGAAAGATCCAGTGGGACTAATACTCTAAAGATAGTGCTACTTGGGAGGACTATGATGAGTTCTATAAGTGATTTCCACATAAATTTTCTTGATTTGATACTTTATACTATGCTATTTTTCTGTCGAATAGTATTTTTAATTCAAAACTTATGTTTGAATAAGAGTCATCCAGGATGATGAATAGCTTTAAAAGGGAAGGATCTTACATCTTGATTCCTCATTAAGCAAATTTAATTGTCCATGGATATTTATAGATAATAGTTTGATTTGGTTATTTTTTATTAAGCTTTAAGATATATGTTGTTATGGGATAGTTGAATATTACTTAGGTTGCATGATTTCATTGCTATGAGTTAGTTTTAGAGTATATGTTTACATTATGATAATATTGATTTGTTGTTTTAGTTATATTTTATGATGTATGTATATCATGATGTTATAGTCTAACTACTTAATTGTTGTGAAATTGATGCAGAAGAAGTCATCCCTCAGAGCATGATGGAGGGAGAGCATCATTAGAAATGGTGATGTAGATGGAGTTTTTGGGAGAAGACAAAGAAATTATTTATAACCTTGCACACACCACATTAGCTAACAAATATTAGATGCATAATGGAATGATTAGAATAGTATTTTTAATGTTGATTGCATTAGATAGTTGTTTGCTCATGGTTGATAGTGTAGTTTAAATGTTATATGGAATTATTCTTATATGATTTGAATAATTAGATTAAATTCAAGCTTATAGATTTATAAAATTATCATTAAAACATCATTACATTTGAGATGCTAATTTAATTAGCAAAATTATTGATTATTGTAATTAGTATAAAATATGATAATCAATATCTAGGAGGAAAAAATAGAAAAAGGAGAAAATTTTCTTAAAATAAATAAAAGGGAAGAAAAATAATAATAAATAAGGAGAAATATAAATGCGTAAATTTACGGAAAAAAAGAGATTTTGATAAAAAAAAAATATATATAAAGAAAAACAAAAATAAAAAGAAAAAATTTAGAAAAATAAAAGCTACACCCTTTCTCATAAGAGGAGAATAAACATAAAAAGAAAGGAATATATTCAAATAGAACATAGTAGTGAGGCACAACATATAGAGGAGGAAAGAAATAGAGCATGGAGAGAGGAAAAGAAGGAGAGAGTCGAGCAAGGGAGAAAATCTCTTTAATTTTAAGCAAATCCGGATCAAAGTTTGAGAGGTAGGCAATCTATTTAATTTTTGTGTGTTTATTTTTGAGTGGTTTGGATTGTGTGTTGATAATATCTACCTTTATGGTGATAGAAAACCATTTATCATAGAGTTTATACACACACACACACTAGACATTATAGAATAAAGACTAATATATACTAAAAACTTCAAACCATGCATATATATAGAGGTGTTGTTTTGTAACCAATCTATTTATTTATTATCAATATGGAATTAGGATGTGTTAGAATATGACCTTTATGATAGACAAACTAGGCAAAGAATATATACATAGGGTGATCTACACAAAAAACCATCTTAAGATCACTATATAAAATATATATGTATCTATTTGTATATACTTGAGCTATATAAATTGATATCTATATACATGACGCCAAATTGAAATTTACTACTTGTAATCAATAGAGATCAATCCACTTTCAGAAGAAAATAAAACCAATGACAAATATATATAAATATGATATCATTTAGAAATAAAACTTGACGGTATATATATATATATATATATATATATATATATATATATATATATATATACCGTCAATATATATCTATCTGAGCTTATGTGGTGACTTCTCTTTTTAAACACATACTCTGCACAGTTCTGGACAACGAATCAAAATGGACACCCAATGATTCTAGACGAAGTTCATATGCAGTAAACTGATTTACTATATGTGGAAAACTCAGAGTATGAGCTTATCAAACTACAATATTAATTATATAAAAAAAATACCTTTTACCTCTAATATAGAGATTTGTATGGCATTCCATATATTATCCTTGTTTATTAAAACAAGGCAAACAACTAAGTTATTTATTGATTTATACACAGCCAAGTCTTATGTAGCAATTTAAAAAAGAATAATTTGAGATAATGAAAATAAAGACTTATATAGCTATCATTGGAGGAGTATGTAGTGATTAAATATGTGCATTTATATAGTTGTATCTATGATATTATCCTTTGATAAAAACAAGAATAATAATCTGTATTATTATTTAATAAATGCAAAAATAGAAAGTATCTAAAATATAGTTGGAGGAGTCGAGACCATCATGGAATGGATTAAGGAACCTTTGGAATGCCTTGGAAATAGGTTTTAGATGAATCCGTAACTTAATTGTCAAAATTTATAGTTCAACTGTCGAAATTTGTAGCTCAACTACGAAAGTCCATAGCTATATATCAAGGTTCATAGAATGCTAGGCAAAGTCTAGAACTTCGATAGAATGCTAGGTTTGTAACTAAGGCCCTTTATTGTCTTCATGGGATTATATCAAGACTCTTATTTAGATGATATAATACCTAGACATATAAAAACTAGGGAATTAAACATGCAAATAGTTAGAACATTATGAAAAGAATGCTAACTCAGACTCATATAAGCTAAAAGAGACAAAAGCATTCATATTCTACTTTAGACTAGTTATAATCCCTAAGACTACATGCAATGCTCAACCTAAATGGCATATTAATGGCTATGAAGGATGATATATTATGGTTATAATGAGTCATAGTGTGGACTTATCATTAAGGACTTATAATCTATAATATATATTAATAAAAATCTCACATAATGATTTATGTCTTATCACGTAGTTTATCAATATGAGTATGTTTCTTTATTTTGGCATATATGTAGTTATAGTATACTGAAATCCTAAAATAACTTTTAATAAAACATGTGATGCATATATAGCTCAATGTAATCTTTCATTATGTTATGATAAACTTTGTGATATGCATGAGATCACTTATCATATGTAGCATGTGAAATAAGATACATATTATGGAAATATTGCTATAATAAGCTACGTGTTAATGAATAATATGCTTAAAATAATATAGGTACATCTATCCCTAATAAGCTTATACTTGTATATAGGGGTGTGTACTTCTATTTATAGTTCCATTGGTGGTCCAAAACTATTTTATAGATATTTGTATAGTATGACCTGATTTATGCATGCATACAACCCCCTTGAGAATATAAAAAATGCTGGAATGGAATATTATATGTTTCATGGGAACTAAGACTTTCTTTGTTATATCTAGTTGCTTGAACATAAGCTTATATTTCCATTGATTTATGCTACTTTATTATGATTGATTATGATATTAATAGTCATGCTTAGGAACACTAGACTATGATAATATGGGTTATCATAAGGTGTAGTATATTTGGAAACTACTCATAGTAATTATAAATTGAAGTTAGATGAATATTATACCCATATGATATAAACTATAGTTATTAGATATATTATGGGATAGATAATAATGTGAGATTCATTCATACGTTTGATGGAATAAATGTATGCTTTTTAATTATTTTTATGCTTAACATGTTATGTGATATGATTGCTAGTAGGATTTAATTTGTATGAATCTATTAGTTATAATATGTTAATCACATCTTGAATTATTGATAGTGAGTAAGTAGTGAGACAAATTTCACTAGCTTACTAGCATCACAATGTCAGATGAAGGTGATTTGATCAAATGGTGTGTATGAATTTTGACTGATCCTTAGATCATTAAATTATTAAAAACTTTGGTAAAAGTAATGTTTAGTGAGATATTGTCATTTCATGAGTATGATTTACATGTTTGTGCGATATTTTGAGTAGAATGATTTTCTATGATACACAGCATGTTTAGTTTTATAAATCATAGAACACACAGGTACTAGCTTGTCTCTTTGGATTCCCATGCCATCACTTTATAATCATCCATGAAGGGAGGGCCATTCCCTGATAGGATTAGTGTGGATAATCATTAGTCTATGGTTGATGTGGAAAAACACTCGAATGATGATCTCCCTCCCCATAATAGTACTATTTTGAGACAACACTTGAGATTGCTGCATATACTAAAGTCTAAGGAAATTATGCTCTGGGGAGATGTGTATCTTATATATGTACATTGTATTATATTTATTATTGAAACATTATCTTTATGAACTAAAATTACTTATTATACTTTGACAGTAGTGGTTATATGCATGTATCAGCCGTGGCTGGTTAATTGTAATTACTTTCTACATTCATATTATGATGTGTTTCTTATGATGATTGTGATCAGGGATGTATGATGTAGTATGATTTATTTATAATTATCATACGTAGAGTATTTTATATGATCATTGATTAGATTATTTTGGTGTAATCTATTTAAAGTATATGTTATTTAAATTTAAAAAAAAATACGCATTTCTAGTGGATCTCAGTGGGGATGTTACACAAAGGCACCACAGAAACCATTATTTAGATCTAAAGAAAAAGATATAATGCATAATTGATAATGATAATCCTACACTCAATGCTTCTCACCTAGAGACATAAAATGTCTCAAACATTCCAAAAATAAATAAATTCAAAACTCTAAAAACATTTACAACATAAAACATGTTTTATTTGATCCTTAGCATCTATGTGTTAGTTTCACATTAATTGATGTCATATAGATTTTTTCTACATACACATGTGTGTCACGCTTCTACTTGAGGATGATACATGCATACACAAAAACATGATCTATTCCTATTTTTGGATGTTGGGCCTTTCATCTACTCATGTCATATGGACATTGGGGGCATCCATCTACATGATCACAATACTTCCATAGTCACTCTACATTATCATGTTTTGAGCTCATATATGCACTTACACATGACTTTATCCATGATTATATATTTCACAGGGTACTTGCTATGCCATACACTTGACATTTTTTGCTAACACATTTGATCCATGAATTTTTATGACATGTTTATGATTGTTGCTTATGTTTTCCTTTATACACTCCCTTGAGTGTCTTACCTGGCTATTACCTTGCTTATTCAAGCATTTGAATATGCTATGTTGTTTGTGGCCCTCATACCTATGTATGATTTATTTGACATTTGAGCATGTCATTAATTATTATATGGAAATTTGAATACATCACCCTTGATTTTATGGATATTTAACTAAGTCATATTACTTCGATTATTTGACATTTGAACATTCCCCTTGTTTGTGGTCTCCTAAGACCATTGACATTCAACTTGATTTTGAGTGATCTTGTGTGTGTGATTGTTTGCTTGTTAATATTATACTATTACTATCTAGATGTTGACAAGATATTTATCATGCATCTTAGGCCTTCATGTTATCACATTGTTTTATGTGCTTCAATGTTATATTTACCTAGACATGTTCCTTCTATATGCTACATGGTTACATTCATAGATTATACTTTTGTATTATCTTTTTAAGGTGAGGTAACTACCAGTTTATATTCTTACCTCACATAATAGGAGGGCATATCAGTGGGGGCATGTCATAGAGCATGATATTCACATTTTACATGACTTTTAGATTTACTATCAGCATGCTTTGGAAGCATGTTCTCCACAATCATTCGATATTTAATACTTATATTAGTTTTCAGATTCAATGGGGACATGTCATATAGATATGGATTCCACACATTCATATTTTTTAAATTTTGTGGAGGCATGTCATATAGGCATGGTTTTCACACATTCATAGTTCTAGATTCAGTGGAGGCATGCTTTGGAAGCATGTTCTCCACTTGTTCAGTATTCAACACAACCAGATTCAATGGGGGCATGTTTTGAAAACATGTCATCCATATTGGTACTTATTTTAATTTTCATATTTATCCATATATAATGGGTTCATGTATTCTAAGCATATTATCTACACTTACATGTTTCTAAATTGGCCAAATCACACAATTATATAAATTTGGACTCACAGTTGTGATACAATTCTATACATTGGTATCATCATTACACATAATTTTAGCATGAGACATATCTAAGGTGCATATGCTATGTAATGTGGACCTAATAGTTCAAAATATAAATTAGTTTTATATTTCAAAACTCGTCTATAGACTATTACCATATCATGGACTTTAACATACTGATACCTAGGGTGGACTTTTACAGACTATATTAAGCCAATCTACTACAATAGTTGGTTCTCTTTTGGTATAGTTGAGGTGAGTAAATAACTAAATTTTTCTAAGTTTTAAAGTTGGATTTAATTATATCATTTTGTTTTACCAAGTTATAAGTATCATTGGGCTACATAATTGAGCTAATCTCAACTGTTGGGTGGAAACTTACCTTTTCACTAAGCTCGGGGGCATGTGCCTTCCACACACACACACACACACACTCTCTCTCTCTCTTTCTCTAGATATATGAACTTTTCATGTGTGTGTGTGTTTTTTTTTATCCTAATATTAATTTCAAAGCTTTACAATGATACATATTTTTAAAACAAACGTGCCAATAGGCAAGGCAGTTACATCGCCATAAATGTGTACTCCTAAGCCTTACTCTTTCAAATTTAATCTTTAAATACTTTAAAATTCCATATTATATGCACTATTATACACTATAACATGTTCTTAGTTTCAGGTTAGTCACCAATAAAACACTTAAGTTGGGTTTATGCAAAGACAAGGTTGTTATATACACCTATGTATGCATTCCTTTCCTTTAAACCAACAATTTCATTACTAGATTAAAGGGGGGGAAATGTAGACACTATTTATAAATTATATAACACCTCAATCTTGTACACTTGTCAAACTCAGATCTTGGATATTCTTGACAGTTATGGATATATGCTATTTTTAGAGACTCACATCTACTCTATCTTGTTTCCCTTAGTTTATCTCTTAGTCCAACCAATCTTATATTGATGACCCAAACTTTTTATCTTGTCCAGAATGCTTAAAACATGCTTACCTTTGACTTATGTAAGTTATGATTATGTACTTACTTTGCTTCTCCCTAAACACTAATGTTTAAGACATACACTAACATCCACACTAGTGTCCTGACTTGACACAAGTGTTCAGTGCCCTAAAGTCATCTAATTTGTAAATGAAATGTATCCTAATGGTCAAAATAAGTGATTTAATGTGAGATATTTTTGTAAAGGTATTGATATAAATACAATAACAACCCTCATTCATTCCTAACCTAAAAAAAGACCAAAAGAGACCAAGACAACTTATTAAAGGCATTCAATCAAGCATTTAATTGAGTAAAACCTCCCTATTTCCATATCAATAATATGGACAACACATCTACAAGTCTAAAGTAATAAAGGAATAGCCCAAGAGCTATATTTTATAAGTTACAATTTAGGTCACTATTATACTTACTTATCACATATTGCATGATTCACACAAAATTCAACGCGTAAGGGAGAACTACATCAGTTTGAGGCCCTCTTTGAAGTATTGTCTATGTAGGCAGTGTTTACTGATAGAGGAGTATTGAGGGTCAGATCGACATCATGTGCTCACTAACTCATTTTTCCTCAAGGTCACTCTGAAGATGGAGAACTAGGGTTTTACAAATTCATGAGGAACAACAATCTATGACCCAAATTTGAACGCACCAAAATGAAGGCAAAGTCAAACCTAGAGGCATCTAGGTGGCCACATCTTTTTCTAGAAAGTATTCTATACATGGCACTTGTATCGAGTTCAAAAAGTAGCGTTGATGTAACCATCCTAGGTTGATGTTAGTGTTTGTGACTCTAAAAGCATTCAAATCAAAATATAGTGACTATTATGAAATCATCTTCTAGTTTGTTTCCTATCTATTCTAGATCCAAAATTTCATTAACATTAGAACAAGTTAAATACATTACTTCCTTATCATTTCTATAACTAGGATAGTTGTACTTACTATTTTTTTTATCATAACCCAACATAAGAAATTTAATGTACAGTTATATATGCTTTTAGCACTTAATTAGCCTATTATAGATTTGATTAGCACCCTTATGCTTTTTCATTTATATATACCCCTTTAATTAGTATCTAGGTAACCTCAACCTAGAAAACAAACATTTTAGGGTTAAATAGAATCCAATTAGGAAAAAATACTTGACCATAATGATCATGTCAAAATTATGTTTATGCTTTTTGTTCTAACACAATATCTGGTGTATCTTTGGAAGTATCATGTGTATATATTTCATCTGTAACCTTCTCATTTGGTAAAGGTATCTATTTATTTCATGTAGTAAACATAGATGTCAAATTATGATTGGATTCTGTAACATTGGTTTTGTGCTTCCCCCAAGTGCACCTTTAGCAAGAGCTCGATCAACCAATGAGTCCTTTGTAGGATTAATGTGAGAGATATCAGTAGTTGTATATTGTGTGTTAAAGAGAAGACTTCTTCGAATGATTTTATTATATAAGGGTTGATATACCACACTTTTATTAATAGGAGTAGCATGGGATGTCTCAACCCTCTTAGAGTAACCTCTAAAATAAGTGGGAAAAGGAGACCTTGTTGTCTCTTTCTAAAATGTACTAACTGCTCTATTTATAAGTTTTGCAAGTTTTTGCCTTAGATCAAAACAATATTTTTTGTGATGCCCATTAATACCATAGTAAGTGAAAAATGGTTGTCCTTTCACATTTTTAAATCTATGTGATGGATGGTAATAATTTAGAGGGAGAGTAATCAATCA
The DNA here is from genome assembly GCA_037957365.1 of Torreya grandis. Lineage (NCBI taxonomy): Eukaryota > Viridiplantae > Streptophyta > Pinopsida > Cupressales > Taxaceae > Torreya > Torreya grandis. The sequence continues at coordinate 138,350 of JARHVA010009313.1, forward strand.
TTTATCCAATAGTGTATGCAATATATCATGTGGTTTATCTCTAAATTAATAAAAATGAAGTGATTAACTCCCAATAGAGGTATGTGTTTTAATTATAGGAGGTATTCTATATGTGGATTCCTTTATTATATGTAAAACCTTTACTATTTGTTCCTTGGTATGAATTACTGATTTGGAAGAAGGTATGTGAGATGGCTCATGGACCTCCTTGGTTTGTCACTTTGATTTGTAGGAATTACTTGTAACATGTTTTATTTTATGTGAAGATGCATGTGATTAGCTATTGGTGTTTATTAGTACACACATATGTATGCATATCCATGTATAACCTATCAAATGAAGCAAAAGGCCTATGTAATGTTATTTCCTTAAGTGGAGAAAGAAGGCCCCTACTAACTATGAATTACACCTCAAAGTCTGATTGTTTATAGTTTAAGGAGTATAATGCATATTTAAATTTAATATCAAAATCTATAATAAACTCCTCACATTGGTATGTTAAGCCTCACATATGTTCCAATGGTAAATTAGGTAGTTTATGCTTATGGAATTGAGATAAAAATATGTCTTCAAGTTTATTGAAAATTGGTGAGGAACCATTTGGAAGGCTCTAGAACCAATTAGTATCCTCTCGTGTTAGACTTATCTATAAGTATTTTAATAATAAGTGTCCATATTTAGCCCAATGATCGAAGGAATGTACACATTGTTTCAAGTGATTTGCAGGGTCTCCTTGAACATCAAATTAAGGTAACATGGGCATGACAAAATTGGTTAGAAAAGGATGGTAAAGACATCTCATGTAAGGGGTTGATCCTCTAGAATTTTATCATGAAAATTAGCCTCATGTGAAAGTAATTTTAACTTAATAATGGTCACATGTGTTTGAAGATATCATATGGTAGTCATCATATATACAATGTCATTAGGAGGAATAATTATAGAGTTTGAAGATGCACTTATAAGTTGTAATTTACAACTATCATTGAATTCTACTGTAGGATCATTACATGATTGAAATGTATTGGGAAAATGAGAATTCAGATTACATGATGATTTGAGAGAGGTAATTATATAATTTTGGATGTCATGAAGGTTGATACAAATTTTATGGCTAGGATCTTGACTATTTGATTTTCATTACTTGGAAGAGAAACACAAGATGTACTTTCATTATTTTCATCTAGAATTGGAACATGCTTTTGAGCAAACAATGTGAAGGAGGGTGAAAGATGAACATTTTATATCTTGTTTAAAATATCATCATAATAAGAAAAAATGAAAAATTCACTTTCATTTTTGAATTCAAAGGAGAAAGGAGTAGAAGATGCCATGTCACTTTCTAGTTTAGATACATCATCTCCAAATGAGAAAGGAACATCAGCACTACTAGCATGGAAATGTTTAGGTGAATTAGTGTTTCTTGATTTAGAAAATTATTTCATTAAGAAACCTTTGGCAAAAATGTTTTGTTGTTTATCTTGAATTGGAATAAGTGGAAAAGAACATGCATATACATTACTTTGAATAGTATTATTAATTTCATCTTTCCAACCTATAAGGATATGGAGAGAATTACTTTTACTAATTGCATTTTCATGAGCTAAAAAATGAATGAAATCTTCATTTTTGGTAGCATTTTTAATATTTTTTAAATAAGGTAAACATTCATTCTTTGTAACATGCTCATCATTAAATAAATAATATGTACACCCAACTCTTGGTTCACCTTTAGAATGTTCTATGCATGAAATATTGTTATTTTCAATAGTTGGAATGATGTTTTCATGCATGTTCATTTTATAAAATTATAAGCTATGTAATGCACTAAAAAATGATACACTTGTTCTTTCTTACAACACATCATCATTAGGTGTAGGAGAAATAGGAGAACTAGACTCTTCACATTCATATTTTAAATATGTGGAATCATAATCATAATCATAATGGGGATAAAAAATCATGCTATCAGTTTTTCCATATTCCTCAATGTTGGAATTTTTATTATTGGTATTTTCAATACCATAATTATAAGCGGTTGTTGCAAATGAAGACTGGGTACTACACTTTTGACTAGCCATTATATCCTCATAAGTAATGTATTGGTCATTAGGAAGATTACATAAAAGATATAAAGGATGAGGCTCCTTAAGAATTTAATTACAAGCATGCATTTTTAGGGTTATAAACCTAAACACACCCAAAATAATGAATATGAGGTGTAGGGAAACAAAGAGAACAAACATCCTCTAGACTGTGCCCATGTAAGAAAAGTTAGATCTAAAAAAAAATACAGCAATCTAAAACATTTGTAGAAGGAAGAAACCCTAAAGCAAGTTAGGCTTTGTTTTGACTAATAATTAGAGGTTGGGTTCACCAAATGTTTAACTCTTTTTTGATATTGGGTGTTAGGGTTAAAGGGGTAGAATAGCTTAATCAAATGGATGAATAAAACTATTCTAGAGCAAGCCAATTAATTAATTTAGATAACACAATATATTGAATCTATAAAATTACTAAATCTAAAAAGTATAATGCCAATTGACATTATGATATTTAAAAAACAAGGAATGGATAATACTTAGCTTATTTGAAAATGTGCAGGTGGATTTGAGTTATGAAGAGGTGGAAACAAGCATGTTGATTCTCATGACAAAGTTGTCGAATTTTAGAAACATTATATCTAGAGGCCTAAACACTTCCATCAATGTTAATGCCTATGTCTATATGGTTATGTTTTGTAAAAAATATTCATTATATTATAAAGTGACTAGATGTGCATGTTAGGGTTTTATGTTTCCCTTTTATTGATGTGTTTATATCATGTGCATAGGCTATATATGATTGTGTATAGCTCAAATCCTAGTTCCTTACCTTACATTAGGTCATCTTGCCTAGAATGGGTTAGTGGGTTCATGAAGTTGAGCTAACCTCAAGGACCCCTCTATTAATGATTGTTGCTTACATAGCCAATACTCTAAGGAAGGCCTCATACATATGCAATTAACCCCTAAGCATGGTCTTGTGTGTACACACGGGTGAAATTTGCTATATGTAAGGGCATGTAATGATCTAACTTGTGACTTGACAAATACCATTCATGGGTTGTTTTTTTCATGATTCAGATTTGTAATATGATTGTTCCTATGATTGATATAAAAATAAGGAAGAATAAGGTAGTATAACTCAGTTGTGAAATTGATTGAATGAGTTTGAGTAGGTGCTTGCTTGGTATTTGCTATATGTGTGCTTGATAATGATGAATGGTATTTGTTTTGTCATTATACCATACCTTTTGAAAGTATATCACAAAAGGGTTAAATAATATATATAGGCTAAGCCATACTTTTCAAAAGATTTACAATTTGGATGACTTTTGAGGTACTAACACTTGATAAGGAAACTAAACACTAACATCAATGCTAATGTCCCTATGTAAACTCAAGTGTCTGGCATGATAGATATTTGTTGAAGGTATGTAGTTGATAATGAAGTATATAAATCATATTTTAAGCTTTTTTTAGTATACAGGTGATCTAGGTCATTAGAATGATAGGGTCAGACTATAAGATAAGAATTTAGGTATAAGGAGATGGTAAATGCAATCCTTTTGATAGTCAAAAGGTCTAAGAATGAAGGGTATAACCCTGATTAGTATATGTCAAGTGTATAAGACTACAATGTATATAATAATATTTTAGTATTTAGATCTGGGAGATGAGAACACCAATTTGATGATTTGAAGATGTCTGAGTATGATAGTTTACTGGTTTGACACAGAATGGGAGAATTTATGAGGTGATTGATAGTAATTTGAAAGGATTAGACCCATAGATAACATGTGGATGTGAGAGAATGATATATTATAGGCATATATGTATGCACAAATCATGTAGGGTGAATTTATGTCAAAACTAACATTTCTAATATCTAATGCTAGCTCTTAGTGTCTATAAATGCCCCCATTTTATTCTGGTATTGAAATGTAATAAAAATTTTAGAGCAAAAAGATAAATAGATACTTGAGTGTGTATAACACACTTAGTCTTTTGGAGAAGGCTCCAAATGTACATATATGCTCCATGTAAACTATATACTTTAAATTTGAATTATATATCATGTTAGTCTTGTATACTTGGTAAGTACTTCTCATCTTTGTACCTTTCAGTTCTAAGTCCTTCTTACTACAAAAAATCTCACATCCACTATATCTTGTGCCTCTTGCTTATCTCTTAGTCTGATCATATGTTATTTTGATGACTAGGCCTTATATGATGCTCAAAATGATATAAACCTGATTATTATCATCCACTACATGTTTTAGACATGTACCTATTTTCTAGCTTCCTAGACACTTGCATCCTAGTAGGATGCCTACATTGATGTTGATGTCATGTGCCAAACTAAGTGTCCAATGCCCTAAAGCCATCAAATTTATAATTAGAACATATCCTTATGGTTGGACTAAGTGATTTAAGGTGAGATATTTTCAAAATGGATTTAGTATATATACAAGATCAACCCTCATTCATTCCTCACCTAGCACAAACTTAACAACTCACAAGGTAACTTACCAAAAGTATTCAATAAAACATTCAAACAATAAAAGCCTTCCTATTCTTTCCTATTTCAATATAAATCATATGGAAAACCCATCTATAGGTCTAATGTACTGAAGGAGCATTCTATGAGACATATTTTCTAAGTTACAAGCTAGGTCACTCTATGTAGTTACTTATCACACATTGCATCTTGATACACAAAAAAGCCAACACATTGAGGGTAACTACATAAATTTGAGGCCCTCTTCAGAGTATTAGTTATGTAGGCAATGCCCATTTATAGAGGAATCCTTGAAGTAACTCAACACCATGTGCCCTCTAATCCATTTTTCCCAAAGTGACTCCAAGGGTGAAAACACTAGGGTTGGATCATTTGATAAAGAGTGACAGCCTATACATGAGATATAAACACACCAGAGTAAAGATGATTAGAAAAACCAAAAGGTTATAGGTGGTTGCACTCAGATCCAATTGATATCATGTACTAGTCACTTGCATCCAAGTCAGACAATAATATCAACATAACCATCTAAATCTGGGGCCCCAAAATGTAAAATTCTATAATTTGATGACTGTACTAAGATCTTGATCCAATCCTCTTACAACATGTTTTAATCCATATATATGCACATATTAAACTAGCTAAATAATCTAATTTCTAATTTATTGCAACATCAATCAATAGTTTTACTTTATATTTTTATCATATTTTAGTATTATTAATTCATAATATTATTTATTTGAGTTTGTAATTAATTGCCCTGTTATAGATCTCTTTATCACCCTTGTGCTTATTCATTTCTATATTTTTAAACCTACACTATATTGACCCATATCAATTTAAGGTTAAACATTTGCTAAACCCATCTCTTTATGAAAACCCTAGCTTATCCTAGGGTATTCAGCCTTTGAAGTTTTTTCATTATTGTATTTTTCTAGTTTTGCTCTACCATTTGTATGCAACCTAGGTGTAGCCCTAGATTAGATAATGTTTCTATCAAACTCCTAGAGATTCCTCCTTGTTCACATAAGATGGATCAAGATAATGAAATAAGAAATACTGTAGCTAATGAAGATACCAATAAGGAAACTAAACAACATACTAAATAAATTATTGTATAAACTAATTTTAAGCATGAAAATGATGCAACTAACAAAAATGATGAAAATGAACAAATATACCAAGAGAAAATACAAGATCTTTCTATGTTTCAACATTGTATATAGAAAAACCTATATGATCTTGATGAGAACCTAAGAACCATTATTATAAATTAAAATATAAAAAATCATAGAGGAACAACTAGGTTCATCTATCAATCATGCTATTAGAGATATGGGTCATCCTTATATCTCAATAAACCTCCCCTTGGGCACCTCACCACTTCACACTTTTAATGGGGTCATTGGATATGTGTTTACACCTTTGTTCCTTGAAACAAATCCTACTATTGATACATCTTACACATGAAACATTAATATTTCAACCCAGTTACTAGTTTCAATTCCTATATCCACTCGAACTATGGGTATACCTCCTATGGTGATTTCCCAAGCTTAAAACCTTAATGACCAAGAGGTGAAATCTCTTGTCCAAACTATAAAATTATTGAAAACTAAGGTTACAAATATTGAACAAAATTCTATAAAATCACCTTATGTTGTTGATTCACAAGAGGTGTTTCATGACTCTCTTACACTTAAAATATCTTTGCGCCCCTTGCCAACTAGATTTTTTATATCTAAGTTCAAATTTTATGATGGCAAGGGTGATACTCCAATGATTATGCCTCCAATTATAAAATTTTGACTAAACTATTTTCTATGAGCCTTAAGGACTATGCTCTAAGGTGGTTCTATGACGTAACAATCCAATTCATAGACACATTTAAACCTCTTGCAGATCAATTTTTGGCACACTTCTGTATCAATATTATCAAAAAGGTTTCCTATACCTAAAATATAAAATCAAGTAATGAACTAATAAAATATCAATGAATATGTCTTAAGGTACAAGACAATGTTGGCTAAAAAGACCAATGCAATGGTAGACAAAGAGATTCAAGACATCTTCAAGTAAAGTTTGTTTACCCCATTACATGAGTCCATTATTTTCAAAAAGTTCAAATCTTTTGATGACTTATGCCATATTGTTTGTGATTTGAAATGAAACTTATCTTATTGAATAAACCTAAGTATGTAGCAAACACACTGACTACATAAAATACCAAGTTTACTATGAAACTAAGTTATAAGGTAAAACCCACATAACCTAAAAATGAAAGAACTACTATGGTTAATATGGTGTCTCAATATCCTAATCGACTTGTCCTATCCAATTGACTAAGGAGATAATTTACATGCTTATTTGATTCTCTAGTTCGTTACTTCTAAAGCTTGTAGAGTGTCACCTCATATCTCTCCCTTATCCTATAAAGGTTGATATGAGTTGAGATCTACCCAAAGGACAAGTTTTAAATGTTTTTTGTGACTATCACCAAGGCCAAAGGTATTCTACAAACTAATGTTTTACCTTGAAGCATAAGATCCAAGACCTTATTGATGACCAAAAAATTATATTTGATAATCCTCCAAATGAATCAAGTTCACAACTTGGTGATCACCATAACCAAAAGATATTTAACAATCCTTTGCAGGACCATTTTAAGAAAGAACCAAAAGTGCAAATGGCATACAATGCGCTTCCTCCTCCATCACATTATGTGCACCCACTAGATGGGGTTATTGGTACTTATATGTGACATACACTTCAGACGGTTCAAAGACCTTCTATTACTTTTAATGACAGTGAGATTGTGGATGATGACTCATATATTCAATCATTATTCATTTGAGCATACCTTGATCACCCACCTATACATAGTGTTATGATTGACAATGGTGTAAGTGAAAATGTTTGCACCATGACATTACTTATGCACTTGGGTTATACACATGATGATTTACATCCTTAGACTAAATCATTTAGACCATTCGATGGGGCTTCACAATAGGTTCCTGGAGAGATTGACTTACCTTTATAGGTGGGTCGAACACATATGGTTACTATCTTTCTTGTTGTCCTTTACATGGGTATTTTTGATATGTTACTAGGATGACCTTGGATACATACACTATTCATGATACCTTCTACAATGTATGGGTTTGTAAAATACATTCATGCCGATAGGGTAATTATAGTTTCCATAATTCTATATGAAATTCTACTTGAATAAAAGAAGTTTATACCTAGGCAATTACTTATCAAACATACTAATGTTAATCCTCTACGAAAGGGTAAGTAACACGTAATCCCCTTTCCTACGCAACCAATACTTGGGAGACCATTACATTAGAGAGATACAATGGATTCTATGGAATCCTTATCTATTATGCACCATATTAATATATCTAGAGCACCTAAACATGTTCCTATTACTGCTACTTCAAATAAACCACAAAGTGTTCAGTGATGGATTCTATGAAATCCTGTTCCTTCTATTATCTCTTCATGACCACATAGTCCTTTTATACATATGCAAAACATTACTAATCCTACATTTCTAGATATTACACTTATACATGCTCCTTAGTAGTATCACCATTTATTGCACCAAGTTTATAGTGGGGAGATACCTATGAGTATCTTTTAGATGAGATCATAAGAGAGTCTTTTATTTTTCAAATATCTCAAAAATACCCAAAAAAAATCTTATTTTTTTTAGCCTTTTACATGTTCTATTAGCTCCTTGGCATCTACGTTGTTAGTTCTCTGTTGGTGGATAGCATATCATCTATTTCTATATACACGTGTTTCACACATCTTGTGAGTGTGATACAAGCATATCCAAACACATGATCTATGTACTTTCACATGTTGGGACTTCCCTCTACTCATGTCATTTAGACATTAGAGGCATATACTTCTTTGATCCTAATACACCCAAGTTATATCATTTTAAAATAATTTTCTATTATCATGTTTGAACTTGTAAGTATACTTACACATGCCTTTATCCATGTTTATATCTTTTGCAGTGTACTTAATATGCTATGTACTTAACATTTTTTACTAACAAATATCTAGGGACTAGTATGATATGTTTATGCCAATTGCTTATGTTCCATGTTTTCCATTTATGCACTTCATTGAGTGTCTTATTTTGCATTGTGTTATTTTTTTGAGAATTTGAATATGCTCCATTATTTGCAGCCCCATTCCTTTTTTTGCCTATTTGACATGTCAATATGTCATTAATTACTGTATGGACATTTGGATATGTCATTGCTTACCTTGAAGACATTTAACTACGTCATGTCCCTTTGATTGTGCAATATTTGATCATGCCCCTTGTTTAAGGTCTCCTTAGACCATTGTCTTTTGATTTGATTTTGAGATTTCTTATGTGTGTGTTTGATTGATTGTTAATCTTGTATTGCTACTATCTAGATGTTTCCATGATTCACATCATGCATCTTAGTATTTGATGTGATCACATACTATGTACTGTATTGCTATATCTACCTACACATGCTACTCCTATATGCTACATGCTCCTTACATATATTATATAATTATTTTATCCTTTTTAAGTAAGGTATCTACCAGTTTCTACTTCCTCTCACCTCAAAATGGGGGGCATTTCAGTGGGGGCATGCAAAAAGGTATGACCTCCACACTTATTCAATACTCAACATTTTCATATTACAGTGGGGGTATGTTATGGAAACCTATTACCACAATTTTAGAAGTTATCAGATTATCTAGATTTAGTGTGAATATGTCATGGGAACATGTCTTATACACTTAAACATTTTACAAACTAGCCAAATTGCATAATTATATGATTCAAATACACATTTGTGGCAACATTCTATACATTAGTACTATTGTTATACCTATGTTTCATCTTGTGACATATATGAGGTGCATATTTAATGTTAAATAGCACCTTAAATTGTAAAATCAAATCAAATTTCAGATTTTAAATACTTATATGAACTTTAGCACACACTAGGATGGACTTTTATAGACTATTATTGAGTCAATTTACTGCAATAGTTGGTTCAGTTTTGGCAAGGTTGAGGTGATTACATTATTCAACCTTACCAAGTTTATAAGATGCACTTGAAGGTTTTAAAATTATTTTAATCTCATCTCTAATACTTTATATTTAAGTATCTCTCCAAATCAAATTACCAAAAGGCAATATGATTGCATCAATACATAGGTGTACTCTTAACCTTGTTATTTTTACTTTTAAGCATTTAAAATTCTTTAAAATTTCAGATTATATGCACTAATTATATACTATAACATACTCTTAGTTGCACGTCAGTCACCATTAAATCACTCAAGTGGGACTTATGCAAAGACAAGGTGTGTTATACACACCTAAGTACACATTCCTTTTCCTTTAAACTAGCAATTTCATTATTAGATTAAAGGGGGTGGGAGGGAAAATATAGACACTAAATCTAAATTATATAACACATCAATCTTGTATACTTAGAATGTACTTCTCATGGCTTTACCCTTTAGTTATAAGACCTTTCTACTACCAAAATCCTCACATTTGCTATCTCTTGTGTCTATTACTTATCTCTTAGTCCGAATATATGTTATTTTGATGACCAAGACTTATATGATGCTCAAAATGCTAGAAACTTGATTATTATCATCCTCTACAAGATTTAGACATATAACTATTTTTCATCTCCCCAAACATTTGTGTGTTAGTCAGATGGCTATGTTGACACTAGTGTCTTGTGCCAAACTAAGTATCTAATGCCCTACAATCATCAAATTTATAATTTTAATGTATCCTTATGGTTTGCCTAAGTGATTTAATGTGAAATATTTCTAAAAGGTATTTGGTATATATACATAATATCAAACCTTATTCATTCCTAACCTAGCATAGACCTTGAAACTCACAAGTCAACTTACCAAAAATATTCAATCAAGCATTCAAGTGAGCAAAGCTTCTCTATTCCTTCCTATTTTAGTATTAGTCATAGGGACAACCCATATATAGGTCTGATGTACTAAGGAATATTATATGAGCCATATTTTCTAAGTTACAAGAGAAGTCACTCTATGTACTTGCTTATCACACATTACATCTTGATACACACACAAGATAACATGTAGGGGAAAACTATACAAATATGAGGCCCTCTTTGGAGTATTGGCTATGTAGGTAACACCTATCGATAAAGGGGTCCTTGGGGAAACTTGACACCATGTGCCATTAACCCATTTTTCCCAAAATCACTCTAATGATGAAAAAGCTAAGGTTTAATCATTTTACAAAGAGTGATAACCTATGCATGAGATATGAACACACTAGAGTAAAGGTGAAAGAAAACCCAAAAGGTTCTAGGTGGTCACAACCAAATCCAAATGTTATTCCTTACTATACACCTATGTCTAAGTGATATAGTAGTATCAATGCAACCCTCTAGATCTGATGCAAGCATCTGAGGCCCTAAAATGAAATTTTTTAGAATTTGACAATTGTACCAAGATTTTGATCCAGTCCACTTCCAACTTATTTTAGTTTATATCTATATACACATAATAAATCAACTAAGTACACATATTTTTAATATATTACAACATCAATCAATATCTATACTTCTTATTTTTTTAACATATCTCAATGTTATACATTTAGGATATTGTTTATCTGATATTGCAGTTAATTAACCTACTATAGATTTGTTTATCACCCTTGTGCTTATCAATTTCTATATTTTTAACCCTATACCATATTAACCAATGTATGTAGCAGTCAATGTCCATAGAGTGAAATTTAAATTTGAAATATAATTGAAATTTGAAAAGTTTTGAGAATAAAGAAGGATTACACTTGTATGTGAGTATACCATGTTGCCCTATAACTTTGTTGGAGATGATGCTTCCATATTGAAGCATTGGATAATGGTTCCTATTTTTGAACCATTGAAGAATTGGAGGTGATCAAATCCCAAATTTGTATAGTTATTTAATACAATGGATTGGTAAAATAAATGTCCCAACCCTGATGTGTAAAGAGTAGTGCCAAGACCATTGAGAATCATGAACCTCAATCACACTAACTCAAATAAATAATCTAGTTATAAGCTTGAACCTCAATATGGGAAGGTGGAAGCCACATAATTGGATCATTACGAGTAATGCCAAGGCCATTGAGCATCATTGAACCTCAACTGAATTACCTAAAAAACATGAATCAATTGTTGTAAATGGACTTATAGATTCAAGGTTGATCACTAATTTGTGCCATCAAATTATTTTTGAAAATAAATGACTATACTAGTGCTCACTAAAAATATCTAAATGAGTTCATAAACAAATATCATACCCCTTGAATCAGTGCTGACTAATAATTAAAATAGTGTATACATGCATGAACCAATGTCATGCCCCAATAATTTGGTGCCAACTAATATAGAATGTTATGCATCTATATGTTACATCTAACACCATGTATCTCAAATGTATCTATATGTGAAAACATATTATTTTTGTTCCTACAAACCATGTGCACTTGCATAGCATATGCACTCCAATGCATTTAAATGTATTTTTTGTATCTCACGTGTCCATAAAGTGAGTGCATATTCCCCCATAATCTATATGAATGTGTTAATATTTATCTTATATATGAACTCATATGATATCTAAATCATTATTAATTCTCTTAATATTATAATTTTTTTACCAAAATCTAACTTTTATACTCATTAAGGCTTATGTCTCCATGATAATTCCACTAATATTTCTCCATTTTGAGATGAGGGATGCATCCTATAAGTCACCCATCTTAAAATAATGAGTTAATTATATCATGTCATGTATAAAGGTGTAATCATGTATGGTCATGTCAACATGTGGAGAATATGACATCATAGTAATGTATATGTCATCAAGTAATGTATGTAGCATATGTAATATAGGTCATATAAGTGTCGTGTCAAGATAAATGTATCTATTAGGGATAAAATATTAACCATCACTAATATAATAACTAAATAAGACTACGTATTAAGGAGTTGCATGCCATAAATCATGACACCACACACAAAGGGGAGGTGTGTGATATGGATCATAACAGCTGTAATATTAACAAGTTCAATAAGATCAACATACAATCATAGATTAATCCAATTATAAGCACATAACATCACACATAATATGAGGGGACATATACAAAGGACATGAATATGTCGCATTAAATAAGGCCAAGGGCCATAATCAAGGGACATGAAGATGTTGTAAACAAGGGAAAAATGAATGTCACATCAAATAAGGCCAAGGGCAATAATCAAGGGACATAAAGATGTCACAAATAAGGGATAAACGAATGTCCATAAAAAAAATCCTATGTCCATAATCAAAGGACATAAATATGTCATAAACAAGGACAAGGGGCCACTCACAATAGACAAGTAATGACTAGCCTATCATGCAAGAGTAAGAACATCAATGAAGTATAAAATAAGTGAAAACTAGTCTACACCATTTATGTATATTAATGCCACATCATAACATAGTAAAGTAGCACATCCATGTAGTATTGTGTAAGATATGATAACTGACAAGACATGTGTAAACAATCTAGATGGCTCAACATGGTAAAATATTGTAGAAAGATATAACTTATGATAGTGTAACCTGTGGAGTAATATACCCCCAACATTGGTATGGTCAATAGGTATAGGAGAGTTTAACATTTATGTGTCCATGTATTATTTGTATGTCTTTAATTTCACTCATATAATATGAAATGTATGTACATATAGAAAAGAATATGATATCTATGAAACATGCGATAAATAACATATATAAATAGTGTAACTAGCCATCATGTCATGCTTAGGTCCTATTTTTTAATTTTTGAATGTTTTTGTATTCTTGAATTATTTAAACAAATATGAATGCTCATTAAGGAGAAAATCAATGGGATGTACCCTTATAAGGTCTCGGGTTAATCGATATAAACTTCCTTCATTGAGAAACTATATTGGCCTTATTTTTATTATGATTGGTTGGTGATTGTCTTACTCCAATCATACCTCACTTTTGAATCTTCTATTGTAATAATGAAAAAATATTTATATGATTTCCATGCATTCTATGATAAGCAAAATATTATTTGGATTTATTTACAAGGCACACTAGAGGCAGAGTGATTAAATTATTTTGAAGCATCTCTCTTAAAAATTTACTTGGATTCTTATTAACCTTGTGAAAACTGGTTGAACCATTAATTATATATGTAATCTTATTTTAAACCCATAATTGAGATGAATTATTTTGAGGCACAAATCTCTTTAATAGAGATACAAAGATGCAATTGAAACTAGTATGATCTTGATTATGGACATGTGCAAACTTATCTTCAAGTGATGTAACCCTTAGACATTAAACTTTAATTTGATTTTTGTTGTTGTTGTTGTGAGCTAGCAATGCAACAAGTGTTTGTATTCTAATTATGTTGATTATATTGTAGTATTATTTTTTATTTTTCAAAATTTTATTATTTTTTAGAGGGAATATTTGAATTATTAATGTTCTTTGTATTTTAATTATCCCAATACTCTCCTGGACCAGTAGGTGTAAACATATTATGAGATAAGTATTCATATGGATCAATAGGATTGAAATTTAGCTTGCACACATGATTATCATTTATTATATCTTGTATATCATCATCATCATCACTATCATACCAAATTATGACTATGTAATGAAGATCTTCTAAATTGACCAAAAGAGGGAGATATGAAATTGTCTCTTTTTGGTCTACAGTAACTTATGGTATTTTATTGGTATATTCATTAGTGTTCATAACTAGTTCCTTCTCATTTAATTTGATTGATTCACCCACCTCATATTAATTCATATAATTTAATGGGATGGGTTTTGATAGAGACATGATAGGGTATCACATAAAATCTAACATTGAATAATTCCCATTATTAGATTGTGTCATTTTACAATATTTGAAGGGATCATTATTGGTTGGGCATGTATGCACATATTCATCATGCCTAAATTTCACACACTTATGTATTGTATATGGTACTACTTCCATATCATGTATCCAAGGTTGACCCAAGACAAATTTTAAGATAAAATTATTAGGTATGACCTAAAATAAAGTAGGTCATTTTGGGTCCTACTATCACATCCAATGATATTGATCCAAGTATTTGGCATGGGATGGCATCAAATCCTTTTAAATTTTAATCTAATTTTTGAATAGTATTACTATGGACACCTAATTATTGTAATAAATTTATGTTTTAGATATTCATTCCTAATATATTATCTATTAGACTACTTTAATTTGAATTTCAACTTGAACGAACAATGGTATATTTTTCTCTATTATTTATTTGGTGGGCTAGTCTTCCTTTTCAAAGGAAATCACTTCATCACTATCCTTTAATGTATTCATGAGAGGAGAAAATTATGTAGGTTTTATATCATTCAGGAGATTTAACTCACAAAATGCCTCATATAGGATGCCCTTATAAATAATTGATTTCTTTAGTAATTCAAGGAGGGAAATTTTGGCATGGGTATTTTTAAGTTGATCAATGATTTAATACCATTTGGTTTGAATGGATGTCCTTGTGGGAGATAGAGGGTGATGAGGAGGAACATTTTGACTACCTTTGTTCTTACCTCTTCTAGCAGTGATAATGTGGACTATGGAACCCAATATAAGTTATGATTTGGCCAACAATTTAGGCGATAATTTAGGTGATGGTTCCACCTCAATTGATGACGAAACTTCTGAGAGCCATAACTTTTGTACCATAGCTCCAATTGACTCACCGTTTGAACTATTGGAAAGCTAAGAATGAGGAGAATGTAGTGAGATGGGATAAATATTTTCTTGATGGATTTTGACCCTCAAAAATCCAATGGAAGTTACCTAAATTTTAATTTTAGTAGTGCAATCTAAAAATAGTAAGTTTCTAAAAATAGTAATTCCTCAAATTCTGTATTGTTTTAAATCATGGAAGTCAAACCAATTAATCTCCCTTAATATTGGTGACCTTGAAAATCCTCCCCATACTTTCAAAATGTGTATAAATGAAGATATAACTCAAAAAAATCAGACATCTCTTCCCAGAGATAAACATATAGTTGTATTGCGATCTTGAGTAATAAAACATCTCTTCTCAGAGAATTCATTGTTACTATGTTATTTTTGTGTTCTTAAAATATTTTTTAAACAAAAATTTTGAGTTTTGGATTAGTGGTATTAGAGTGGTTTGTCTTGAGAGTGTATGATCTCGAGGACGAGGTCAGGCTATAAGAAGCTTAGGTGGAAAACAACAGAGCTTCCAAACTATCTACTTATTTGCTCCAAATGACTTCAAGTGGCAGATGACACCGAGACATCTAATTATTTCAAGGAAATGGTGAATGAAGCCCTCCAATAGAAATAAGCATAGATGCTACAATAATTTTCCCAAAATCTCCAACAACTCTCGATGGGAAATTCGAGCTCCTCATCTACACTTCCTAGCTCCTCATCCATGGAGCATCATTTTAGTGCCCCAACACCCTTTAAGGTTTAGGTGAATTTTGATATTCCTACATTTGAAGGAAAAATCAATGTTGATGTAGTAGAAAATTGGTTGGATCAATTATCTTCCTACTTCTCTATAAATAAATTCACTGATGGAGAAAATATCACTTTTGCTCTTTTGAAAACATCATTGCCCATGAAAAATTGGTGGGAAGTGTAAAAAAAGAGGTTCAGTATAGATGACATTGGCCTTGAGGTGGAACCTACCTGGGATGATTTTGTAGAAGTGGTAAAGGAAGAATACTATCCCATTGGAGTGTATGATGATCTGTACATACAGTGGCAACAACTTCACCAAGGTAAGGACCAATCTGTTCAAGATTACACATACATTTTTCATTCTTTATCTACAAGATTGGGCATCCAAGAAAGTGAGAAACATAAGACTCTAAAATATCATGGTGGACTACAATGGTACATATGAGGGGAAATATAACTCTTCAATTTAGAAACCCTCGATGAGGCATACAAGTTCACAGTGAAGATTGAGCGGAAGCATGACAGAAAGAATATGAAGAGTCAGCCTTCAAAATGGAAAAGTGACAAGGAAGGTCAAACATGAGGGCAAAATTGAAAGCAAAAGGAGTTTCACGATAAGAAACCCTAGAAGGGGAAGGCTATAAAATTGTGTGATTACCACAAAATTGGAACTCACTCCAAAGAAGAATGTCAACCATCAAGTCACTGCTTTTTGAGTCACAATACTTGACATCTACTACTCTTTCTCATACACAACCTATAGTCAAAGAGAATGAAGAAGAGATTTTAGATGCTGAGCCTTGCACTATCATCACTTCATCATAGACCCATGAGGAAATGCTAGATGACAAGGAAAGATTATTTCACTCCAAATTATGGGTAAAAGGTAAGCCTATACATTTCATTCTTGATAGTGGGAGTCAAAAGAATTTAATCTTTGCTAAAGTTGTGAAGAGTCTAAATCTATCCATGAAGCCTCTCCTAAAGCCATACAATATTGGATGGTTGAGCCTAGGGAGAGACCTCCGTGTCACCCATCAATGTCTTATTTCATATGCAATAAAACCTTTCCATGATGAAGTCTTGTTTGATGTGGTCAATCTAGATGTTTGTGACGTACTCCTTGGTCAGCTGTTCATGTATGATCGACATGGTATCTATGAATCATGAACCTAAAGAATCACCTTCACTCTTGGAACATGATGCTATAAGGTACTAGAGGTACCACCTCCCACATCTGTCTCCCTGATCAGTGCCAAGCAATGTAAGAGATTGGTGGAAAAGAAAAAACAATTCATTCTCATGGTGGTCAAACCACAAAAATACAATAAGGTTGATGTTGTAGTCCTAACTACATAATCAACACAACAATAGAAGTAGATGGGACAAATCATAGGAGAATATGATGACTTATTCAAGTCACCCACATGAGTTCCACTGCATTTCTAGGTAAAACATTCTATCGATTTGATCCCAGGATCATCTTTGCCTAATAGTCCTGTGTATCATAGATCAGTTTTGGAGAATGATGAGATAAAAAGATAGATTCAAGAATTTATCTAAAATGGTCAAATCAGGCCAAGATCTTCACCCTATGGTAGCCTAATTATCTTGGCACCAAAGAAAGATGGAACATAGAGGCTTTGCATTGACTATCAAGCCTTGAATAAAATCACTATGAAGAATCGCTACCCTATCCCTAGAATTGATGACCTACTGGACCAACTCCATGGTGCAAATTTCTTCACCAAAATTAATCTCAAATCTATCACCAAATTCTCATTGATCCCACTAATGTCTGGAAGACTGCATTCAAATCTAAGGAGGGGCTCTTCTAATGGTTGGTTATGCCTTTTGGCTTAACTAACACACCTACAACCTTCATGAGGATGATGGATGACATCCTACGACTCTTCACCAACTCATTCATGGTTGTCTACCTAGATGACATTCTCATCTATAGTAGAACATGGGAGGAACATCTATAACATGTTTGTAAGGTGCTTCAAACTCTTTAGGAGCACAAGTTGTATGCAAATCTTGACAAATGCACATTCAAGATGAAAATAATTCAGTACCTTGGGTATAGTGTGAATGAGGAAGGGGTTCATGTTGATCCAAAAAATATTTGAGTTATTCAAGAATAGCCTACACTAAGGACCCTCATAGAAATTCACAACTTCTTGAGTCTTGCAAATTTATATCACATGTTTGTTCTTGTATTTTTACATGTTGATTGGTCACTAACCTAAGTGACTAAAGGAGGAGATAAAGCTACATTTCAGTGGGGTGAAATACAACAAAGGGAATTTGAGAATTTAAAGAACAAACTTTGCTCAGCCCCTGTTCTTGCCTTGCCAGATTTGCATCAACCTTTTGAGTTGATGATAGATGCATCTGAATATGCCATGGGAGCTATCATCATACAACATGGACATCCTATTGCATATCACAGTGAAAATTTCACTGATACAGTTAAGAAATATTTGACATATGATAAGGAGCTCTATGTCATTATGTAAGCTTATAAACAATGGAAACACTACATCTTAGGGAAAGAGACTGTCATCCACATTGACCATAGACAATTGGAATTCATCTAGACATAGAGAAAAATATGAAATGAGAGGCACCAAAAGTGGGCCACATATCTTCAACAATTCCATCTAATAATCAAACACAAAAAGGGGAGCTCAAATACAGCTATAGATTGTCTAAGCTACCCACCAATTACTGCACTCACAACAGTTCTTGACCTATGTGGACATGAGACTACCACTTGGGGTGCTCTGTATGAAGCAAATCTTACCTTTATTGATAGATATTAGGTGATTCAAAAAGGTAAACATTTTTCTAATTTCTATTTAAAAGATAATGTCCTCTATTATATGGGGCAAATCTGTGTTTCAATTGTAGAGGAATAAAAGATGATATGGGAAGCACATTTTTGTAGGATAGCTAGATACTTTGGTGTAAAAAAGACATTGTAGTTCTTCAAAAACACTTCTACTAGCCCCATATGTGAAAGGATGTGGAAAGGTATCTCAAATATTGTACCCCATGTGTGATAGCCAAACCAACAAATAAGAATCAAGGATTGTACATGCCATTACTAGAACCAACTAGGCCTTGGGAATCTATCTCAATGGATTTTCTCTCAGGTTTGCCCACTTCAAAACATGGCAAGGACTGTATTTTTGTTGTAGTTGATTGTTTTTTAAAAATGGCTATCATGATTGCTTATAAGAAAAATATATCTGTTGAAGAAACTGTTCAACTATATTTTAGTCATGTATGGCTCCATTTTGGTCTCCCCAAGTCCATTGTCACAGATCGAGACAATAGGTTCCTGAGCATCTTCTAGCCCACTCTATGAAAGATGATGGATACCAAGCTGATGAAGTCCATAGCCTTCCATCCATAGACTGATGGTTAGATAGAGGTGGTAAGACACTTGATTGTTCACATGATTCAGATGTATCACTCCAAACATCCATGCACATGGGATGAGGGGCTTATTTTCATACAACATGGATACAATCAGGGCCTACACAACTTGACCAAGCAAATCCATTCCAAGTATGCTTTGGGTTTCAACCCATGACACCAATTGATATAGCCATTCCATTCTCTACCATGGAATACACACCTCATGGAATATCTGAGGTAGCAAAAGAAATAAAGTTTATTGAACAAATGCAACACATCCAGCATCAAGTTCATGACATCTTGGAGAAGATGAATCAAAAGTATAAACAACACCATGAAAAACATAAGATTGCACACCATTTTGTTGTGGGTGACAAGGTTTGGTTGTGGCTTTAGAATGAATGACTTGTAGGCCCACATAGAAAAATTTGGCCTCTACAATATGGTCCCTACACCATCACTATAAAATTTGGAGAAAATGCTTTTGAGTTGAACCTACCAGCCTACCTTGGTCTGCATCCAATATTTAATGTGGAGTTCCTCAAACCATATCATCCACCTCTATTAGACACTTCAGTCATAGCAGAACAACTAGAAATTGACGATTTTGATCCACAGAGTTTTGCTCTAGTAGAGGAGGATTAGATTATTGACACTTGGATGAAGACAATAAGAGGATGCTCTATTCCACTTTATCGAGTGGTCAAAAGGGGCCAACTTAGCCACTAAGGTGAGTGGCTCAAAGAGAATCAAATAAAGACACAATTACCACACTTGATGAGGAACATTAATGCAATGGGGACCATTATTTTTCAAGGAGGGAGGAATGATCTGGGCAATAATTTAGGTGACAATTCGGGTGACGGTTCCACCCTAATTAATGATGAAACTTTTAGGAGCCATAACTTTTATACTGTAGCTCCAATTGACTCACCGTTTGAACCATTAGAAAGCTAATAATGAGGAGAACATGGTGAGGTGGCATGGATATTTTATTGATGGATTTTTACCCCCTAAAATCTAATGGAAGTCCCCTAAATTTCAATTTTAGTAGTGTAGTCTAAAAATAGTAAGTTTCTAAAAATAGTGATTTCTCAAATTCTATATTATTTTAAATCATGGAAGTTGAACCACTTAATCTCCCTTGAGATTGGTGACCTTACACATCCTCCCCCTACTTTAAAAATGTGTATAAATGAAGATGTAACCTGAAACAAAAATCAGACATCTCTTCCCAGAGATAATCATATAGTTGTCTTGCGATCTTGAGTAATAAAACATCTCTTCTCAGAGAATTCATTGTTACTATGTTATTTTTGTGTTCTTAAAATATTTGTCAACCAAAACTTTTGAGTTATGGATCAAGTTATGGGCCAATAATGGGGGAAGATGGTAGATGGGACAGTTTGGAGGTCTAGAGGAAGGAGGAACAAAATGAGTCATGCATGCCCTCTAGTGTCTAATGGTGACATGAAGCAATTTAGATAGGATATTACAATAATATAAGCCTAAATATTATTCATTATTAATTTTAACCTTATTAATATATAAACATTTTATCCATTTGATTACATACTTGTTATAGATTTTATATGGTAAAGGCCAACAACATGTAATGATTACAATAATGGCTTGAGTAAAAAAAGAAACAATGTTCATGCATTATATCCATGTGTAATATGTAATATTAGGAAGAATAAAAAATCAAGTCTAAAAATTAAACCCTTGAGTATAAATATGAAAACATAGAAATAAGGATAAAACCCTAAGGGAAACCTAGGGTTTGGTAATGTTCTAGCAATATACGGGTTCACTAATATGTTTTACCCTAATTTAGATTAATGCTTAACCTAATTTTGATAAAAAAATATGTATATTCAAATTGCATAATGTATAAAAGTATGGAAATAGTGTATATATGAATGTATAAGATTGAAATTGATTTGACAGTGGTAACTACTAAATATGGAAAGTAAAATAAAGGATTATATACTTAGTAGTTCCATGTACTATGTTGGAATGAGATAAGTGTCAAGTAGTAAAGCAGGCTATAAATAAGACTGTGAATCACTTGATGCAATCTTTATGTGCACCTAGACAATAACATCAATCTCAGGTCAGTATTATCCACTACTATGTTCCAAGGTGGATGGTTCTATTGCTAGATATTTATTTCTCTATTTTGACATAGGTAGGTTTGACTATTTCTTCTTCAAATCTATGTATGATCTTATGATCTAATCATATGTGCAACACCCACAAATTAATCTCCTTCATCCAAAACCCTAGGTCCACTTTTGAGGGGATAAAACTAATAAAAATTTAGGAAATTTAATGGACTAAGTTGAACCCAATCACCCCCATTGATGATTGATCATTGCATATGTATTCAATTCTCTGAAAAGGGAAACCAAGCCAAACAATTCTTCCCCTTAGTGTGAATGTAAAATTATTCTCCTTTGCTATATGAATGCACCTAAAAATTTGACTTTTGATACTTTACAATGATCACTCTTGACTTGGCTTGGTGTGATTTAAACTTGGCTAATGACTACTCATAGTGACTGATTTTCAATTTAGGAAGAACAAGACAATTTTGCTCAATGTGTAGTAGTGTATAGATGTTTGATAGATGAGTGATAGATAGATAATAAGTCTACACTTTATTTGTATTTATATGTGTCTATTTGGGTAATTTCTCATGCCACAGACATGCTAGACAAATAGGTTGACCCATAAGAATGATTTAATTTCAAAAAATGACCATTTTTGATTAAAAGATGAAATCATTAGATTTGGTCGATAATGTCTTGATAGTACTATAACTAAATATGATGTTTTGTCCAAGAGATAAAAACACTGATATGATGATTTGGAGATGTTTGAGTATGATAGTTTACTAGTTTGGCACAAACTAAGATATTTTTTGAGGTGAATAACAACAACTTGGAAGGATTGAACCCATAAATATCATGTGGATGTGATATAATGACATATTAGAGGAATATATGTATGCAAAAGTTAAGTAGGGTGCACATAGGTAAAAAAATGACATTGCCAAGTGTCTAATACTATAATTTAGTGTTTACACATAGGGATCAAGGATGAGAGTATCATATACCCAATACTAAATTATGACATATATAAGAATTGATTTCTTATATTTAAAACAAAATACTTCAAAAAATACATAGGGGGTTGACGAAGGTAGACCCTTTGAACAATAACCCAAATTTTTATGTCTTAGTGTAGACACTCAAATTTAATCATTAAGTATTCGACAATGTTTAATCTTGACATCCTTACATTAATTGATCTATTTTCTATTTCATTAACTTGAAATATCTATAATATCCTTTGATATTCCATTTATCATCTTGTAATTATTAGAAACATCATTTAGGCATCCCTATTCTACTTACAGGTCCCTGTCAGCCAAATCCCAACAATCTTTATCCTTTTGGGACAAGACCACATTAGGTAGATAGGGTCATTAGCTAACCTTGTCCACTAGTGTGACCTTTCCCTCCATGATCCAATGGTAATTATAATTTGAGACATTTCATATTGGTCCTCTCATGTTTTTAGCAAATTTAGTTAATGGAAATATTCCAAATATTCCTTTATATAAACACATCAAGGTCATTCACTACACATCTAGCAATTGGAAATTTTATTGTATATTGAGCAAAAGGGTACTAATATTTCCAATTTCAATTATAAATTATTCTAATAATCATAGGCTAAATTTAAGGTCATTTTATAACAAGTCATGGGCATTCATTGTCAAGCATTCAAATCAATCTATCTAGTTACATTCATATAACAAATATCAAGATTCATACAATCACTTTAGGAGGGAGAACTAAATTAGTCTGAGGATCTTTTGAGTTATGTAGGTATCACTCAAATTAGATAGGGTTTCGTAAAGATAACTCAACTATCCCCCTTTCCTGATTCCCCCTTTTGTATTTAATCTTTCTTTTGATTTGTGTGTAGGAACTAGGTTTTACTATAGTAAGACTTCCATGTGTCAAATCAACTCTTACAGGTTATTAGCATACATATCAAAAAATCATAGGTTACCATACCATAAAATAAATTTCACATTCAATGAGGATGTGGATATAATCAATAAACAAGGTCATAGTGTAGACCTATGCAAATACATCATAGAATCCTATTTTTGGCATTGACATCATTCATAATTCTTTTTAGCCAATCTTAAATTAGAGATATACCTGCACAATCAACATAAATCAGGTCCAAGCTAAGTTTTTGCATTTCATTATTTATTACTATTTATAGCCCATTTCAAATTTTGTATTATTCTATATTTTACATTTAGGTTACATATATTCTGTAATCCAAATTAGTTTTTTAATAGTTTAGTATTAATTACATTTCATTGGTAAATCTAAAATAAACATATAAACATTCTGGTGAACTCATAATTCTAGTTGAACACTGCTTATTTTTTGCTTGATTTTTATCTTAGGATTTCATATAAATTTCTATAAATTCTTGACACTTAAATAAAATAAACTTGAACATTGGATATAAATCTAACACCCTGAGTCAATCTTCTTTAACCTTAGATTTAATATGAAACTGAAGAAATTGTCTTGTCACCTTGGATAACATCTAATATTAAAGCATTTTATCTTTGACCTTGGGTTGAAATTTATTGATCTCTATACGTAAAAATATTTCAAAATTTCTTTTATCTTTATTTTCTCTTTGCTTGTTACTTGTTTTTAGTAGCTGTGTTTTGATAGTTGTAAAAATACTTAGTGACTATCATTACAGGCTAAACAATGATGTATTTTATAGATTGCATGGTATGAAGGGTACTTCCCTAATATTCAAGTCATTATATAACACTAAACATGAAATTTAGTTTCTGAATACCTCATGGTATATTAGAAATGCCTAGGTTCCCTTATTTATACCATAGGAAGCCTCTTTTAGCTATTTGATTTATGGTGCCTCTAAGAGGAGCATGTCATCGAGGGAAGTTACTTTCACTATACCCTTGAAGATGAGATAATGGGCTATATGCATGATTTATCCTTTGTAATTAGTGTTCTAAAATATTGGGCTGACACTAGTCTATGAATAAGTAAGTATAATTGAGATCCCACATAATCATTCAAACCTTTGCCTAAAGCACCCTTTATACCTTGCCTTTTACTTGTATTTTATTCATAGTCATATTATATTTTATGCATCTAAGGTGTAGTGATAGATTAAGTGGCATTCCTTTTTCATCTATGTAGCTTATTTTGATCTCTTTTACCATGGAAAATCATGATGTTGTTACTCCAAATAACAATGCTACTATTCAAATTCCTTGGTGTAATAAAGTTTAAATTCACATTGATTTTGATACTGAAAATAATGAAGAGAATTAAGATGTACATAATGATAATGAAATCCTATTGATCCATAATAACTTAATGGAGTATATCAAAATCAAGTTCATTAATTATCTGAATTTTGTCAAGGTCTTCAAAAAACCCTAAAAAGTTAAATAAGATCATTAGTCTAATTATAGCATCAAAAGCTGATCATCAAGCTAAATTGGCCACATCTCCATAATAACCAAAGCACTTTTAGATTGTCAAATCCCATACTTCTAATGTTTCCACTTTTACTACTGTATCTATTCCTATTTCTACATCTCTAGTTACTTCTATAACATCATCCCTTGGTTTGGGAACATCACTTAGTTTATAATAAGTATCCATGACTATGCATATTTATGCTACTTATACTCCTTTAATCACCTCTATAAAATACTACTTTTGAACATATAATTACTACATTATGAGTTAAGATATATCAAACTAAGCAAACTATTTCTCATGGGAACCCCTCCATGGATTCATCTTACTTATTACATAACCCTTTTGCACCCAAAATTGCATCTTATCCATTACTAGTTGGCTTTGTGGCTCCTAAACTTCATTTATATGAAGGCAAAGGTGATCTTGAAAAACATTTATGTACATTCCATGTAACTTGTCTAGACTATTCAAATAATGACAAATGGTTGACAAATCATTTTTTAAGAATATTTTTATGATATTAATCTTAAATCAATAAATGATTTCAATCCATTAGAAAATCAATTTTTAACCCACTTTTCTATCAATATTGGTGTAAAATCATCATATGCTCAAATTCCAAAGTTCAAACAAGGGTCCAATGAAATAATCCATGAATATGTTCTAAGATACAAGACTATGCTAGCAAAAATGACAAATAAAATGGATAGTAATGAGCTCCAATGAATCCTCACTCAAATTTTAAAATCTCCACTCCAAGATTCAATTATGTTTTATAAGTTCAATTTTTTGATGAACTATGTTATACAGTGAAAGAGCGTGAGATCATATATACTACAAATACTCCTACTTAAAATGTTAAGTTTCAAGGCAAACCAAATTATAAGAGCAAATATAATGAAATCAAGAATGAAGCTAAGATCACATTTAATGTTATCTCACAACCAACATAAAAAATTTAATTACAAACTCCACCAAGGAGGCAATTCTCAAGGTTACCATCACCTCCTCATGTATTGTTGCAAAAGTTGTTTGAATATAATATCATATCTCTTCCTCTAATAATGGAAATAGACACATCTAAAACACAATCTTAAACTTTGATAACAATGCATATTGTGACTATCACTGATGTATTGGACATTTCGCAAATAAATGTTTCAAGCTCAATCAAAAGATTCAAGATATCATTGATGAGAATATTATTGATATTAATACACCTATTGAAGAGGCTAAGCCACAAGTTAATGATATTTCAAATCTTAATTTAAAAATATCCTTTTAAAAATCATGAATCAACAAAGAACAAGGATAATTATAAAGTACATTGTACATATTGTTGTTCCCAAAATCTATCACTCATTTTTTTAGGACAACATATGAACTATTTTGGTCCTGTAGGCCAAAATTATCTCTTCCCTTCTCAAAAAATTGTTTTGAGCATTCAAAGTCTTCATTTTTCAAGCTTTTTTAGTTAAGGGATTAGCAGGTTCAACAGGTTCAAAGGCTTCAACAAGAAAATTATATCAAAGGAGCAATTTTCCAACACTAAGGCATTTTCAGGATTGGTTCAATGCCTTGGCTCAATAAAAAATGTTATTGCCAAGCTTAAAGAGTTAAGCGCTTTGGCAAAGTTCAAAAAGTTCAACCGCTTCAAGGTTCAACAACTTCAAAACACTTAACGAAAAGAAGAAGGCTTAAACCATTAAACCATTGAACCATTTTGGTTCAAAGGTTCAATGGGTTCAATGGTTCAAAGGTTCAACGAGCGGTTGGTTCAACGCGTTTTGTTCGAGCGATCAAAGGACTTAGCGAAAAACAAAGGAATGAACCATTAAACTATTGAACCTTGAACCAAATTGGTTCAACGGGTTCAATTTTTTCAAAGAGATCAAAAGACTTAGATAAAAAGAGGGCTTCAAATGCAAGATTGAACCATTGAACTGTTGAACCAAAGTTGGTTCAATCGATCGGTTCAATCGACAGGTTTAAGGGAGTGCCCCAAAGCCTGAAAGGCAAGTGCCCTTGCAAAGGGCAATGAACCAAGCCAAGTGCCCTTGTAGAGGGCAATGAGAAAAGTTGAGTGCCCTTGCGGAGGGTAGTGAGCAAAGGTGAACTAAGAGATTTCCTTTAAAAAAATGAATAAGACAAGAAAAATTAGAATTCCTTTGGATTTGTGTAAGGAAAAAGACAAAGAGAATTCCTTGGGACAAAATGTCCAAAGGAATTCCTTCAGACTTTTGTTTGAAGGAATTTGCCTAAAAGGAAAAGGAAAAGCCTAAAGCTCGAAGAAAAGTGGACAAAGCAAAGGAATTCCTTCAGACTTTTTGTCTGAAGGAAATGAAGGATGAAGACCCACCGAAGTAATTAAAGCCCGAAGGCCACCCGAAGGACCCCAAAGGGCAGGTACCCTTGCGAGGGGCTCTCACTGACCAAAAAATGGACCTTCTTAAGGCCTAAAGGGACACCTTCCCTTTGGGAAGTTCCAAAGGCATTAAGGCCCATGATTGATTTCTACAGACTCTGTAGGCTTGATTTTATGGACTCATTTCTACAGACTCTGTAGGCTCATTTTTACGGACTCATTTCTATGGACTCTACAGACTCATTTTTATGGACTCTGCAGGCTGGGTTCTACGAACTTTTTTCTACAGACTCTGCAAGCTGGGTTCTACGGACTAGTTTCTACGGACTCTGCAGGCTCATTTCTACGGACTCCACATGATGATTTCTAAGGGCTCATTTCTACGAACTCTACCGAATTATTTCTACGAACTCTACAGACATATTTCTATGAAATCTTTTAAGGATCGAGAGACTTGGAAAAAACAAAGGCTTATGAGGAAGAAGATGAATCGTTGAACCTTGAACCAAAATGGTTCATAGGTTCAACGGGCTCAAAAGTTTAAGGGAAGCTTTGAGCAAAGATAAGAAGCAGAAGTTTTTAGAGACTAGTTCAAGGAGAAGGTTCAAGCGGATGAACCAATGAAGCCACCTGAACTGATGAAACAGTGAACCTTTGACATCCCTGTAGACGTCAAATTCAAGCTAATGAAATATTTGTTGATTTTCAAAAGTGGCACGAAACTTGAAAACCAACTCAGCGACCAGCTGAAGAAGGCGCTGAAAGAGTCAACCAAAAGGGGAAAAGATAGCTCTAGAGCTCAAATCACAACAAGAAAGAGAGAAAGACCAAAAATATCTATAGGAGTTATTTTAGTAGGTGGAATAGTCCACCAAGTAGATATTTGAGCTTCCAAGCATTAAAAACATGGCCTATTTTTCTTCCTTGGAGTAAAGACGAGGTGGATAGCTGCACATACATTAGGTGACAGACCAAATGACTCATGCCAAAGAGAAGACATTTGAGATGAATTGACATGCCACAGTTAAGGTGGCCACCCTGTTCTAGCATGGGCTCTTTGCTAAAATTAAAAATGCATTCAAGGCATTAAATGCAGCATGGGCTATTCTATGGAACAAAGCACCAAGCCTATCTTGGCTGCTATATATTATATTCTCTTACTTTGTGAAAATGAGACTTTTCCATTATAGAAGTGAAACTCTGCCAAAATAGAGAGGTGATTATTGAGACTTTGAGCTCAGATTGTTCATCATATTTTTTTGTTTGAATGAAAAAGCAAGTTACTTTCAGACTTTGTGTTGTTGTAGCTTGTTTCATTTTAGGAATTGTTCTTATGTCTGTTTCCTGAATGTGTTCTTGTCCATTTTAAAGAAATAAGCAAAACTAGTGGAAGTAATCAGGAAGGTGCCCTAAAGCCAACTATGGAGAGACTTTGTGCCCCCAAAATTATCTTTAGTGTGTTTGTCTATTTTTTGTTTCTATGTAAAGGACCTCGGGATGACTTTGTGCCCTCATTGTCCTTTGTATTTCACTCTTGGGCAGTTGAGGTGGAGACTTTGTGCTACATCTCAGTCTGCTGGTTACTACGCCCTTTGTTACCAATTACTTGTCACTACCTAAAAGAACTCCTGCTATTTTCTGCAAGATCACTTATGAAAGAAGAGAAGTGCCTTCAGTGTTTTCACCAAGATTTTCTCCTTTATTTGTGAACATCATCTCTCAAAAAAGAGAGATGGATGGTGTTGTCCTACCCTTGAGTGTTATTTTTTACATATATATATATTATATAGCCTCCTCCTATTTACAGGGAACCTCCCCTTGATGAGAAGAGAGATTTGTCCCCTTTTGATGTGGTGAACCTGGACATCTAGCTGACTAATCTCCCTATGCTATGGTTGAAGAGACCTATTTTGCTCATCAGTTAGTTGGTGACAAAATATTCACCCAACAATTTTTGGTGACTCACTAGGGATATTACGTGCAGTCTGAAGCCTCAAGTTTTAGATTGAAGCAGTCCCTACCCTTATCCATTATATATTCTGGTGACTCTGGTCTGTGTCTTACCCATTATCATTATAGCCTTACCATTTTCCTCCACCTCCACGCTAACTGGGATAGAACATGTAGTTTGAAGCCTCAAGCTTTAAGCTTAAGCAAGACTAGTTCTTTCCCATTTTTATTTTGTAATCTGACAACTCCATTCTATACTAGAAGCCAGAGATCCCAAGGTGTTATTGATCCTATTTTTGAGTTGGTACAATAGGGAAATTTCAATTTGTTCCCTCCCCAACTTCAAGTTCAATGATCTAAGAGTGTTCCTCCTACCCATACTAGGACACCAACACAAGGTAGAGCTTCTTTTTCTGCTGTTACTAGAGCTTTGCCTATACATACTCCACCCAGATTTGTTATCCCCCTTTTCCATAATCAAATCATTGTAGCTCAAGGCCCCTAGAGTAACTCTTTTGGTCCACTCAATCTTACTCCACCTCTACATGAGCTTCCATGTAGTTCAAGAAAGAATTTACCCAAATTATTTAGAGATGGGAGAGTTCATCTTGATGAACACATTGCAACTTTCAGCATAGCCTGTGGCGTGATAGGAGTGGAATTCAAAGATGTGGTAGTCACGTTGTTTATGGAAACACTATAAGGTGCTGCTACAGATTGGTTCTACCATATACAGGCTTGGTCAATGACTGACTGGGACACTCTCAAAGCTAAATTTGAAGCCAAGTTCAAGCCTACAGAAGATGTGCATGCCTTGCTTGCCCAGCTCACATAGATGAATAAAGAACTTCATGAGCCTATGAGGGATTTCATAGCAAAGTTTGACAAGTTCAGGAACTAGATTCCTGCCATTGCTCAGCCAATACCTAAGAACCTTAAATGCTTCTTCATCAACTCACAACTGCTCGAAGTGAGTTTTCTACTGAGACAGGCTGGCCACATAGACCTTGCTACTACTCAAGATTTGGCTACTGAGGTAGAAAATGAACTTATCTTGGCAGGAAAGATAAGGAGAGATCCTAACAAAGGTAAATCCTCTTCATCTTGTGAATACTGACCTACAGCCACCACTGATCCAATGGTGCAGAAGTTGGAAAACAAATTGCTAGCTCTTAGAAAGCAAATGGCTCAAGGGATGTCATCTAATCCTTCATACAGAGATGTACCAAGGAGGATGTTCCCCAATCAGTCATACCAAGACCATGCTATTAGAAATCAAGGGTAGCTAAATCATCTTTCTCCCCCAGGGGGAAACTTTGCCATTAAAGCACCCCCAACTAATTCAGTAGTTAGATATCTTGAAGCAGAATAAAATTTCTCTTTCCAGCCTGAATTGAACCCAAAAGATGATGCTAATCTCTTCATAAAAGGAGAAGAAGAATTAGCTGGCGACTCCAACATTGGTTTCTTGAATTATCAGGATGAACCCAAAAGTGAAGGTGAAGTAGCTGAGGGATCATATGCTATGTTCACCTAATCCAAGAACTAATCAGCCCAACAAGCTAATAAGGAAAAAATAGAAGAGTGAGCTCAGCTTACAATTTCAATTGCTAAGTGAGAACCACTCTGCCCTTCTAGCCAAAGGACCTGGTGACTGTTAAAAAGGTGAGTACCTCAAATACACCTTCACCTCCAACTTCAAATTTGTAGACCAGTCCTCCCCCTTCAAAAAACATAAAGGATGAATTCACATCCTCTATTTTTAGTCCATTCCAGATATTTGACATAATCGACCATATAAAGAAAATTAAGATTCAAATGTCTGAATTTGAATTCCTACAATCCAACCCTGAGTAGATGGATAAGTTAGTTCAATCTGTGAAGAATAAAAATGTCCTTATAAGACAAGAAATTCTGAAGGTAACTCATGATCCTCCCAAGAACACATCCACCCAGAATAACCTTGTCATTATTCCTCCTGTTACTCCTAGGAGGACTGAATAATTTTGTGTCTCTTTGCTAATAAATGGACATTAGCTAAATAATTGCATCATTGATTCTAGAGCTTCAGACAATGTCATGCCTACCAAAGTGGAATAATCCCTTGGTATCACACTGACCAAGACATTTGGGAGATGTTTCTCCATGGAAAACAAACAAGTACCACTATTGAGACAAATTAAGGATGCCCAATTCGTATTTACAACATTCCCAAACAAGAGAATCAAGATGACTGTCCTAGTGGCCGACATTCCAGCATCATACAACATCCTTCCTGGGTGAAATTTTTGTAAGGATGTTGGTGGTAAGCTGAGCATGGACTTGTCAGAAGTGAGGATTTCAGTCAAAGGCATTATATAGAGATTTCTCCCTGAAAAAGAAGCAAAATATGTGGTCACTAAAACATCAGCACCTAAAGCTCAAATTCTATTTGAGTCTTCAAGCGTGGGTAATTACTCCCTAAATATAGAGGATGTTCTCATCTTAGATAATGAAACCTATGAAAATGACAGTCTAAAAATTGGTTCAGACGGAACAACAAAAGACAGGATAGAGCACAGTGCAAATGCATAAGGATCCCCTCTTCCAAATAAAGAAGAATCCAAGGAAAAATTAGTGTCTAATGAGGTATGGATTCTAAAATTTGATGGCAACTGCTCCTTTACCAGTTCAAGAGCTAGGATTGTGCTGATATCTCCTCAAGGAGGTATTTTTCCTTTATCATACAAATTATAGTTCAGTAACACTAATAATACAACTGAGTATGAATCGCTATTGCTTGGATTGAGGGCTGCTCGAGACAAAGACATTAAACTCCTTCATGCCAAAGAAGATGCTAAATTGGTGGTTTTTCAAGTGAGAAACCTATATCAAACCAAAAATGAGAGATTGTGCCACTACCGTAATCTAGTTTGAAACCAAATTGAAAGGTTTGATGCTTTCAGCATCTTTGCCATTCTTAGAGAATTTAATGACTAGGTTGATGCATTGGCTATTTCAGCTACTCTCTTGGTTACTCACCCTAATTTTAAGGGAGATATGTACACCATTAAATTGTTCTTCAAACCAAGTGTGCCTAAAAATGCAAATCATTGGCAAGTGTTTAATGGTGACAACCAAATAATTGCCTTCTTAGAACAAAATGATAGCTTTCAACAGCTTCACTTCAAAGGCAGTGAGCCTCAGAAGCTTGAACCAACCCTTGAGTCAAGTTCAAATGCAGGTGAGGAATTCTTACAACTGAAAGGGATTAAAATTCCCAAAGGATTGGTTTCCCTTGAGAATCTATTTGACAAACATGACAGGTTCATCAAATAGCAGTAAATGAATTCAAGCTCCTCCCAGGAGTTTGATCAAATAAACCTGGGTACCAAGGAAAATCCCAAGTGTTAGGTTGTGGAGCTAAAAGCTTCAACCCTTTGCAAACAGTGGAACAATGGTTGCTGAGATCCAGGAGCACCGGCATCGGCAGCAGGACCGACGTCGGCAGAGACCAGTGCAGAAGGCCACCGGCGACGGTAGGAAGTCGACCGACGTCGGCAGAACCAGACAAGTAGGGACCGACGTCGGTCACCTGTGTGTTCCAGAACTGCTCGTTTCACAGACAGTTAGTTAAGTGAACGAAGATTTTGCATGTTGAGACCAGTTAGAGTCTTGGGCTGCGAGGATAATTGTCTAAATTAAGAGTCTAAGTTATTGTTTGAGTTAGGGATCTATTTATAGACCCATTGGCATGTATTGTTTATTGTATGAGATAGAAAGGAATAGTTCCTTCTAGTTGTAAGATCTGTGAGTTGTAGGTTGTTGCAAGCTCATTGGGGATCTACATGTAAGTTTGGTCTTTGAATTGCAGGTTGCAAGTTCATGAGAGATCAGCTTGAAGTGTTATAGAGTGCTTGGTGTACCGGTAAGGTTATTACTGACTGGTTGGTGAGGTGAACACCAATTCTGTGTGTGAGTTGGTTGTTGGGACCATTTTTTTTGTGTAGGAGAGTGTGTGTGAGAAGAATTACTGTACACTTGAGGTGTGGCGAATCTCTGTAAGGTGAAAGAGTGTGGCGGCTCTTTGATGTATTCTTTTCTGTATAGTGTTAATACAAGATAGTGTATTGTCTCTCATATTCTGTGCTATTGGTGAATTCTAGTTACTTGTGTTTCTGGTTATTTCCGCATATTCAATTACTTATATTTGGTAATCATACTGTGCTCTTTCTGAGGAGCAAGATCCTAACGGGTGGAATTAGAACAGGTGTGTTTGTTCTTGGATTTACCTCCACCCCTCCTAACAAGTGGTATCAGAGCTTTTGGTTGGGATACTAACAGATTGGTGTAGATCTGGGTAGTGTGTTTTGATTACAGGTTACTCACAGGGTTTCTGTTTGAGTGGGAGTTGAGCAATGGCAAAAAATAGTCAACTACGAATGGAAAAGTTTAATGGCAAGAACTACCAATTATGGAGGATGCAGATTGAGGACTATCTGTATCAGAAAGATTTGTACTTACCGTTGGGTGGGGTTGCTAGCAAACCCTTGGATATGAAAGATGAAGAATGGGAGGTTCTTGATCGGAAGGCTCTAGGATCTGTTAGATTGAGTCTTGAATCATCTGTGATTTCCAGCTTATCACAGTGTAAGACAACGGTGGAGTTGATGAAATCTTTGGAAAATTTGTATGAAAAACCCTCGGCTTCTAATAAGGTATTTCTTATGAAGCGTTTATTTAATTTGCAAATGTTGGAAGGTGGATCTGTTCATATCCATCTTAGTGATTTCCATGGTTTGGTAAACCAATTAAGTTCAGTCAATATTGTATTTGATGATGAAATTAGAGCTCTCTTAATCTTGTGTTCATTACCTGAAAGTTGGGAAGGTTTGGTAATGGCAGTTTCTAATACTGTGTCTCCTTTAAAAGTCTTAAAAGTGGATGATGTTGTGAGTGTGATCTTGAATGAAGAGATACGCAGGAAAAGCACAGGTGAATCATCTGGAGATGCTTTGAGTGTTGAAGGAAGAGGAAGGCCAAGAGAGAAGACAGAGCGTGGGAGATGAAGGTCGAAGATGGGCAAAAGATCCAAGTCCAGGTATGGCAGAATAACCTGCTGGAAATGTGGAAAGCAAGGGCACTTAAAGAGAGATTACAGATCGGGTGAAGATCAGCATGAAGGACATGGAGAAGAAGCAGATGTTGCGGGTTACGTTGCATAGGATGCTCTGGTATGTTCTTTGGATAAAGTAGAATCTTGGGTATTAGATTCTGGTGCCTCTTTTCATGCATCCCCACATAGGGAATTTTTTCATGAGTATGTCCAGGGAGACTTTGGAGAAATTTGTGTAGGGGATGGTAAGCCTTGTCAGATTGTTGGCAAAAGCAAAGTGAAGCTGAAATTGCAGATAGGTGACACATGGGTGTTAAAGGAGGTCATGCATGTCCCAGTTCTGAAGCAGAATCTGATTTCTGTTAGAAGTTTGGGTGAAGAGGGTTGCACAATAACTCTCATAGCGGACTCTTGGAAGGTTACCAAGGGTACACTTGTTGTAGCTAGAGGTAAGAAAGTAGGTACGCTTTATCTATCTACTTGTTTTATTGATTCTCTTTCTGGGTTATCTACTTCAGCTGTAGATTCAGAGATGTGGCTTAATAGGCTTGGTAACATAGATAAGAAGGAGATGCTGGTTCTTGAGTCAAAGAGTATGCTTTCAGATTTGGAAGGCATGGATCGTGGTTTCTGTATGCAGAAGAAGAAGGTGAGGTTTCTTAAGGAATCCGATGGTAGTGACAAGAACAGGAAAGCCTTGGTTTTCAAGGAGAAAGTGACGGACAGAGTTCAGCACAAGGTGCAGAGGAATTCTGAGCAGAGCAAGGGTGATTTGGACAAGGGTTTGATCTAAAAGGAGCTCGCGGGAAAAAGTCAGGTCTCACAAGAAAAACACAGAGACCGACGTCGGCAGGAAAACTGGCATCGGTGTCCAGACAGGGACCGACGTCAGCTATGTGCAGCCCGACGTCGGTGACTCGGGGCAGACAGGGACCGGCGTCGGCTAGGGGAAACCGACGTCGGCAAGGTGGCAGTCGGAGGGAACCGACATCGGTCGGTTGTAGACTGAGATGTGACCGGCATCGGTTACTGAGACAAATTTTGGGTGGACAGCGAGTTGTCATGGAGTCTCAAGCACCCATATGGAGGACTGAAGGTGTAAGTAAGTTCTTAAATTCGTCATTTCCCTTCTTTACACTACTTGTTGCTCACTTATGGTATAGAACCAGGAAGTTGTTAAAGAAGCAGAACAGGTAGATCCAGGAAACAGTGGGAGCTTGGCATGGATGAGGATGTGATTCCTTGGAGGAGAACCAAACAGGTGTTTTGGGTAGAGTTGCCAACTGGAAGTAAGCACTGAGAGATGAATGGATGTTAAGGATGAAGAAGAGCGTAAATAGATACGTGAGATGGAAGATCAGGGTATATGATCTTGTATTAGCTGCAGGGCAATGGAGGTTTGATCATTGTGTTTCTCTTTACCAGGTTGGATAATATTAGCTACATTATCCTATTTTCTGTATGATGTGCTTGTTGCAGGGTTACATATACAGGTATTGCTGAACTAAAGGTAAAGCTAGTTCAGGTGTTTGTCATGGAGAATCTGGGAGCAGCAAGATTCTTTGGCATGAGTGTGATCTAGAGACATGGAGGTCTTGTTGACTTTGTCTCAAGATGATTGTGTGAAGCCGGTTAGCACACCGATGGTTAGACAGTTCATAGAACAGGTGTCTTGATTCACATAATGAGGTTGAGTGCATGGTATGTACTAAACCTGAGTTTTCCCAAGCAGTGGGAGTTGTCACAAGTTTGGAGTCAATTCGGGAGAGTAATACTGAAGGGCAGTTCAGTGGGACCAACAGCAGGTGCACATGCTATGCAGGGTCAAGTTCTTTATCTACATGGTTATAGATGCGGATGTGGCAGTTAATTTGGATGACAGTTTTTGCACCATGGATTTTGTGGTGGTTGGTCTTCAAGAGTGATCTTGAGGAGGGATACAAAGCCAAGGGAACAAACTAGACGGTGTACAGGTAAAGGTATAGGTTGCAGCTGTTTATCTCCAAGTGGGAGATTGTTAGGTTGTGGAGCTAAAAGCTTCAACCCTTTGCAAACAGTGGAACAATGGTTGCTGAGATCCAGGAGCACTGGCGTCGGCAGTAGGACCGACGTCGGTAGAGACCAGTGCAGAAGGCCACCGGCGATGGCAGGAAGTCGGCCGACGTCGGCAAAACCAGACAAGCAGGGACTGACGTCGGTCGCCTGTGTGTTCCAGAACTGCTCGTTTCACGGACAGTTAGTTAAGTGAACGAAGAGTTTGCATATTGAGACCAGTTAGAGTCTTGGGCTACGAGAATAATTGTCTAAATTAAGAGTCTAAGTTATTGTTTGAGTTAGGGATCTATTTATAGACCCATTGGCATGTATTGTTTATTGTATGAGATAGAAAGGAATAGTTCCTTCTAGTTGTAAGATCTGTGAGTTGCAGGTTGTTGCAAGCTCATTGGGGATCTACATGTAAGTTTGGTCTTTGAATTGCAGGTTGCAAGTTCATGAGAGATCATCTTGAAGTGATATAGAGTGCTTGGTGTACCGGCAAGGTTATTACTGACTGGTTGGTGAGGTGAACACCAATTCTGTGTGTGAGTTGGTTGTTGGGACCATTTTTTTTGTGTAGGAGAGTGTGTGTGAGACGAATTACTGTACACTTGAGGTGTGGCGAATCTCTGTAAGGTGAAAGAGTGTGGCGGCTCTTTGATGTATTCTTTTCTGTATAGTGTTAATACAAGATAGTGTATTGTCTCTCATATTCTGTGCTATTGGTGAATTCTAGTTACTTGTGTTTCTGGTTATTTCTGCATATTCAATTGCTTATATTTGGTAATCATACTGTGCTCTTTCTGAGGAGCAAGATCCTAACAGGTGGAATTAGAACAGGTGTGTTTGTTCTTGGATTTACCTCCACCCCTCCTAACACCAAGTTGGTAAACATTGGGAAGTGCTATACTCAGGAAGAGAAATCCAAGTTCACTAATCTACTCAGCTAGTATATGGATGTCTTAGCATATTCTTATGATGATCTGAAGTTACTCAGGCTCAAAGAAATATACCATGAGATCCCTCTCAAGACTGATTTAGTACCTTACAAGCAAAAATCTAGGTAGTACAATCTAAAGATATCAGGTACCATTCTGTCTAAAATACAAAAAATTCTGAATGCTAAGATCATTTTTCTAATCCATCATTCCACATGGATTACAAATATAGTGCTTGTGAAGAAGAATAATGGCAAAATTCACCTCTGCGTAGATTTTAGGAACTTGAATCAGTCATCCTTAAAGGATAATTATCCTCTGCCCATCATGGATCAAGTCCTTCAGATAGTAACTGGTTCAGAGATGTTATCAATGCTAGATGGCTTCTCAGAATACAATTAAGTTAAAGTTGGTGAAACAGACCAACATAAGACCACCTTCACCATGCCTTGGGGCACGTTTGCATATCAAAGAATGCCTTTTGGCCTGATAAATATTGGCACCACCTTCTACAGAGCAATGGACCTTACTTTCAAAGATTAAATGGGCAAGTTCATTGTAATATACCTGGATGATTTAACAGTCTTTTCCAAGCATTGCCTTGACCATGTACACCATTTACAACAAGTGCTGGAATGCTATCGCCAGAATGGCATTTATTTAAATCCCAAGAAGTCTATTTTTGGAGTAATAGAAGGGAAACTTCTTAGACACATTTTATTTTGAGAAGGCATAAAGATTGACTCAGACAGAGTCAAATCCATCTAGGAGCTTACCCTACCCACAAGTAAGACTACAGTTCACTATTTTTTCAAAAAGGTGAATTTTTTATGAAGGTTCATCCTCAAGTTCGCTGAGAAGACTCACCATATTGTAAACATGATGAAAGGAAAGGCCACTTTTAGCTAGACTAAAGAAGGCAAATTGACATTCTGAGATATTAAGACAACTATTGCCCACACCCCAATTCTAGTTTGTCTAGACTATAACAAGGATTTCACAATGTATAGTTATGCTTCTGAGCACACACTTTCAGCAATTTTGGTTCAACAGAACCAAGAAGGTGTGAAATCTCTTATTTCTTTCATGAGCTATTCTCTCAAAGCCCATGAGCTGAAGTACTCAAACATGGAAAAGCATGCTTATGTAGTGGTGAAGGCAATGAAGCATTTCCACTTCTACATCCTGAATTCACACACTACTGCCTTGGTTCCTGACACCATAGTCAAATCTATATTAACTCAGCAGGAGTTTAGAACCAAAAGAGGGAATTGGATTGCTAAAATCTAGGAGTTTGATCTAGTTATCAAACTAATGAAGCTGGTGCGGGGAAATGGCCTATGCCAATTAATTTCTAACAACAAACCAGAATAAACAGAGCATGAAGAATCAGAAGAAGACACACCAACAGTCCTATTGTCTCCACCATGAATGAGTGGTATTCAGGGATTGCTCATTTTCTTATTTATGGTGAGTGCCTTGCTCATCTATCTCGAAAAGAAAGGAGGAATATCAAGTTGAAAGTAACCAATTTTGTTCTCTAGGACAATGGCCTGTATAAGAGGAGCCTTGATGGAGTGTTACTTCGCTACATAGATAAAGAGCAGCAGAACCAACTTTTGAAGTCCTTTCACAATCTAGCCTGTGGAGGACGTTTTTCTACTCCTGTAACTGCCCATAAAATTCTATGAGCTAGGTATTACTGGCCTACTCTTTTTCAAGATGCATATAAATGGGTAAGAAAATGTGAACTATGCTAATAATTCGTTGGAAGACCCAAGTTAGCTGCCTTGCCTCTTAAGCTAGTGGTGATAGAAGAGCCATTTCAACAATGGGGAATCAATTTCATTGGTGCTATAAACTCATTTTCAAGCACTGGACATGATTATGTCCTCACAGCCATAGATTACTTCACCAAGCAGGTGGAATCTATTCCAACCAAACATGCTATTTAGAAGTGGTGTGCGATTTCCTCAAGGAGAACATCATTTCTAGGTTTGGGGTCTCAACCAAGATTGTCACAGACAATGCAGCCTATTTCACTTCTCATGAGGTCACTCAATTCTATTTTTACTATGGGATCACCCTGTCCCACTCTTCTGATTACTTTCCACAAGGGAATGGACAAGCTGAATCAAGCAACAAGAAACTGGTGACCATCATCAAGAAGTTGGTGGATGACAACCAACAAACATGGTATAAAGCATTGGTTAATACTTTATGGGTAGATAGAATTACACCCAAGAGGGCAATTGGTATGTCACCTTTCCAACTTCTTTATGGACTCAATGCTGAGATAACAATCACCCAAGAATTTCCAGCATTGAAATTGGCTAAGGCATTTGAAGATCAGACATATGAAGGCTCCATAGATAAGAGGATCATGTGCTTGACTGAGTTGGATGAGCAGTGAACTATGGTGGTGGACCAAATTTCTATGCATCAAAGTCTGGTGAAGAAGATCTTCAACCAGAAAACAAAAAACTATGATTTCTAGATTGGAGATCAAGTCCTGTTGTGGGACAAGAGAAGAGAACCAAAGGGAATGCATGGGAAATTTGATTCCCTTTGGAGAGGCCCATTCACTATCCATGAGCTCAATGGTGAAAATACTTTCTTATTGAAGTATCAAGATGGCATGCCCTTTTCTCTACCTCATAATGGGCAT
Source organism: Torreya grandis (assembly GCA_037957365.1). NCBI lineage: Eukaryota > Viridiplantae > Streptophyta > Pinopsida > Cupressales > Taxaceae > Torreya > Torreya grandis. The sequence continues at coordinate 178,561 of JARHVA010009313.1, forward strand.
CATCTGAAGCACTTTAATTCTTGAAGTATCATATAAGTTCACCTGTACATATGTATATTTGCAAAGTCTTTAGTTCTATTTTGTGCTTTTCATTTTCATTTTTGGCACCTTTCTTTTTTTTGGGGTAGCATGACTCCATAACCCAATGACATACTTCAAGGCATTGGAGATTTTGGTTTCTACTCCCCTCAGTTGTTCCAAGTTTTCAACTGAAGGAAGTTCCCCAATTGGAGCCAGCTATTGTTTCCAAAATCTATCACTCATTTTTTTGGGACAACATATGAACTATTTTGGTCCTGCAGGCCAAAATTATCTCTTCCCTTCTCAAAAAATTATTTTGAGCATTCAAATTCTTCATTTTTCAAGTGTTTTTAGTTAAGGGATTAGCAGGTTTAATAGGTTCAAAGGCTTTAATAGGAAAATTCTCTCAAAGAAGCAAGTTTCCAACACTTAGGCATTTTCAAGATTGGCTCAATGCCTTGGTTCAATCAAAAATGTTCATTAGCAAGCTTAAAGAGTTAAGCGCTTCAACAAAGTTTAACAAGTTCAACCACTTCAAGGTGCAATGGCTTCAAAACACTTACTGAAAAGAAGAAGGCTTGAATCATTGAACTGTTGAACCATTGAACCATTTTGGTTCAAAATTTCAATAGGTTCAATGGTTCAAAGGTTCAACGAGCAGTTGGTTCAATGCATTTTGTTTGAGCGATCAAAGGACTTAGCCAAAAATAAAGGAATGAACCATTGAACCATTAAACTATTGAACCTTGAACCAAATTGGTTCAATGGGTTAAATTGATTCAAAGAGATCAAAAGACTTAGACAAAAAGATGGCTTCAAATGCAAGATTGAACCATTGAACTGTTGAACCAAAGTTGGTTCAATCAGTCTGCTCAATCGACAGGTTCAAGGGAGTGCCCCAAAGCCAAAAATGTAAGTGCCCTTGTAGAGGGAAATGAACCAAGCCAAGTGCCCTTATGGAGGGAAATGAACAAAGCTGAGTGCCCTTGTGGAGGGCAGTGAGCAAAATCAGACTAAGAGATTTCCTTTAGAAAAATGAACAAGGTAGGAAAAGTTGGAATTCCTTCAGATTTGTGCAAGGTAAAAGATAAAGTGAATTCCTTCAGACTTTTATCCAAAGGAATTCACCTGAAAGGAAAAGGAAAATCCCAAATCCCAAAGAAAAGTGGACAAAGTAAAGGAATTCCTTCAGACTTTTTGTCCGAAGGAAATGAAGGATGAAGACCTGCCGAAGGAATTAAATCTCGAAGGCCACCCGAAGGACCCCAAAGGGCAGGTACCCTTGTGGGGGGCTCTCACCGACTAGAAAATGGACCTTCTCAAGGCTCGAAGGGACACCTTCCCTTTGGGAATTACCAAAGGCATTAAGGCCCAGACTAATTTCTACAGACTCTGTAGACTCATTTTTATGGACTCTGCAGGCTGGGTTCTACGGACTCATTTCTACGAAATCTGCAGGCTGGGTTCTATGGACTAGTTTCTACAGACTCAATTCTATGGACTCTACAGGCTCATTTATATGGACTCCATAGGATGATTTCAAAGGGATCATTTCTATGAACTCTACCGACTTGTTTTTACGAACTCTGCAGACATATTTCTATGGACTCTTTCAAGGCTCGAGAGACTTGGAGAAAACAAAGTCTTATGAGGAAGAAGATGAATCATTAAACCTTGAACCAAAATGGTTCACAGGTTCAACAGGTTCAAAATTTCAAGGGAAGCTCTGAGCAAAGATAAGAAGTGGAAGTTTCCAAAGACTAGTTCAAGGAGAAGGTTCAAGCGGATGAACCAAGGAGGCCACCTGAATTGATGAAATAGTGAACCTTTGATGTCCCCATGGACGTCAAATTCAAGCTAATGAAATATCCATTGATTTTCAAAAGTGGTGTGAAACTTGAAAACCAACTCAGTGACCAGCTGAAGAAAGAGTTAGCCAGAAGGAGAAAAAATAGCCCAAGAGCTTAAATCACAACAGGAAAGAGGAAAAGACCAGAAATATCTGTAGGAGTTATTCTAGTAGGTGGAACAGTCCACCAAGTAGATATTTGAGCTTACAAGCATTAAAAGTGCAGCCTATTTGTCTTCCTTGGAGTAAAGATGAGGTGGATAGCTAAGCAGACATCAGGTGACAGACTAGATGATCCATGCCAAAGAGAAGACATTTGAGATGAACCAACATGCCACAGTTAAGGTGGTTACCCTGTTCCAGCATGGGCTCTTTGACAAAATTGAAAATGCATTCAAGGCATTGAATGCAGCATGGGCCATTCCATGGAAAAAAGTGCCAAGCCTATCTTAGCTACTATATATTATATTCTCTTACTTTATGCAAAGGAGAATTTTCCATTATAGAAGTGAGACTCTACCAAAATTGAGAGGTGATTACTGAGACTTTGAGCTTAGATTGTTCATCATATTTCTTTGTTTGAATGAGAAAGAAAGTTACTTTTAGAATTGGTGCTGTTATAACTTGTGTCATTTTATGAAATTGTTCTTATGTATATTTTCTGAATGTGTTCTTGTCCATTTTAAAGAAATAAGAAGAACTAGTGGAAGTAATCAGGAAGGTGTCCTAAAGCCAACTGTGGAGAGACTTTGTGCCCCCACAATTGTCTTTAGTGTGTTTGTCTATTTTCTATTTCTTTGTAAAGGACCTTGGGATGAATTTGTGCCCTCATTATCCTTCGTATTTCACTCTTGGTCAGTTGAGGTGGAGACTTTGTGCTACATCTCAGTCTGCTGGTTATTACGCCCTTTGTTACCAGTTACTTGTCACTACCGGAAAGAACTCCTGCTGTTTCCTACAAGATCACTTCTGAAAGAAGAGAAGTGCCTTAAGTGTTTTCACCAGGATTTTCTTCTTTGTTTGTGAACATCATCTCTAAAAAAAGAGAGATGGATGGTGTTGTCCTACCCCTGAGTGTTATTTTCTGCACATATATATAATATATAGCCTCCTCCTATTTACAGAGAACCTCCCCTTGATGAGAGGAGAGATTTTTCCCCTTTTGATGTGGTAAACCTACACATCTGGCTGACCAATCTCCCTATGCTATGGTTGAAGAGACTTATTTTTCTCATCAGTTAGCTGGTGACAAATTATTCACCCAACACATATAATGCTCATCCTCCTCTTTTTACATATGGGCATCCACTTGACATCATTATTAGTACTATTACAAGTAAACAAGCATCGCATCCTATGATTACATTTGATGATAGTGAAGTTGTGGATGATGATTAAGATAGACATGGACTCTTTATTTTATCATATGTTGACAAAAAATCCATACATAGTGTTATGATAAACAATGGATCAAGTGAAAACACATGTACCACAACACTCTTCTACTCTCTTGGTTATACAAAACATAATTTATAGGATACTTTTAGAGTTGTAACAGTATTTGATGGTCATATGCATGATACTCTTGGGAATATAGTGATATATTTACAAGTGGGGCCTCTCTTAGGGCCCATTCCATTCTTAGTTCTACCAAGCACAAGGGTATTTGATATGCTATTATGATGCCCTTGGATATAAAATATTTGAGTAGTACTTTCTATAATGCATAAATGTATCAAATATATTCATGATAATCAAGTGGTCAAAATTACAAGAATTCAATATGACTATCCTTTAGAACTAATAATATTTACTCCTATAAAATAGTTAGAGGGCATATACATTGAGTAAAATGGTAATAGTTTACATAACTATTCAAGATCATATTACAAAATTAGTTCCTCCATCTACTTATGAGCACCATACAGTTACACATGAGCATATTACATAATCAGTTTCTCAATATATTTATGAGGATGATATAGTTACATATGAACATCATCAATTAATTCCAAAGAGCATGGTACATTAGCTAAAGTAGAAAGTGGCACCCAAAAAGAGGTCTTTATCTCCTAAGGCATCGTAGGTTATTCAAAGAGTTTCATCACACATATAGGTAGTTACATCTTCTCATATTACACATGATGATACAAGTTTACATAGGTATATGATTGATGATTCAAATGTTTATATTATGACATGATTTTTATTTAGATTCAACAACATCTACAATTGACAATTACACTTCAAAAGAAATACTCCTTCATATCATACCATGGGTTATGCATACATGCCTACCATTATAGACATGATTGGTTAGTTACTTACATTTTCATTTGTACATAGCTTCTTTATTTTTCCTTCATTGCTACTTCTCCTATCCCTTATACAAGCATTCTTCTAGCCCTTGGCTTTATTTTCACTTTGGGCACTTTCCCTCTTGATTTTCAAAATTGATTCAAACAATCGAAAATAATTATCTTATAATTATTTAAATGCACATTCCCTATGGAAATCCACTTGCTTACTAAATAATATCTATCATACTTTGGATTTCATTGCATTTAAATGATCACATCTATTTACTCCATGAGCACACATAGTCTCTTGTGCATCGGAGGCATGCACGTGCTTATCTATATCAATTATTTGTGTTACATTTCTAAGGCTCTTTTACACATACCTTGAAGGCACATTACTTGTTTTACTTATTTCCACCTTATTGCCAACTGTTCAAATCCATCCATCTTCTTCTATTTTTGAAGCCTTGCTTCTTGCCAATTTTCATATCTTCTAATTTTTTAAATGTGACAAAAAATAAAATAAAATTCAAATACGACCAAAAATAAATAAATATCATATATGTCAAAAAACACAAAAGATCAAAATATTTTCAAAAATTATAAATTATGACCTCCAAGCATTTTCAAATATTGCTAGATTACTTATTTACATATGTTCATCTATTTTGTGTTAATTAGATATCATATTTCAGATTTCAATTCACACTATTTTTCATGAGGTATGTGAGTGTGATACATGACATACTATTACATAATTTTTTAATTTTGGGCTTCCCTTATTACCTAACAATGTTGCTAAGCTGGGGGCATCCCCTCATTTGTTAGGAACCCTTGTCCTACCCTTCTCTTTGAATTATTAGTGTATTAGTCTCTATGGATGCATATGCTTTGTAAGTCATCCCTTGAGCATATTTGAATTATCCCACATATATGTTAAGTAATAGTTGTTAAAATATATTTAATATTTTAGTAAATGTTGAGTCCTAATGAAGGCATCCATAAATATTATTGTATTAAGCTTACTCAAAGGAGGTTTCCCCTTTGAAGTGGCCTACGATCTAAAGGTTATTTTGGGTTATTTTATGAAGTTCATTTCATTATTCATTTATTTTTTGTAGTTCATAAATATGTACAAAAGGATATTCACATCTAGTATCAGAGCACTTTCTCAGCCTGCAGGTAGATTTTAAATATTTTTTCAGTAGAGGCTTTCCAAGAGTTACACCATTTACGAAAATATTTTTCCTTGCCTTTGTTTTCTACATATTCATTACAGGTTTGGATAAGGGTAAATATACCTCCACATAACTATGGGAAGTACTTAGAAATAAGACCTAAAAATCATTATGAGTAATACAGGAACCCTGAAGTAGTTGGCCCATTGAAAGGACCTACTAGCAAAAAGGGTAAGGACCCCATTCTGATTGACTAGTTTCCACCCATGAGGTAAACCAAGAGCTATCACTTAGGGGTAAATCTATGGTTAAAAACTTTCTAGAGAGTGGTACTCATTCATATAGCATTGGTGGCTAGAGAGACTCCTTAAAACCCTTAGGCAACTAAATAGATTTGGGGCCCATACCCAACATAACAATTTCAGAAGGCCAATAGTAGAGTGATCACAATTGAGAATAGTTGGTCACCACACACTTACAAAGAAGATTTTGGTAGGAGCAACTGAACGACAATCAATTTTTCAAATATAGAGTACAAAATTTATATTTTTTCACCATATCTCTCCCTCTATAGTTCCATTGACTTTCAAAATTTCTTGAAACACCTGAAATTCAATTCTACACTTTTTTTTTCCTTGAGGCTCCACATCCAAATTCCACTTCTATTAGCCAAAAATCTTTTTTTTTTTTAGGGTTTGCCATAACTTTAGTTTTTTCCCTTTTACTTCAAATTTTTTCCATAGTATTACTTTCCCTTTTCTACTCTAGGTCACTGAGTTAATCGATATGATGCATGGGCTGAATCAATATAATAGCCTTTTGTTCAACAAATTATAGAAGGATTCTTCTTCAAAGATTAGTTTCTCTTCTCCCCATGCATCATGTGGGATAAAGCTAGTCTTTACATGGTTTAATGGTATAGATCCTAAAATATGGATATATCGAGCTGAGCAATTCTTCAAACTTTATAATACTTATTCCATTAACAAAGTCCTAATTTATTCATTCCTCTTGGAATAAAAAGCACTCCAATGGTACTAGTGATATCTGAAGTTGAATGATGAACCCAATTAGAAAAACTTTACATCCTTACATCTAGGCAAGTGTGGTCCCTTAGCATTCAATGGATTTATAGGAGCTCTCACCAAACTCCACTAGATAAGCACCATTTCTGATTATTAGATTGAATTTGAGAAACTAGATAATCACACTGAAGGGTTATCAAATGACTTCTTAAAGAGTTTTTTAATTAGTGGCCTTAAAGAGCCAATCCTCTTAGAAGTGAAAATGGTTCATCCCAACAACATGATAGATGCCTTGGGTTTGGATGAGTTAGTATAAGATAAAATCTCAATGCAGTATCGACCCCCCATTTTCCCACCCATGAAGAACATAGGGAACCAATGACTAACCGCAACCACACAGGGTAAGCACCTTATTGAGTTAGAGATGTGAGCTAGTATAGAGAAAGGATTATGTTATAATTGTGATGAAAAATGGGTTAAAGGTCATAGGTTTATCACACAAAATCTCTACTTGATAGATGTGGAATCATCACTAGAGTAGGACAACAATCCTGATATCCAAGAATTTTAGGATGTTCAAGCAAAAAAAATCCCCTTAGAGGACTCAATGGCTCAATAGACTCAACCTGAGATGCCTCTATATGAACTAGTAGGTGTTACCACCCCTCAAACCATGAAGGTCAAGGGGTTATTTATAAATATCCCTCTCAAAATCCTCATTGACTCTGATAGCACTCATAATTTCATTAATCTATATATTACCAAGTAGATAGACTACTTTGTATACTCTTGTTTGAGATTTGAAGTCATGATCTCTAATGGGGGAACATTTCCATGTAAAGGGAAGTGCTAGAATATGGGTATCACAAGAAGAAATTACACCCTTCACTTGGATATGTTTGCCTTACCCTCAAGAAGATGTGATGTGGTCTTAGGGGTGCAGTGGCTTGGCACATTGGGACCTATTCTATGGGTCTTCTTTGAGCTTTGAATGTAGTTCATACATAATGGCTATAAACACACCTTAAAATTATTATTGCCTAGATCTACTCACATCATTAGTTCACATCACATGGAAAAGCTTGTAAAGAAAGGGTTACATGGGGTCATTGCCTAGCTGTAATCCATCCAACTCTAACTCCCTGCTGCTACTAACTACCTTGCTAATTTACAATCTATTCTCAATAAAAATGCAACAATTTGTATAGATCCAGTGGTTTTCACCCCTTCACACCCTAAAGATCATTCCATTCTAGTCCTTCCAGGAAACATCCCACCTAACATCTAGCCATACCACTATCCCCATCTATAAAAGACTGAGATTGAGCAACTAGTATAGGAAATCCTCAAATCTAGAGTTATGCACCCCAATACTAGCCCATACTCCTCCCTAGTGATTTTTTTCCATAAAAAGGATGGGTTGTGGTGCCTCTACATTCAATTTTTTATCCTTAACCACCTCACTACCAAAGATAAATTCCTAATTTTGGTCATTTACGAGCTTCTTAATGAGCTCCATGGGGTAATTTTTTCTCCAAATTGGATATTCATTTAGGCTATCATCAGATTCATATGCATGCTGATGATATTCCTAAGATAGACTTATGTACTCTTGATGGTCACTATGACTTCTTGGTCATGCAATTTGGACTTACAAATTCCCCTTCAACATTTTAGACACTAATGAATAAAATATTTTGGTATTTCCTTCATCAATTTGCTTTGGTTTTATTTGATGATATTTTGATCTACAACTACACATGGGCCAAACATATCTAGCATATTGACATGGTATTACAAATTTTAGTAGATAATTAATTATGTGCCAAGCATTCCAAGTGTTCCTTCACTCAAGAGGAAGTTAAATATGTAGGGCACATTATTTTAGCCGATGGGGTCTATGTGGATCCAAAAAAAAAAGTGCCATGCAACATTGACCTCGACCAAAAACCTTCACGAGACTTTATGGCTTCCCATTCCTTACAAGATGCTATCATAAGTTCATTAAGGATTATGAAAATATTGTGGCTCCCTTGACTTCCTTATTAAAAAAGGATGCATTCATATTGATGCCACAACTAACCATGCATTCGTGGTACTCAAACATGCTATGTGGAGTACACCAATTTTGGCCATGCCATACTTCACCAAAAATTTCACCATTAAAAATGATTCTTGTGGCAATAGTTTGGGTGTTTTTATTCTCCAAGAGGGTCATCCCATTACTTTCACTAGAAAAATCCATTTCTGGATAAAATTTAGCTTTGTCTACATATACAAAGGAAATGATGGAAATTATGCATATAGTAAAAAAATGGAAACCATACTTTGAATCATTTTTGCATCAAAACCGATAACTAGAGCTTGAAATATTTCTTGGAACAATGGGTTTCATCATTGATACAATAGAAATGGGTCATAAAACTCATGGGCTATGATTATGAGATCACTTACAAGAAGGGTAAAGATAATGTCATGATGGATGCTCTCTCACACACATTAGAGGACCAAACTTCTCTTTTTTCCATCTCCATGCCTATTCCAAACTAGTTGGAATATACACACCAATGGTATGCAAATGATCCCTCCTTACACCCATCTCATTCGATAATTAACCACTAACCCCTCTATAGCACCACCTCATTTGATAATTGACAAGTTTTCTTAGATAAGATATTCCATCTTCCTGACATCCATTCTTCAATCCTATTTGATCGTGATGCAACTTTCACTAGCCATTTTTTGACATAGCTAATCCAATGCATAGGCACACAACTTAAGATGAGCTTCAGGCATCACCCCCAAATAGATGGATAAAGAGAAATTATCAACAAATTCTTGGAAAAATTACTCCATTATTTTCATTTAGAATAACAATAATAATAGTGGGAAAAGTGGCTTCCCTTTATAGAATGGTGGTACAATACCTCCTATCACACTTATACTAAAATGACTCCATAAGAAGTAGTTTATGGTCAAGTGCATCCAAAAATTTTCCCATATACCCCTAATAGTTCATTATTTTAGGTGGTCAACACAACTCTTTGACATCAATATCATATTATTAGCACCCTACAGGTCAATCTCCATCTAGTACAAAACTGAATGAAATAACAGGCTAATCAACACCGCTCTGAGTACACCTTTCAACCTAACAATATGGTTTTTCTTCATTTTCAACCATATAATAAATCATACCTAAAACTAAAAGGGTGTAATAAGCTTGTTCTAAAGTTTTATGGGCCATATAATGTTATTTAATTGATTGGGTATATTGCTTATAATTTGGAGCTTCCACTTTCCTCTCGAGTTCACCCAGTCTTTCATGTCTCCTATTTGAAGAAAATTATTAGAACCACCATCAGAGTGAAATAAATTTTACCATAAATTGATAATGAAGGCTCCATCCTTTTATAATCAAATATAATCTTGGATAGGTTCACCCACCAACTTCTCTCCCACTTAATCATAAAAATCTTAATTCAATGGCACGACATACAACTAGAAGATGCAACATGAGAACCAATATTCCAAATTCAACAATAATTCCCACATCTAAAGCTTTGAGGACAAATATTTTTTTAAGAGGGAGGGGATGTTAGGAACCTATGCCATACCCTTCTCTTTTCATTATTAATGTATTAGTCTTTATGAATGCAAATGCTTTGTAAGTCATCCCTTTAGTATATTTGAATTATCCCACATAATGGGAAGTCATAGTTGTTAGAATAGATTTAGTATTTAAGTGTTGAGGCCCAATGAAGGAATTTAAAAACATTATTATATTGATATTTCTCAAAGGATGTTTCCCCTTATAAGTGGCATGCAATCTAAAGGTTATTTTGTGTTATTTTCCAAAATTCATTTCATTGTTCATTTATTTTATGTAGTTCATAAATCTAAGTAGAAGGATCCTCACATCATTGTTTGTGAACACTTAAACATGTTGTATCTATATACAACCTTTCTAACATGTTGAGATATATATTATACAAATATTTTGTTAATCAATCATACTATACATTCTATTATATGGATATACTATGTGCTAACAATGACATTCATATATATGGTTGATGTAGACTAATCTCACTTTCTCTATGCTTAATTATTACTTTACTACATGATAAGTTAGGAATTGCTTGCATATTGTGTGTGGCCCTTGGCCTTGTGTGAAACATATACATGTTATTTCTTATATGGCATCCTCATGTTTTTTGTGTGTGCCCCTTGTCCTTATGTGTTTGTGTGAGATTTACATGTCCCCTATATGTGGAATTTGGGTCTTAGGTGTGATATTCTATGTAAATTTCAAGAAATTTTATGACATTACTTGTATGTTAATTTATGGTTCCATGATTTGTATCATGCATTGATTATATTTTCACTCTTTTACCATGATACATATCATGTACATGCTTCTTATGTGCTTCAATGAAAATATATTTATCTAAAACATGATTCATATGAAATTTAATGATATATTCAATGTGTCCATGAAATACATTTCAAATATTCATATGCTACTACGTTCTTTCATCTTTCACATGTTCTATAAGTCTATTTTGAGATCAGTGACTTACAGGCTACGTCTCTCATCTCAAAAGGGGACATCAAATTTTAGATTTATTATAGTATATAATTTTGGAATTATAACATGATTCATATTTTTGATAGTGTGGGGTCATGTGACATGAATGTGCACTCATTATTATAGTTAATCTGATAAAAAATCATATATACTTGATGCATATGCAAAATAATTACAAGTTACATGTTTCAAATAATTACAAGTTCAATTGGCATTCTATATCAATATAATATAGTTAAAAGGGACATGATATTCATTCATGTTCATGTTTCACATGGAAATTTCAAACTTCACTCTTTCAAAGTTCAAATGTTTCAAAGGTACAAAGTTTCAAATAAAATCTAGATCTATCTACAACAATGTGATTCATTTCATTTTACAAGTGGGCCACATTATAGTCTAGTGAAAATCAATTTCTATGGTTGCACTTTTTCCATTATAATGAACCACATTTCGTTGTTCCACCCATGCAATTATTGTACAAAGTACTCTACACATTGAGATGAGAGTTGGAGCATACAATCTTTCTAACTCAAGGGATTTCACTAGTTTTCAAATTGAGACTTGATCATTCTCAATTCTCCATAAGTTTAATATTTCCCCAAATACATCAATAAAAGGGGCATATACACTTTTCCACTTTCAAGTTACAGGGTAATTATATTTCATACTCTTTTAGGTGTATTCTTTCTTTCCTCTCTTTTTAAAATTTAAAATTTCAAGTTTCAAATTTTCAATTTTCAAACATGAATATTAATAACTTTTAGTGTCAATTTTGTAGGTTTTGAATTGAAGCATCTTGTATGATCAAGCTTCACATCAAAATACAAACCATGTATACACAATTAGGTTCATGTTTCCTTTACTCTAGTAATTTTACTTTATTACATCACTAGAATAAAGGGATACAAGGGGCGTGGGGGGGGGGGGTAAATGTAGACACTCAAATTTAATCATTAAGTGCTTAACAATATTTAATATTGACATCCTTACCTTACTTGGTCTATTCATCATTCTATTAACTTGAAATCTCTATGAGAGCCTTCACTATTCCATTTATTATCTTGAAATTACTAAAAACATCATTCAAGCATCCCTATTCTACTTATAAGCTCTTGTTAGTCAAATCCCAATAGTTTATATCCTTTTGAGATAGGACTGCACTAGGTAGATACGGCCGTAGATAAACCTTATCCCTTGCACTCCAATGGTAAATTTTTAAATTCAAGACATTTTGTATTGTCCCTCTTTCACTTTTAGTAAGGTTGGTTAACACAAATATTCCAAATATTCCTCTATATAAGCACATCAAGGTTATGTTAGCCAAATTTCAAACCTTGTTTTGTAGCTTCCTTTGGCTAAGTTCAATGTTCACCTGTCTATTTTAGCTCACTTTTAAAATACCAATTATTTTATTTTTTTCTTTAGAGCTTTTGTTCAGCCTTTTTAAAGTGTCTTTTTGGTCTTTTGCCCAAAGTTTGAATTCTTTCAGGTTTTTTGTCTCAGACTTTTGTCTCGGATAAAAATTCTAAAAGAATTCTCTCCTTGTCTTCCCCAAAGGAATTCTTTCAACCTTTTCATCTCAGAATTTTGTCTCAGATAAAAAGTTTGAAATAATTCTTCCTTTGTATTTTCCTAAAAGATTATCCTTCATAACTTTTTTGAAAGAATTATTTCAAACTTTTTGTCCAAAACAATCTTTCTAAAAGGTGCCTTTGAGTTTTTCATAGGGAAACTTTCCCTTCAAAGTGTCCTTTTAAAATTTTTTGAATGGAAAATTTTCCTTCAAAGTGTCCTTCAAAACTTTTTCGAAGGGACACTTTCCAAGCCCAAAGGACCATTTCTTATGCAAAAGGGATAGTTTTAAAATGTTGAAGGGTTGTTCTCGACAAAGGTTTCCAAAGGGATACTTGGAAAAGGGCCCAAAAGGATATGAAAGAGCCAAGAGAGAGCCAAAATACCATCTACTTAAGAGAAAGTGTCTACAGGGAAATTATTCAGGATGAGTGTTGACAAAGACCTAAAGCAATAAGGGACCCAAAGGAATTGTCCTAGTGAGTGACGACTATATGGATGTCAATTTCATGATAAAGGATTAGCCATTGGAATTCAAACTTAAAGATTCTTGGCAGAGCAATGGTCCTTTTTTAAATCTTAGGAATCTAAGGGCTCACATTCTCCATCTGACAAAGCATACCAAAGGGCCATTCCACCATTGATTGGGTCATTCTAGATGGCCAATGGAAAGATCAATCATTGTGCACATATATTCCTAGCAAGGCCTCTTTGAGGCTAACAAAATGAGAGTGATTCATGCCTTATGCCTTTGTACACCTTAGTAAGCTGGTGGGAGGCTGTTAAGTGTCAAGATAAAATTGCACAGGTGGATTCCTTTATCACAACCAATTGATGCCTTCCCCAAAGTATTTTGACTTTGTTAAGCAATCATAAAAGCATATTTGACAAGACAGGCCAAGAGTGTAACCACTTGAAATGACATGGATCAATCATGTGGCTGAAAAGAGCATCATTGACAAAGATAGTTGTAGTTAAAGACAATGACTCCTAATAGATTGATTCCTCTCTTTGGCACTTAAAGGTATCTCCCTCTCTCACATCTCTTATGCTATATATATAGCCCTTGGGTTAAGTTAAAATCATCCACATAACATATGGCGAAGCCCTACTGAATTATTGTCATTTCCATGACTTTAAGAAATTAAGCATAGGTCTATTCATTTCAAGTTCTAAATAATTATCTGAGTGCATAAGAGACACATAGTGACAATAAGTGATGGTTTCATCCTTTTGTCCTTTTTCCTTCACATTTTGAGTAAGAGTTTTGGTCTAACAATCATATAGAGTGTGTCCAAGTGTATGGAATTTTTGCATGTGTATAACTATTATTGAAATATACATGGTGTATTTTAGTTTATCTACCTTGCATCCTTTCATTCATCTCACCTCTATATGAACATTATGTTAGATTCTTTAAAGCTTGAGAATGGTCTGTGTATTTTACTGTATTGTGCACTAAGTTATGGCATTCATGCAGAGGACAATCTTTGGTGCATCACCATTCTTAGAATAGGTTTTTTCATTTAAATTCTAACTCTTTTCCTTTCAATCAACTGGTTTAAATAGAGATTATCTTGAAAAATACATAAAGGGATCTATCCCCTTTAAATCTAGAGGTTTATTTCCTCTATAGGCACACCCACATGCCTAGAAATGATCCAACATTGCCCAAATTTGGAAGAGGACTGAACACCCCCTTCTAGGGTGAAAGATTTGGAGATAATAGTTTTGGCACGCCTGATGGGACCCTGGTTCTTGGTTATTTACATGTCAAGGTGAATGCTGGTCTTGACAACCCTGATTTTGTATTCTTAATACAACATTTGGTGACTCTAAAAGGTGAGAATCTCTGGTTGTAGATCAAGTTTCCCACATTATAATTCATGGTCCTCACTAGGACATCTAGGACTTCCGATCAAGCCCCTCTAGCTGAAGCTGTTCTTGAAGAACAATGCCTTGAACCATTCCCAATGCTTAGAGATCCTTGGTAGGGAGGTTTTGGAGAAGAAGAAAAAGTTGAAGAAGTTTGAGAAATAGGAGATCAAGAGGAAAGAAGATAAATGGAAAGCCAATAACCTTTCCCAACCTTCAACATCTAAAATCCATTTGACCTTCTTGCAGACAACCCTATTCCTCCCAATGCTACCAAGAGTCTCCCTAGTTTCAATGGAGAGGGTCCTATTACCCCATATAAGCATATTAGGGACATTTTGAATTTTTGTAACTTCCATAATGTCACCCAAGCCAACATAGCCATTAGACTGATTTCTATGTCTCTAAAACCCAAAGCACCTGACTAGTATAGGACTTTGGAAGGTGGTTGAATTACAAGTTGGGATGGCTTTGTGGAATTGCTGGTGACTAGATTTGAGAATAAGCATGACCCCACTTCATTGATCCATCAGCTGAACATGATAAAGAGAGGTCATAACGAATCCATGGGAGATTTTAATGAAAGGTTTCAAAGGACTTGGCATAGGTTGCCACCTTTCATGAGACCTCCTCCTAGCTTTGTGTTCCACACTTATCTCAAGGGTATTGGTACTGATGTGGTGGTGATGTTACAATTAATGGGAGGATTCACTTTATTAGATGCATATGAGATAGATATTAAAGATGAGAATAACTTAATATAGGCTAGAAAACTACCTCTAAAGGTTTCCATGCCTTTGTTGTCTCCTAGTTTGGTTGAAGGTCCAAGCATAACACAAGTTCCTAATGCCAATGTCAAGCTGAGATTTTTTCCCCAAAAGGTAGTGCTATGGATAAAGATGAAGAGATTCGATCATTGTGAGCTTAGCTCAAGCAAGCTTAGTTCTAAGCAAGTGCTACACCTAATCCTCAATACGATCCTCAATAAGGCTATAGAGCTCCACCCCAATACAACTACCAATGAAGAGGATAGGGTTAGTAAGTTTCAATAGGCAGCCCAATGCCTATAATCCTAGTCCCACTCCTTCCACGAAGGTTATTATTCCAGTACATGCTAATCTGGTCCAAGGAGAGAATCATTTAGACCAATGGGGATAACCTCAAGGTTAGTTTGTGTATGATGGTGGAGAAGATAGCCAAGCTTTGGTGGCACAAGAAGAAACTACCCCTTACATGACATCAAAAGAAGTGAATCCTAGTTAAAGGAATATCTATGGAGAAGGTAGAAGCTAAAGTGTAGGTATGTTAAACTTTGAAACAAAGGATGACTACGTGTTGAATCAAAGCATGTCAATTGTAGCCAACACAATATCCAAGAAGAGATATTCCGAAGATGTTCTAGGAGTGCATGTAATTCTAAGTGATGCCTCTCTAAGGCCACAAGGTGTGGATCCTAGTACAATTCCTACTACGAGTTATGCCCCTCAACAAAATTAGAATGCAAGTAGGATTGTCAAACCTACAACACATTAGGTTCAGACTCCCTCACTACCTTAAAAAATGCAAGAAAAGGTGAATACTTCCCCTCTAAACATTGTTGATTCTTTGAAGAATGCCAAGACAAGAATATCTCTTTGGGAAGTCTTGCATATGCCTGGTCAAAAAGAGCTATTATAAGAACAACTTGCAAACATTCATGTAGCCCCTTAAAATTCAAAGCACAATAGTGTGGCCCTTACCAATTCTCTAAGTCATGTCTTAGATCCCTCCACAAAATTTGAAAAGCCTCCACCCTTCTATCTCACACTCATTATGTGAGACAAGTTGGTTCATAAATGTATTGTAGATAATGGAGCTAGTACCACTGTCATGCCTAAGGTGGTGGCTGATAAATTGGGATTGAGGTATGAACCACATAGTAAAGGTGTGTTGTACCTTTGTGGGAATCCAACCAAAATAGTGGGATTAGTCAAAGGTTTGAAAGTCTTCCTACATGATTGCCCAAGTTTTCCCATTTTACAAGACGTTGTGGTGGTAGACCTTCCAAGGGTACCTTTCTACTAATTGGTATATTCTAGCTTTTAAAACAAGATATGGAACCAAGGTGACTATAAGGACTTAACCCTTAACAAGGTTTCATATTGAGCCATACATGGAGACAAACTCAAATCAAAATTGTCTAATTAGTAAAGAAGAAGGTGTCATGGATGGTGAAGCATCCTTCCCCCTTAAAGGTGTTTGTGATCTCTTCCTTGATAAATATAGTGTTGAAACACATGGACTTGATCCATATACTTTCAGTGAAGATACTAATTTGGGAGTTTATTGTATGCGTGAAGGGGATGTTTCAATCCCTTGACTCACTAATGAAGACCATGAGCTTGAAGGAATTTGGGAAATGTTTTTTCATGGATTAAGAAGCAAAGAAGGTGAAAGAGCTAGGATTATGCTAGTTTCTCCATCAAATAATTGTTATTACTCCTCATATAGATGCTACTTTAGCTGCACTTGCAATGTGGCAGAATATGAAGGCCTAGTCCATGGTCTCCAATGGGAAAAGAAGAAAGGAATCAAGAGTTTAAAGCTTCATGAAAATAGTGAGTTGGTCATCCACCAAGTAAGAAATAAGGCTACAACCAAGAATCCCTTGCTTAAATCCTAGAAGCATAGGGTATAGGACCTACTTAAAGACTTTGATGCCTTCAACATACAACCCATACCAAGGGATTCCAATAAACATGGTGACGAATGGGCTGCCATAGGGGCAAATTTTGATATAGCTACTGATGTGGGACAAGAGAAAGATCAATCTCATATCAAGATCATTGTGAGACCCTCTATTCTAGATAATGAAGTGTCATGGTAGGTGTTTGAAAGTGATGAATGATGGGGAATCCAGAACAACACACCTATTCTGATCCCACTTGTTAGGATCTTACTCCTCAGAAAGAGCACAATATGATTACCAAATACAAGTAATTAAACATGCAGAAATATCTAGAAGTACAAGTAACTAGAATTCACAAATAGCAAAGAATATGAGAGATAATACACAATATTGTATTAATACTCATTCAGAAATAAAATACAATAAATAAGATGCCACTTCTTCTTCCACCTCTCAGAGGCTTCCCACACCTCAAGGGCTCCCAGTAATTCTCAATCAAGAGTTCACTCTCCTACCAAAAATGGTCCCAACACACAACTCACACATAGAATTGGTGTTCACCTCTCCAACCAGTCAGTAATAACCCTGCCAGTACACCAAGTACTTAAAGTACTTCAAGTAGATCTCCCATGAACCTGCAACCTACAATTCAACAGACCATACTTACACATGTAGATCTCCTATGAGCTTGCAACAACCTGCAACTCAATGATCTTACAATGGAAGGATCTTCCTTGCCTTCCTTTCTAGCTCATCTTTACAATACATGCCAATGGGTCTATAAATAGATCCCAAACTTAAACAATAACTTAGACTCTTAATTTACTAATAATAGACACGTAGCTCAAGACTCGAAGTAGCCTTTACATGTAAACAATCAATTCAACAAACTAACTATTTGTGCAATGAACAGTTCTGGAACACACAGGTGACTGACGTCGGTCCCTATCTGACTGGAGGTGATCGATGTCAGCTGACTCCCTACCAATGTCGGTTGCCTTCTACACTAAATCTGACCGATGTCGATCCACTGCCAATGCTGGTATCCCTAGAACTCAGCAACCTCCTCCATGTATGCAAAAAGTTGAAGCTTTTAGCTCCACAACCTAACAATCTCCCACTTAGAGATAAACGACTGTAACTATACCTGTACCTGTACACCATCTAGTTTATTCCCTTGGCTTTGTATCCCTCTTCAAGATCACCCTTGAAGACCAACCACCACAAACCCTGTGGTGCACCTCCTGTCATCCAAATCACCTACCACATCTGCATCTACAAACCCATGTAGAAAAGAACTTGACCCTGCATAGCATGTGCACCTACTGCTGGTCCCTCTCAAATACCTGAGAATCCATTGAACTGCCCTCTAGTGCTTCTTTCCCAGATTGGCTCCTAACTTTCTGACAACTCCCACTACTTGGGAAAACTTAGGTTTAGTACACATGTACTCAACCTCATTATGTGAATCAAGACACTGTTCATAGAACTGTCCAACCATCGGTGTGCTAACTGGTCTCACACAATCATCCTGAAACAAAGTCAACTTGTGACCTTCCATGTCCCTAGAACACACTCATGCCAAAGAATCTTGCTGCTCCCAGATTCCTCATGACATACTTCTGAACTAGATTTACCTTTAGTTCAATAACTCCCTGTATTTGTAACCCTGCTACAAGCACAACATACAGTAATAGGATAATGTAGCTAATATTATCCAACCTGGTAAAGAGAAACACAATGGTCAAACCTCCATTGTCCTACAACTTACACAAGACCATATACCCTAGCCTTCCGTCTCACGTGTCCATTCCTGCTCTTCTTTATCCTGAACATCCATTCATCTCTCAGTGCTTCCTTCCAGTTGGCAACTCCACCCAAAACTTCCATTTGGTTCTCCTCCAAGGAATCACATCCTCATCCATGCCAAGCTCCCACTGTTTCCTGGATCTACCTGCTCTGCTTCTTTAACAACTTCCTGGTTCTTTACCATCAGTGAGCAACAAGTAGTGTAAAGAAGGGAAATGACAAATTTGAGTGAGGCTTACTTACCCTTTAAGTCCTCCATATGGGCGCTTGAGACTCCTTGACAGCTTGCTTTTTGCCCAAAATTCATCTCAGTGACCGATGTCGGTCCCATCTCAGTCTGCACCCGATCGACGTCGGTTCCATGTGACTGCCTCACTACCAACGTCGGTTCCCCCTGACCGATGCCAGTGTTTATCTTCCTTGAGTCACCGATGTTGGGCTTCACATAGCCGACATCGGTCCCTGTCTAGACACCGACGTCAATTTTCTAACCGACGTCGGTCTCTATGTTTTTCTTGTGAGAAATGACTTCTACCCACGAGCTCCTTTTGGATCAAACCCTTGTTCAAATCACCCTTACTCTGCTCAGAATTCTTCAGCCCCTTTTGCTGATCTCTATCTGTCACCTTCTCCTTGAAAACCAAGGCTTTCTTGCTCTTGTCATGAACATCAGATTCTTCAAGAAACGTCACCTTCTTCTTCTGCATATAGAAATCTTGATTCATGCTTTTCAAATCTGAAAGCATACCCTTTGACTCAAGAACATGCATCTCCTTCTTATTCATGTGACGAAGCCTATTAAGCCACATCTTCAAATCTACAGCTGAAGTAGATAACCCAAAAAGAGAATCAATAATACAAGTAGATAGATAAAGTGTACCTACTTTCTTACCTCTTGCTACAACAAGTGCACCCTTGGTAACCTTCCAAGAGTCTGCTGTGAGAGTTACTGTGCAACCCTCATCACTCAAACTTCTTACAAAAATCAAATTCTGCTCCAGAACTGGGACATGCATGACCTCCTTTAACACCCATGTGTTACCTGTCTACAATTTCAGCTTCACTTTCCCTTTGCCAACCATCTGGCAAGGCTTACCATCCCCTAAACAAATTTCTCCAAAGTCTCCTTGGACATATTCATGAAAAAATTTCCTATTTGGGGATGCATGAAAAGAAGCACCAGAATCTAAAACCTAAGATTCTACTTTATCTAAGGAACATACCAGAGCATCTTGTGCAACATAATCTGCAACATCTGCTTCTTCTTCATGTCCTTCATGCTGATCTTCACCCGACCTGTAATCTCTCTTTAAGTGCCCTTGCTTTCCACATTTCCAACAGGGTATTCTATCATACCTAGACTTATATCTCTTGCCTATCTTGGACCTTGATCTCCCATGCTCTATCTTCTCTCTTTGCCTTCCCCTGCCTTCAACACTCAAAGCATTCCCTGATGATTCACCTGTGCTTTTCTTGCGTATATCTTCATTCAAGATTACACTCACAACATCATCCACTTTTAAGATTTTTGAAGCAGACACAGTATTACTAACTGCCATTACCAAATTCTCCCAACTTTCAAGTAATGAGCATAAGATTAAGAGAGCCTTAATTTCATCATCAAAAACAATATTGACTAAATTTAACTGGTTTACCAAACCATGGAAATCACTAAGATGACTATGTACAGATCCACCTTCCAACATTTGCAAATTAAATAATTGCTTCATAAGAAATACCTTATTTAAAGTTGAGGGTTTTTCATATAAATTTGCCAAAGATTCCATCAACTCTACCGTTGTCTTAGCCTGTGATAAGTTGGAAATCACAGATGATGCAAGACTCAACCTTATAGATCCCAGAGCCTTTTGATCAAGAACCTCCCATTCTTCATCCTTCATATCCCGGGGCTTGCAATCAACCCCACCCAATGATAAGTACAAATCTTTTTGATATAGATAATCTTCAATTTGCATCCTCTATATTTGATAGTTCTTGCCATTAAACTTATCCATTCTTAGCTTACTGTCTTCTGCCATTGCTCTACTCCCACTCAAATAGAAACCCCTATGAGTAACTTGTAATCAACACACACTAACCAGATCTGATACAACCTGTTAGTATCCCAACCAAAAGCTTTGATACCAGTTGATGGGGAATCCAAAACAACACACCTGTTCTGATCCCACTTGTTAGGATCTTGCTCCTCAGAAAGAGCACAATATGATTACCAAATACAAGCAATTAAACATGCGGAAATATCTAGAAGTACAAGTAACTAGAATTCACAAATAGCACATAATATGAGAGACAATACACAATCTTGTATTAATACTCATTCAGAAAGAAAATACAATAAAGAAGATGCCACTTCTTCTTCCACCTCTCAGAGGCTTCCCACACTTCAAGGGCTCCCAGTAATTCTCAATCAAGAGTTCACTCTCCTACCAAAAACGGTCCCAACACACAACTCACACACAGAATTGGTGTTCACCTCTCCAACCAGTCAGTAATAACCTTGCTAGTACACCAAGTACTCAAAGTACTTCAAGTAGATCTCTCATGAACCTGTAACCTGTATTTCAACAGACCATACTTACACATGTAGATCTCTTATGAGCTTGCAACAACCTGCAACTCAATGATCTTACAATGGAAGGATCTTCTTTGCCTTCCTTTCTAGCTCATCTTTACAATACATGCCAATGGGTTTATAAATAGATCCCAAACTTAAACAATAACTTAGACTCTTAATTTACTAATAATAGACACGTAGCTCAAGACTCGAAGTAGCCTTTACATGTAAACAATCAATTTAACAAACTAATTATTCGTACAACAAACAGTTTTGGAACACACAGGCGACTGACATCGGTCCCTATCTGACTGGAGGTGATCGACGTCGGCTGACTCCCTGCCGATGTCAGTTGCCTTCTGCACTGAATCTGACTGACGTCAGTCCCACTGCTGACACTGGTATCCCTGGAACTCAGAAACCTCCTCCATGTCTGTAACAAGTTCAAGCTTTTAGCTCCACAACCTAACAATGAACACATTGCACACTTCTTGTAGAATGAGGTAGGTTTATCCTAAAAAAACCAAAAGAGACTACATGATCAATATGAAGAGCAAATCATTCAGTTGAAGACAAATAAGATACTTAAGTGGATGACTACCTTAGAGAGTGTTTTCAATGAGTATGATCAGAAGAAGAAAGAAAGAGTGAGCATGTCAAAAAAGGAAGAGAACTATGAAAGAGTCCTAATTTTCAAGGATAAACTTTTGAAAATTGGTAAGGTATGTTCTCAGCCTGAGAGGCATGCTTTTATTGAATTGTGCAAAGAGTTTCATGACATCTTTACTTGGGAGTATAAAGAATTGAAAGGTTTTCATCCAAGTCTTGCTCATCATACCATCGAGTTAGAACTTGGAGCTAAATTGGTCAGGAAAAAACAAAGGCCTATCAATCCCAAGATAAAATAACTCATGAAGAAAGAGCTAACCAAGTTGATTGACTCTAGTATCATCTTTCCTAGCAAACATTCAACTTGGGTGGCCAATCTTGTGCCTGTCTAAAATAAGAATGGAGAAATTAGGTTGTGTGTGGATTTTTGAGACCTTAATAGAGTGTCTCTCAAAGATCATTATCCACTACCCTCCATGGAGTAAATTTTGCAAGTTATTTCAGGTTCCCATTGCTTCTTTCTTCTTGATGGTTATTCAAGCTACAACCAAATATTGGTAAATGAGGAGGATCAATTTAAGACAACCTTCATTACAAAGTGGGGAACCTTTGCCTATAAGAATATGCCTTTTTCTTTATCTAATGCTGGAGCCACTTTTCAAAGAAAAAGGGACATGGATTTTAAAGGTTTGATCAATAAGTTCCTACTTGTGTACCTAGATGATGTAACTATTTATTCAAAAGATGTTGCTGATCATATGAAATAGCTAAGGTAGGTGTTTGAGAAATGCAAGGAGTATGACATATCCCTTAATCTAAAAAAGTGTATCTTTGTTGTTCATAAAGGTAAACTTTTGGGGCACATTATTTTAGAAAGAGGCTTGTCTATTAACCCCGAAAGGATTGAGGCTATCCTAGGCTAGTCCTTGCATCAACACAAGAAGGGACTACAAAGCTTCTTAGGGAAAATAAGCTTTGTCATAAGGTTTATCCTAGACTTTGCAGTTATGGTAAAGCCTATCACAACCATGTTAAAAAAGAACCATGTTTTTACTTGGGTAAAGGAGGGTAAGAGTAGTTTTGAGATAATCAAGCAAGCAATTGAAAAATACCCTACTCTCTTAAACCCAAACTTTGCCAAGGATTTCATACTCTATACCTTCACCAACCTTGATACAATCTCAGCCATGCTTATGCAAAAGAATAATGAAGAGATAGAGCAACCAATTGCTTTCTTTAGCCAAGGATTGGAGGATTATGAAGTCAGATATACATTTGTTGAGAAGTAGGCTTTGATAGTGATAAGTGGATTGAAAAAATTTAGGCACATGGTCTCAAATAATAAGACACATGTCATGGTTTCTCACCCCAACACCAAAGAGTTTCTCCTAGGCAAAGACCTCAATGAAAAGAGAGCTGGCTAGATCACAAAGGTGATGGAATATGACATGGACATCAAGGTGATAAACTTTGTGAGAGGACAAGGATTATGCAAGCATTTAGCTTCAGATTTGCAAGAGCTAAAATAAGAGGTCTTGATCACATACCAGTTTAGAGCTGGACACAAGACATCATTAGTTTTCTTCAAAATGGTGAGTGTCCCAATGGTTTGAGCAAGTCTCAAAAGAGATACTTTAGATTGCAGACCATTCCCTATTGCCTTGTTGATAATGTTATTTTTAGAAAGGACACAAATGGTGTGTTATTAAGGTGTGTTGATAGTGGTCAATTTGACATGCTACTAGAAAGTTTTCAGAAAGGTATAGATGGAGGTCATATCTCTCCTAGAACTATAGCTACAAAGATAATGAGGGTTGGCTACTATTGACCTAGTCTTTTTAAGGACTATTATCATTGGGCTAAGGTGTGTCCTCAATGTACCTTCTTTGTAGGAAAATAAAAACTTGCAGCCCTTCCATTGAATCCTATCTAAGTGGACCAGCCTTTCATGCAATGGGGCCTTGATTTCATTAGTATGATCAACCCTCCATCAAGTGCTAGACACAAATGGATATTGACTTCTATTGACTTTCACAAGGTGGGTAAAAGCTATTTTATTAAAGGAGGCAAATGAAAATGCTATCTTAGAGTTCAATGAGAGCATTATAACAAGGTTTAGAGTTCCTCATGTCATCATTTCTGATAATGCACTTGTTTTCATAAGTGCCAAAACTTTTGATTGGGTAGGTAGGAATGGAGTTCACTTGAGTACCTCATCTAATTATTACCCTCAAGGTAATGGATTAGTTCAGTCTACCAACAAGAACCTCATTAAGATCATTAAGAGAACATTAGAGAATAATCAAAGAGCCTAGCATAGCAAGTTGAAAACAAATTTATGGGCAGATAAGATTACTCCTAAGAAATCAATTGGTAACTCTCCCTTTGTACTTGTTTATGGGAGAGAAGCCAGGTTGTCCATATCCTTAGAATTCCCTGCCCTAAAACTTACACAGTAGTTGGAATTACTTGAAAACACTCCAATGGAAGTCAGGTTGATAGAACTAATGTAGCTACAAGAGGTAAGGGATGATGCACACAAGGCTATGGAGCACCATTAAGTACTCAAGAAGAATTCCTTTGACAAAAGAACAAGTACAAGAGTGTTCAAAGAGGGTGTCTTGGTCTTGAAATGGGATGAAGATAGAGCAAAGCTAGGTAGACATATAAAGTTTGACACTTTGTGGAGTGGCCCTTACATCATCAAAAAGTGCAAGCAAAACAACTCCTTTCAATTGTCCAAGATGAATGGAAAAGAGTTGGACAATAGGCAAATCTTTTCCATTCATAGGGATAGGCAACTCTTTTTCATTCATCTTAGACAATTGAAAGGAGTTTCTTTGCTTGCACTTGCTGATGATGTAAGGGCCACTCCACAAAGTGTCAAAATTTATATGTCTACCTAGATTTGCTCTATCTTCATCCCATTTCAAGACCAAGTCACCCTCTTTAAACACTCTTGTAATTGTTTTTTTGTCAAAAGACTTCTTTATGAGTACTTAATGGTGCTCCATAGCTTTGTGTGCATCATCCCTTACCTCTTGCAACTACATTAGCTCTATCAAATTGACTTCCATTGGAGTGTTTTCAAGTAATTCTAGCTACTATGTAAGTTATAGCGTAGGGAGTTCTTGGGATATGGAAAACCTAGCTTCTCTCCCATAAACAAGTACAAAGGGAGAGTTACTAATTGATTTCTTTGGAGTAATCCTATTTTCCCATAAAGTTATTTTCAACTTGCTATGCCAAGCTCTTTGATTATTCGCTAATGTTATCTTAATGATCTTGATGAGGTTTTTTGATTAGTCCTTGCTTATCTTTTTATACATACTAGTTTAGATGTGTGTTTCCTTGGTTGGCTGTTGTGTTCTCTAAGTGCATTGTTGCACAAATGTCTTTCCTTCCTCTTGTTTGGTATACACCTTTTCCTTTATGCATTTGATCATCCATCTTATGTGTTTTTAGACAAGAAGCTTGTTCAAAGTTCTTTTGAGTGCCTTATGTGTGACTCCATGCCCAATGGAAGGATTTAGGCGACTGGTCTTTGGCATAACAGGCATGCCTCCCCTTAGAATGACCATGAATGTTAGCCAAATTTCATACCTTATTTTGTAGCTTCCTTTGGCTAAGTTCAACATTCACTTTTTATATTTTAACTCAGTTGTAAAAGACCAATTATTTTATTTTCTTTTCTTTGGAGCTTTTGTTCGACCTTTTCAAAGTGTCTTTTCGGTCTTTTGCCCAAAGTTTGAATTCTTTTGGGTTTTTTGTCTCAAACTTTTGTCTCTTTTGTCTTAGACAAAAATTCTAAAAGAATTCTCTCCTTGTCTTCCCCAAAGGCATTCTTTCAGCCTTTTTATCTTAGACAAAAAGTCTGAAAGATTTCTTCCTTTGTCTTTTCCTAAAAGATTGTCCTTCGTAACTTTTTTAAAAGAATTATTTTGGAATTTTTGTCTAAAACAATCTTTCTGAAAGGTGCCTTTGAGTTTTCCTAAGGGACAATTTCCATTCAAAGTGTTCTTAAAAACTTTTTTGAAGGGACACTTTCCCTTCAAAGTGTCCTTTAAAACTTTTCTAAAGGGACACTTTCCCTTCAAATTTTTTTTGAAGGGACACTTTCCAAGCCCGAAGGACCATTTATTATGTAAACATGATAGTTTCAAAATGCTAAAGAGTTGTTCTTAGTAAAAGTGTCCTTCAAAAGGTTTCTAAAGGGACACTTGGAAAAGGGCCAAAAGGATATGGAAGAGCCAAGAGAGATTCGAAAGACCATTTCCTTCAGAAAAAGTGTCCACATGGAAATTGTTTAGGATGAGTGTTGAGCAAAGACCCAAAGTATTAAAGGACCTGAAGGAATTATCCTAGTGAGGGATGGATATATAGACGTCAATTTAATGATAGAGGACTAGCCATTGGAATTTAAATGTAAGGATTCCTAGTAGAGCAATGGTCCTTTTTCAAATCCCAGGCATCCAAGGGCTCGCATTCTCCATCTGACAAAGCATACCAGAGGGCCATTCCACCATTGATTGGGTCATAATCTGAGTCATTCTGGATGGCTAATGGAAAGATAAATTATTGTACACATGGATTCCCACCAAAGCCTCTCTAAGGATAATATAATGAGAGTGACTCATGCCTTATGCCTTTATACACCTCATCAAGCTAGTGGGATGCTGTTAAGCATCATGACAAAATTGCACAGGTGGATTCCTTTGTCACAACTAATTGATGCCTTCCCCAAAGTATCTTGACTCCATTAAGCAATTATAAAAACATCTTCAAAAATATAGGCCAAGCTTGTAACCACTTGAGATGACATGGATCAATCATGTGGCTAAAAAGAGTATCATTGGCTAAGATGGTTACAGCTAAAGATAATGACTCCTAATATATTTATTCCTCTCTTTGGTGCTCAAAGGTCTCTCCCTTTCTGACATCTCTTGTGCTATATATACAACCCTTAGGCTAAGTTAAAATCATCCACACAACATATGGTGAATCCCTACTGAATTGTTGTCATTTAATTACCTTTAAGAAATTAAGCATAGGTCTATTCATTTCAAGTTCTAAATATTTGTCTGAGTGTGTAAGAGACACATAGTGACAACAAGTGATGGTTCCATCCTTTTGTCCTTTGTCCTTCATGTTTTGAGTAAGATTTTTGTCTAACAGTCATATAGAGTGCATCCAAATATATGGAATTTTTGCATGTGTACAACTATTCTTAAAATATACATGGTGTCTTTCAGTTCATTAGCCTTGCATCCTTTCATTCATCTTGACTCTATCTAAACATTGTGTCAGATTATTTAAAGCTTTAGAATGGTCTATGTATTTTGATGTACTATGCACTAGGTTATGGCATTCATATGGAGGATAATCTTTGGTGCATCAACATTCTTGGAATAGGTTTATTTCATGAAAATTCTAACTCTTTTACTTTTAATCAACTAGTTTACGTAGAGATTATCTTGCAGAATACATATAGGGAGCCCCTTTAAATCTAGAGGTTCATTTCCCCTATAGGCATACCCATATGCTTAGAAATGATCCAAAGTTTCCCAAATATATAAAAGGACTAAACACCTCCTTCTAAGGTGCAATATTTGGAGACAATAGGTTATTCAATACACATCTAACAATCACTTGGTAATTCTATTTCACATTGAGTAAAAGGGCACTAATCTTTCCAATTTTAATTCTGATTTATTCTAACAATCATAGGCCAAGTATAGAGTCATTTTATTTTATGACAAGGGAATTCATTATCAAGCATTCAAGTCAATCTATGTAGTTTCATTCATATAACTAATATCAAGATTCACACACTCAATTTAAGAGGGAGAATTACATTGACCTATGGCTCTTTTGGGTTATGTAGGCAACACTCAGATTATGTGTAGTTTTCTAAGGATATATCAGTTATTCCCCTTGCCTAATTCCCCCATTTGTAATTGATATTCTATTTGGTTTATGTGAAATAACTATGGTTTTACTATTGTAGGGCTTTCACATGTCAAATTGGCTTCTGCATGTGATTAATAAACCCTTTCAGATAGTCATAGGTGATCATACATAAAAATAAATTATACAATCAACTATGACATGAGTGTAGTTAATAGATAAGGCCATAGTGTGCCCCTATCCACCTAGTCTAACCCTTTCTAAATACATCACATAATCCTGTTTTCAACTATGACATAGTTCATAGGTCTTTTTTAGCCAATTTTACATCAAAGATATACATGCATAATTAGCATATATAAGATCCAAGCTATGTTTGTAAATTTAATTATTTATTACTATTTATAACTCATTTCAAATTTTGTATTATTCTATATTTTACATTTAGGTTATGTATATTCTATAATCTAAATTAATATTTCAACAAATTAGTGTTTATTGCATTTCATTGGTATATTTAAAATAAACATATAAACACTTAGAAAGTGTGGACTTGAGCTCAAGTGAAGGAGAAATAATTATGACATATGTGTGCATCAGGTTACATATATGAGAGAGGTTTATGGGCAGTCTATTGATGAAGGGTTTCAAAAATTGTTAGAATGATTGGACTTACATGGTTATTGTTAGAACAAGACTATGAGTGTTTGAGGACTTCACTATCAAATATGTCTGATAATAGTCCTATCACTATAAAAATAATTTGATTTTAGTCACCATCTACTTTATAGATGCTTTTTTGCATTATTTTAGAGTCTCCATATCATATTAAACTTTTTTTATAACACAAGTAAGTCAAAAATTAGGTATGTATCTTTAAGCCCCCTTGTTAATTGTCAATCATTGAAAGTACTTTATTTCATCTTCCCCTATACACCTTTATTATCTTAGGCACATATTTATTTATTGTATTTAGGTCATATTTTCCTAAAACCCATTTTGTCATGGTTGGTATAGTGTTTTAAACACTTATGAACTCTCCACGATAAAGCATTTTAGTTAACCCAATCATGTAGAACACTCAAAAATTAGGGTTTCATATTCTTTAACTCTATAGGGCTTAATTTTTATGTGTTTTCACATCTAATTTATCTAGGGTCATGTTTTAGTATTTTGATATTGTTATCCCTATCATCTTGCATTTTCTCTATGTTTCTATCTTATGATAGTTACGAAAGCTATATCTAAGACACCTACTAGATGAAGTGATAAATTGAGTGGTAGGCATATTGATTTGGTTCAAATTACTTTGATTGGTACTTAAAAAAATAAAAAAATAGGTAATTATAAATGAAATTCATGTTAATTCTATTAATGCACATGTATATGATAGTGAAAATGGTACAAATATAAATTATGAAAACTCAAATGATGTAGATGTAGATGCTTATGATGTTAATGCTTTTGATGAGAATGTTATGAATGATAATGGTTCTAGTTTATTTCAAAACCTATAAAATTATGATGTGGATAAATAAAGAGTAAAAATACTTGTTAAAACTAAAAAAAAGTGTCAAGGAACATATTGATTAATTGAATGACATATTAACTATTTTAAGAGAAGTACAAAAGAAAAATATATCTAAGAAATCTATATTTATGGAAATACGTGTTACAATTAATAATGAATATCTTAATGCTTATATTTCATATACTATATTTTCTCCTTTCATATTAGGTAATGAGGCTATTACTACTAATGCTTCTAATATGGTGCCTCCATCTATTGTTTCTATGTCTACTATGTCTATTCTTTCACAACTTGGTCTTAGTGCTACTTTTATGCCTCCTACTTCTAGACGTGTTTTGCAATTCACATATTTTGGTCATGGTATTTTTGAAAATAATATATTGTTTGTTCCTACTTGTGTTTATTCTCCTACTCTTCAAGATGTACTCCTTCAACAAACTATTTAAAACATGCAAATAAAAATTCAACAACTTTCCCAAGGATTTCAAAAATTAATTCACACAATTACTTCTCATGATATATTACTCAATCAATTAGCTTATGAGATCCTTATATTCCCTTTTCATAATAATTTTATTCCACCTAATTTTATTTTATTAAACATCAAGTGTGATCCTTCACATCAAATCAACTTTATGCTTCATATCTTAATTTTTCATAAAATGATAGTTTATTAATTAATCTCTTTCCTTGGTGTCTTATGGATTGGATTAGTTTTAGTCCATACCATTGGGCTTAATATATTATTTAAATTCTTTGGTTGATATCTTTTTATCTCATTTTTCAATAAATATTGGCCAAAATGTCACATTTTCACAACTAGCACAACTTAGACAAGGACCTAATGAGGCTAGTAGTAAGTATGTTCTTGAATTCAAATAAATGGTTAAAAATATGTCTCACCAATTACTTGCTAGTGAATTATAAAGTATTATCTCTCAAATTTTTCTTCAACTCATTAAGGACAAAGTGATATTTAACACATATCAATCTTTTGATGAACTTTTTCATATGGTTAGTAATTATGATATCAAACTTATAGAGGCCAATATGCTTAAATATATGACTAGTTCCCCTACCTCTAACATAGATAAATATTAAGTTAAAATTACATTCAAGGATAAGGTTAATGATACTACTACTTTTCAAGCTATGAATGAGACTAAGAATGTAGTTAATGCAATATCTCAAACACCTTATAGGCTTGTGCTTCCACCTCAAGAGTGAAGATGATTTATATGGTTAGTTAATAGTCTTAACCAAGGGCTTAAATAATTTATTGAGTCAAATATGATATCAATACCTACTTAACATGAGTTTGAATCATCTCAACCTTTACCTAAGAATCATGATGTTAATGCATCTTTTAATTATCATATATCTTTGGCTCATACTACCAATACATATTTCTCATTAAGACAAAATATTCAAGAATTAATTGATAGTAATATTGTTCAAGTGGAAGGACATGATAGTACATTTAAAAAATCAATTTTTCAACCAAATAAATGTCATAAAGTCTTTACCATCTTCATATGAATCACCCTAATCAAAATACTAAAAAATAATATGATGTTCACATGGTACTCCAAAACAACCTCCACCAATTTATAATGCTCATATATTAGATGGTTTCATAGGTATGGTCATATATACATATAAATAGGTTCCTTTTATTACTTTATAGGACCAAAAAATTCCAACAGAGATTCTAACAATGGATAATTATTTATATAGGCTTTCATAGATTCAAATTTGAAGTTAACAAAAGGCATTACAATTGATAAAGGTTCAAGTTTAAACATGTGCACAATGTAATTTATTATATTCATAGATATACTCAAAATGATTTAGATGGCATAACTACTATTGTTAAAGGTTATGATGATCTTACTTGGACACCTCTTAGGGGTATCAAATTACTTGTAACCATAGGTCTTAAGACTTTTCTAGTATGGTTTCATGTAGTTTTAAATAAAAAACATGTGATATATATTACTTGAAGGCCCTTCGCTTAATCAAATGAAAAAAATATCATCTAATTTGCATAAATGTCTAAAGTTTGTGCATTATAATAAATTAATTACTATTCAAGACACTCCTTATGAGTCACCTATTATACGTCAACATGAGGTATTACCTAAAACACTACCAAAATAGTAAATCATACAACCTCAAGTGAAAACACCTAAAGTTTAAGTACCCACTCATACATGCACTAAATTAGTATCATTTCAACCTATTACATTTACTCAAGCTAAAAATTTTATCAAGGTTTCAATTACATGATCTAAGAAAAGTACTCCATTATAAGAGGATAAAATAGATCTACTAAATAATTTCAATTAAAATTATTACACTACTAGAGATGATGGTTCTAGTTACCATATGGCTCATGATTATATTTATGATAAAAATAGTGACACATTTGACTCTTAGATTCATGTTCTTCTAGATTTGTAGATGTTTATCATGATGTCATATCCCCATCATAAAGACTCTATTTTTATATTGAAAAATTGCCAACAAACATAAGGACTACATTAATATTATTGATTGATGTTTCCATGTGAATAGTTTAGTACTTCATTCACTTGTGACTGTATATTGAGACATTAAAATGTATTCAATTTAGTATTTTAATGTTATGCATACTACTACTACTACTACTACTACTACTACTACTACTACTACTACTACTACTACTACTACTACTACTACTACTACTACTACTACTACTACTACTACTACTACTATTATTTTCATTCAAAATGTTATGCATTATTATTTTCATTCAATAAGGAATGTTTAAAAGTTATTACCTATTTCAATAGTTATTATTATACACTTGGTTTTTGCATTTATTATCATTGGAATAAGTAATTTTGATGTTTTGTGGCTATTTTGTAGGTGCATATATTGGTCATTGAGATCTAGGCTTGGCTATGAAAAAACACACCAAAAAAAGGCAAGGTAAATGACACAAGATAGAGAATATTAGGAAACCCATTTAAACATTAATGCCATTAATTACATATATATATGTTTGATTCATTAGTTTTTTTAATCCTGCATAATGTATTCTTGTATTAAGTAAGTCTTATATGGTCTATTGTAATCACATTACAAATATCAAAAGATTGGGATAAATGTAAAGTGTTATTGAAACTATGGCATTAGTGCAACAAACCCAACTAGGGCAAACTTTGTTAGTTAGACTCAATCAAAATTTGATTATTGGCCATTTAAACAAAGGCTATTATTGTATTTGAGCCTAACAAGGGACCAAACATGCCTTACATTACCTTAAGCTTGGAACTTGTCTAGACATCTATTTGGTGACTAAAGTCATAATGCGAGGTTTGATGTAGCAAGAATAGTAAGCAACTCACAAGGCCTTTGATAGGCACATCACATAGTATAAAAGGACTTGGGTTTTACACTAAAAAAGGTAGCATAACATGAGTAAGTGGGTATATAATTCATCATACAAAATTTAGTATGAAGGAATGGCTAAGTCAATTGGTCAGATTTTATGTTATAAGAAATAAATGAAAAGAATTCAATGCAAAAATTAGGTTTTCATTTTTGGATATCCATAATTATGCTTAGTGGCAGACAAGGTTGATAGGAAAGGATTAAAGGAATGAATTCTAGAGTTTTTTATTTTTAAGCCATCATGAAAAGATCACGTAGAGATCATTGTTGCATTTGATAATTACTAAACCATGTACGGAGAGTTTTGAGGTAGTAAGAACCTCATGCAGGTTGTAGAAGATTATGTCCTTGCCACCATTAATGACAATTATACATTCATGGATCCTTTAAAAATTATATGTTTCTAAAATCCTAGCATATAGAATAAGTAATGAAAGAGAAGGAAAGGAGAGGTAGACATACAATGCATAGTGTGGGGATTGAAGGGAGACGAGGGAAATAATGTAAGGAAATTATGAGGACATGGTCTAAGCTGTTATTTTAGGCTAACAAGTTTGGAAAGTAAGTTTTTAAAAATACTTAAAAAGAAACTAAGGTTTTGATTAGTGTGGAAAGTTATTTTTTTCATTCAAATCCAAAAGGGAATTTATTCTATGTGTGGATATGATACTTCATTGTGTATCAATTTTTCATTATGAATGATTACCTGCATTAAATACATATAAACCCTACATAAGTATTTGTTTACTTCTAGTTAGTTAAATGATAGTTAGGTCAATGACCAATATATAAGCACTAATACTTTTTAAATAAATTAATAGTACCCAACTGGCTGAGTCTATGAAGTCCATAATAAATATTAAGTTAAACCCTAATCATTATTCTAAAATAACTATAGAACCTTAAAGAGTATTATGCAATTAACATAAAGGTATATATAAGGTATTAACCCTAGAGGCAAGCATAGTTTCTTACATGTGAATCGAAGGTGAACTTGTAGGCCTACTGGTAGATTACATTCTATCCCCAAATGATAACATGAAGATTTAACTATTGAGATTTGAATCAACCTTATATTAGAATAAGAAGATATAATTAAAATACAATGGAGGTAT
This sequence comes from Torreya grandis, assembly GCA_037957365.1. NCBI lineage: Eukaryota > Viridiplantae > Streptophyta > Pinopsida > Cupressales > Taxaceae > Torreya > Torreya grandis. The sequence continues at coordinate 212,627 of JARHVA010009313.1, forward strand.
AAACCATAGTGACAAAGAGTTTTAGGTTAAACCTTAAAGGCCAACATTTTAAAGGAAGGAGGGTATATTAAAGTTCATGTACAACTTAATTCACACCTCTATGAGGTCAATATAAGACATATGGTGGTAAGAAAAGTAAGTCTAGTTAGGAAAGGAAAAAAAGGCTAAGGATTCAGTTAAATTTGGATAAGCTTATAAAATGAACAAAAAGGACTAAATAATGGTTTCAAAAACCTATTATAAAAACATATATGACCTAATTGGCATGGACTATTAGTCACTAGGAAAAGCTATGAACTCTAAAAAAGAAAATATCTATTGGTAAGGAATTAATAAATATTATGTTAAATAAAACCTATAATACACCCTCATTTATATCACCTTCTATAGCAAAGAATAAGTTATAATTATAAAAGAGGAAATAAAAATAAGGTTGGTTATAACTAGATGTCTTTAGCAAGTAATATCACTTTCATGCATATTAAAATACTTGAGTGAAATCTAAGAACCTCATATTATCTATCTTGTCCTTGCTACATTACTTGTGAAAAATTATTTCCCACATCCTAGTTGATGGTTAGGGTGGGGAGGGCTAAGATGTATCCACTAATGGATGGGCTTATCTTGGATAGTTTGGGCATTAGTTAGCTATCAAAGATCTATAAGAGTACTAGTTGTAGAGAGGATTACAAAGCAAGTTAGTCAAACATTAGTCCATAAATAATGAAACATTTATAAAGAACTAACTAACCAAGCCTATCTATTCCTATGGGAATTACAAAGGATAACAAGAAATATATGAAAGAAAGCAACACCATATTACCTTCCCAAATGGATTCATCATACCCATGTGGCTCAAAAACATGTTCTCCCTTGATCAAGCATCCTTGTCTTTGTCAACAATGGTGGTAAGCTCCTCCAATGCCTCAAGAACACTCCATAAAGCATAGGCTCATGATTCCAAATCACTAAACTAGCCTATCAATGAAGCTTGAAAAAAAAATCAATGATCAAATGCAAAGCCTTGTGGAAACAATTTAACATTATAACTTTGCAATATCCAAGCTTAAAATTCATGTCCATGGCCTCTCTATTTATAGATTTTTGAGATTGGTTAGGATCAACCATGACTGTCCATCTCAAGATTGAGATGTTTGGCCATCGATAATATTAATATCTAGAATTAAATCCATAATTATCTTCATCATGACCTTGGAAGAAGGGGCATTAAAGAGGCATGGGAGGCATTAACTAGGCATGGGTGACCCATAATATTGATATTTATGCCATTTATGGCCTAAGGATGTTTTCCCAAGAAATGATGTCACTTGATGATGCAGTTAATAGGAATCAATTTTTGAAAATAAATATTCAACTCTCATGGAAAATCCACTTAAGCTCTTGATTTGGATTAATTAGCCTTAAACAATGTTAATCAACATTTGTGTAATTATTTGAAAATTGGCCCTCAATTAATCAAAATGGTTAGAAAGTCATATTACTTGGTCATAATTTGATTGGAAAGGAACTGAAAGGTGATGTTAGACATGTCAAAACTATATTTCCATTTAGGATGTTGCCAACACCAAATAACAAAGGTACGTGATGTGTACTAATGATTTAGAAGAAAAGAGTGATCTGAAGCATTAAATGGTAAAATTGTCATTTTGACTCGAAATGATCTACTCAAAGTTAGTTGGCTCATAAAATGAATTGCCCTATTTAGGGATACTTTGACCTAAAATGGCACTTGTAAGTGACAATTTTGAACCATTTAGGGTGTTTTATGGATTTTGACCTAAAAATGTGCATTTGAGTGTAATTCAAGTAAGATTGAAAATTTCAACACAAATGGTGTTAGGAATTGGATGTCTACATTTTACCCCTATTCGATAAGGTGTAGCGAGACATTCAAGTGAAGCAAAATATTTTCAAAGAAAAGAATTGTCAAGAAGAAATTAGAACAAATCCATGATGCCCCCTTGAGAGGAAATACTAGGATGAAAGAGGATGGACTCTCAAAAAGAGAGAGAAAGTGAGAGATTAACCCATGGAATAGATCACATTCAGATGAGATAATGCTTGTACATGTGATTACTATCAATTATCAAAATATAATGAGGTATAATAGGCCCTAGAGATGGGGGAATGGTAAAGATACAATCCATAAATGTAAAGGACACATTGTAAATGTACCCAATTTGAGAGTACAAGCTACGTGCTTACTACATTGATCAATCCTGAGACAAGTTATACACTAAAATATTGCCATCATGGGTTTTAATGTGGAGAGATTGGAAATAGAGGAAAATGGAGAATGTTCTACTTCAGGAAGGGAAGCACCACTCGAACGAGGTTTCCAAAGAGAAGATAATAAGTACTCCAGTAGAGCATATTTGATCATGATAAAATAGTTTTACCCCAGTAGGGCGAATCTTGATCATTGATAAATAATAAATAATGATTTTACCTTGTAGAGATGATTTGATTTGGATGTTATTCAGATGTTGTGCCCCATCATGAGCAATTGGAAAGCAAAATAGCTCAAGGATATAACCAAAAAGATAGGTTAAAGTGAGTAGGTGTAAACATACATGCGATGGTGTAATGGCTTAGAAATCCATATAAAACCAAGCATATGAGAATGTAAAAAGTGATGAGAGAGATGAAAAGAAGAATGGAGATAGCTGAGCTAACCTCAATAGAAATTGAGAACTACCTACATAGTTCCATGGACTCATGTTCCAACATGAACTTTAGGCCAATGTAGTTCACCCAAATTTGGGAGAGAATGAAATTAAGAATGATGAAAAATGACCAAGAATTGATTAGACTTATAATGTATGCAAAGAGATACACATCTAAACATAGACAAAGAAGCTTGAAATGCATGTTACCTAGATTCCTAATTCCATATCATGAGCCTAGGTTTTGCAAAGTGTTCTTGAGAATCATTCATCAGAGCTGATGTTGACGTTAAGACATTGAGACCTAAGCACAAAGTGCTTACTGATAGCAAAAGAAATTAGGCATCATAAGTATGGATAACTTATAATGACATAATATCTATAACTAAGGATAATGGTGAAACAATGACCAAAACTAGAGTTACAATGATTTACATTTAAACAAAAAAGCAAAAATAATGAAAAAGATAGACATAAATGAACCTAACTTTAAATCATGATATGATAAATCAAGACTTAAATAGGAAAAAAAATGTTTAAAAACAAAAGTCAAGAATGTCTTAATGACTTGAGACCAAGATCTGAATAATCAAGATTCATGTGGACCATCAAGGCATTCTTGAACATAAAAAAGAAAAGAAAAATCAATTAGGAAAACAACACACTAACAACAATCAAATAAATAAAAATGGTCCAATAACAAAATAATAACATAGGATCAAGATATAAACAATCAAGATCCATGTGAATCTTCAAGATGTTCTGAAACACAAAAGAGATAAACAAAAAATAAAAAAGGAAACATAAGACTAAGAATAGAGATAAGAAGTAAGAAAAAGGAGAAGAAATAAAAGGAGAGGTGCAAAAACACAACAAAACACCAAGAAAACTCAAATAAATACACACAAACAAAAACCAAGTCAGTGCGGTTTAAAGACAAATGTTCATGCATGTATGGTAGAGGCGTTACTTTCTACCACATCATAACAAAGAAAATGATACACCAATTATTCCCTAATTAAAGAGGAACAATGATAGAAGAAATGGGGGAAGAGGAAAAAGAAGGGGTTGGCTGAGCTAACTCCAGATGTATAAGAAAAGTGGACACTACCTACATAATTCCATGGATGCATGTTCCAACATGAACTTTAGGCCAAACGTAGTTCTCTCAAGAAATGGGATAGAATAAAAATGATGATCAGACCAACATGATTAATGTTATAGAAGAAATGGAAGATATGGCAAAAAAATGAGATTGGTCCTGTAAACAAGAAGTTGATAAGATGAGAAAGAATGATATTGCAAAATGGCAAGTGCGTGGGACAAGATGAAATGAACTGTTGTTTTTATGCTTGAAAAATGGCAAGAGCGTATCATGGTGAAATGGGAATGTAAAAATGTATAGAAGAATGAGACAATGTTTTTATTCTTTATGGATCATGTTCTAATGTTTTTGGTATTTTCAAAGTATTTCTAATGTTTTTGGTGTTTTTAGGAAAAAATATGCACAAGTGGGACCATCTAATCGAGGAGATGTGCGTCCTAAGAGTAGAGGTTCTAATAAAATAGCTAAGCTAGCTGCAATGGCCCATGCTCAAAAATTGGTGAGAGTGAGGTTCTTGATAAAATAAGAAAGAGCAGTAAATACTCGAATTGAGAAGATGTGGTTGTTCACTTGTCTAAAACTACACAAGATTGTCTTGGTTGAACTGATTTATAAAATTACTGTTGAAGATGTTCATAATGTTCATGAGACATAATTGAGATCATAATTAGTCAAGGGACAAAAAGTGTTCAAGCTTATAACATGTCTTAGAGAAAATAAAGAATATGCTTCTCAAAAAGATCAATCCATAATGGGATGAAGAATGTGTTCAGAGTGCCAAGGGTTCAAAGCCTTTACTATCGAGATTCATGAAAAGTGGACCAGGGTAGTATAAAATGTGTTCAAGGTAAGATAAAAGGGTGGGATAAAATTACAACACAAGTTACCCCCAAGTCAGGGGTCTTATAGATAATTATTCAAAGCTATTTATGCATAGAACCTCTTAAGGTGTACGATGTTCATGGGCTCTGAAAGTTCTTCACCATTAGGTTTAGCTAATTTTTATGCTTCTAATCCATAGTTTGGTGTGATAATATATGGTCCTAACCAATTAGGCTAAAACTTGCCTTTCTTTTTGGGTTCAACATTGGTGTTCTTCTAGTTCTCTTTCAAAACTAAGTCACCACTCTCAAATTCTTGACGGAGAATGCACTTGTTGTAGCTTCTCCACAATCTATTTTGATAGGCCTACAAATTTTATAGGGTGGTCAAATGCTTACCATCAAGAAGCTCTAGTTTGTGCAGTCTTGAGACTCTATAGTCTTCAACATCTTAAATGTGCTCCAGTGATATTATTAATGATGGGATCTCAATCTCAACTAGGATGATAGCTTCAATGCCAAAAATAAGGGAGTATGGATTAGCTCTAGTTGGGGTGCGATGATTGGTTTCAATAAGCCTAGAGGGTAGGAAAGAGTTGCAAGTGCCAATTATGGCCAACGTCATTGACAATATTTTTAAAGATGGCTAGAATGGTTTTATTTGATGCCTCAACTTGTCCATTGCCTTGCAGGTTATATGGAGTGGATTTCTTGTGTTTGATCTTGAATTTTTCATAAAGAGTTTTCACATCTTGGTTCACAAAGGATTTGGCATTATCAGATATAATATGGGCTGGGATGCCATATTGACAAATGATATGGTAATGAATGAATTTGGCTATTTATTTCCTAGTAACATAAGTGAGAGGAATGGCCTCTATCCACTTGGTAAAGTACTTGGTTGTAGTCAAAATGTGCTTATGGCCATCTAAAGATGTTGGGTTAACTTTCCCAATGAGATCGAGAATCCATGTTGAGAATGACCATGGTGTTGTAATCAGTTACAGTGGTAAGGAAGGTACATGTATCAAGTTTCCATGCTACTAAAAAGGAACACACTTTTTTAAATAATTAAAAGCATCTATCTCCATTTTAGGCCAATAATAGCCTATTCTGAGAAGTTTCTTTGCTAGGACTACACCATTGGTATGGGCCCCACACATTCCTTCATGAACCTCCTTTAGTGCCAGCTTGGATTCTCCAAAAGATAAACAATGAAGAAGTATTCCATCATAGCCTTTATGATAAAGCATGTTTCCAAGGAGGATATAACATGTTTAATGATGAAAAAATAGTTTTTTTTGGTTTTTGGAAAGGTTGGCAGGAAATACATGACTAGGGAAATAATTATAAAAATATTGGTACCATGGTAGCTCAGGTGAGGGATTAGGATCATCAATGGTGCATATCCTCTGTGAATCTGATAGAATATGTGTCAACTAAAGGATATTTTCAATCAGGAACTGATACTCTTTAGCACTATCATGCATTTAAATCATGGAACCAATTATTGCCATGGCATCGATAGATCTGTTGTTAACTCATGGAACTTGCTCAAACTGTAGAGATTTAAAATGTGTTTTGAGGTCATCAATAATTTGATTGTAGGGAATAAACTTATCATCTCTTGTTTGATACTGATCAGTTGTCTGATTTATGATTAGCTATGAATCTCCATATACCTTTAAGCTTTGAATGTCCCATTGTATGATAAGATGGAGCCCTATAACTAAGGCCTCATATTCGGCCATATTATTTGTACACTAAAATTGTATATGGAATGCTTTGGGGAGAAAATCACCCTATGGTGTGATCAACAATATGCCTACTCTAGACCCTTGAGATGTGAAGGATCCATAAAAATAGAGCATCCACTATTCAAGTTCTTGTGATGCTTGTTCTATCGTCATGATAAAATCATCTAAAAGGTCTAAATTGAGAGGTTGACTGGCCGTAATAGGAGCTTCTGCAAGTTGGTCTGCAAGAACCTATCTTTTGATTACCTTTTGATTTTGGTACTCAATATCAAACTCAATGAGGAACATAATATATTTATCCATGCATCCTTGAATATCTACTTTAGATAAGAGGAACTTGAGAGGATCTACCTTGGTGATAATAATAGTTTTGTTATTTAACATATAATGTCACAATTTTTGAGTGGTGAATACCATAGCTAAACATGCCTTCTCAATAGGCATATAATTATGTTCATAGGCTACTAATGTGTAGCTTAAATAATAAACAACATGTTCCTTACCATGATCATCATGCTGAACCAAAAGTGTCCCTAGTGCATGTTTCATGGTTGATATATAAAGAAGTAGTGGCTTTCCTTGTGTTGGAGGTTGTAAGACTAGTGGATTGGCCAAGTATGTTTTAAGCTTTGAAAATGCTATCTGAAAATATTCATCCCACTAGAATGTTACCCCTTTCTTTAAGAGATGAGTAAATGGGTGGCACTTATCTACCAATTGAGAAATGAACCTGTGTATAGGTTGGACCTTTCCTTGTAGACCTTGCAACTGTTTAAGATTATTTGGTGGAGGCATTTACATAATAGCATTGACCTTTGTAGGGTCAACTTCAATCCCTCATTGTGATATAATGAACCCTATAAATTTCTTGATGTGACCCCAAAGACACATTTCTTAAGATTCAAGTGGACTTTATATGCACGAAGCCTCTCAAATATTCTTCATAGAATGTTAGGGTGTCTAGCTCTTGTTCTTGATTTTGATAGTATATCATCAACATAGTCCTCGATAATGTCATGCATCATGTCATGGAAGATGACAATCATTGCATGTTGATATGTGGCTCTAACATTCTTCAAACTAAATGGCATGACTTGGTAATAGAATGTCCCATAGGGAGTGGTGAACATGGTCTTCTGCTGATCTTCAGGGGCTATCTTGATCTAATTATAACCAAAAAATCCATCCATTAAGGATATCATCTTGTACCTAGTAGTTGAGTCGATAATCACGTCGATGTTGGGCAGAGGAAAATCATCTTTGGGGCATGCTTTATTGATATCATAAAAATAAATACAAACACATATGCCTAGGGTCTTTTTACTTACTGGCACTATGTTAGAAATCCATTTAGAGTAGTCTAGTTGTCTGATAAAATTAGCTCCTAACAACTTTTCTAACTCGGCCTTAACCAAAAGGGAGATGCATAGATGCATATTTCTCAACTTTTTATTGACTGGTTTAACATTAGGGTGAGCAACAAGATGATGCATAACTAAATTTGGGTCCAAGCCCATCATATTAAAGTATGACCATGCAAATATGTCTATATAATCCTTAAGAATGGATATAATATGTTCATGTTCTACTTCAGTAAGGGAAGATTCAACATAAACATTTTTAGGATCCTCATGGGCTCCCAAATTCACTTCTATTGTGTTCTCCATAAGGAATGTGGATCTATCTTCTAGAATTATAGGCAATGTATGGTCATGATCATTTTCTTCTACTATATCTTCATGTTGTTCATCCCAAAGATATGGATAATATGAAGAATCAGAATCTACCTTCTCAAGTAAAGGGCAATTAGAAAAACACTCTAGAAACTCAAGAGCAAGACATTGAAATATTTGATGTTGTTCTGAAGAGATGCTTGTACTAAATATGGAACTTGGGCTAGATGGAATTTATACATTCTGAGGGGATGAACAAACTTTCCTGCCTAGGAGTGCTTGAAATATGTTTTCACTTAAAGGCTTGTCTTTTTATTTACTTTTTCCTTGATTAACAAGTGCCTAAAAGAGGTTTTCATCTAAAGATCTCGATGTTTATTCTTTATTATGACCAAGAAATTTTTCCTACTCTCCAAAGTAGGTAGAAGAATTAAATGAAAAATCAAAACCCTGCTTATGATCACCAATGGGGAATGCATCTCATAGGCCCATATATTCTACAATTGATTATTCATTTTGAAACTCATCAAGGCATATGGCTAAATGTTTTTGATCCTAATCTATGAGTTTATGATGGCAAAGGCATAGGTTACAGTGAGGGTTGGCTTTAGGACAAGAAGCACCAATGGTAAAGATATAATGTCCTACTTCAAGAAGGGAAGCACCACTAGTATGGGTTTTTGATTCAAGATGGGAAGCTCTAATAGGACATATTTTTGCTTCAAAACAGGAAACTCTAATGGGTGTTATGGTCAATATAGCATTTGAATCAAACAAATCTAAATCAACAAGCTCATCAAAAAGGCTATAATGGGATGTTGTGTCACTGCTAGGGGTCTTGTTACTAGTCACTTCAAAAGAGTCACTACCAAATCTTATGAGGTCATCTTCTGGTGGTTGAAATCTATGACCATGATTCTAATTGATGACTCTAGCTCATAAGGGTTCTAAAATTCCTTACGCCTATGGGCCGAGGCCTTTCCCTGTATAGTCAAGATGATCCATTATCCTATTAGGGATGGGATATTTTGGATTCTAAAAACAATCGGCAAGGCCTTTAGAATATAACCAATCTCCCTCGATAAAATCCTCTTGATCTTTCTTTGGTGTAATTATAGGTACAAAAATCATAGGAGGTTTTGGTTGCTTCTTCTTTGGTTGCCAAATCTAATCAGGTCTGTTATTAGTCTGGGAAGTTTTAGGCTTAACCAAATGTTTTAGGATATTTTGATAATTTTTTAATATGGAGGATGTCCTTTAGATGGTATATGGAAAATGCCTACATCTTTACTAATAACCTGTTTAGATATAGCTGTAGGAAATGGATCCGTTAAAGTGGAGGCTAGATCACTAGGGTCTATATAATTAGATGGAGATGGATGAGAAATGATGGCTTTGTTCTTATTTACAATGAATTTAGAACTTGGGAAATAATTATAATTATGAAACTCTACTTCAAGATGTTTGCAGTATTGGTATGGCTATTGATCAGTGAGAATAGTAACCTCGATCCCATCATGGGGAAATTTAAAGCATTGATGAAGAGTAGATAGAATTGCATGTACTTCATGGATCCAAGGATGACTAAGAATTATGTTATAAAGAAGCTCAATATCCATAATATGAAATAATATGTGATGAGAAATAGATCCAACCATGACTGGTAACCAAATTGTACCAAATGACTCCTTCTCAGCATTATTATAAGCCTTGATTGTAATAGTTTTTGGCTAAATGTCTTTATCCAAGTAACCCAATCATTGCACCAATTTAAGAGATATGATGTTCAACCATTAACCATTATCTATAAGAACCCACTTGATCTTGTGATCCATAATGATTATCTCAATGTATAGTGGGTAATTGTGGTTTGGGCCGAGGGTGGACATGTCCTTTTGATCAAATGTGATTTGTTGAAATGAAGATAAATGTCCAACTAGGTTCTGGAACTGATCAAGGTTTATATCATTAGGCACAATAGACCCTTGTAAAATTTCATTGAAAATGGTTCTATGAACATTAGATGTTTGGAAGAGTTCTAATATGGAAATTTGTGTAGGGATTTTATCTAATTGATCTGTTAGACTATAAGGCCTTTAAATTATGGATTAAACTAGTTTAGTCTTTGTTGGGACAGTATTCGGCTTTGGAATCATTGGCACAATGTTCTCATTGGGTTTGTGGAAATAAGTGGGCAAAGGGCCCTGAATGGTAACTCATGAGATTCTAGCTGCTACCGTACAACCTAGAGGTGGCAATGCATTATTATAAGTAGAAGAGGGAGGCAAAGGGCCTTGAATGGTGACTCATGGGTGATTAACTGTATTTTGACAATTTTGGGTTAGTGAGGAGACTTTATTATAAATGTATTGTTGTTTAGGATTAGTAACCCATGTACATAGAGTAACAACATGATGATGTGAAATCAACATGGTATTATTAGGGGGAGAGGATGTTGACCCTATAATGATGGGTCCTGTGTTGTGATGAACATGAGATTGGCCATGTAGTTTCACAGTAATAGTGGCAATGTGGGTTGCATAAATGTATCCCACAGTGTTATTATAATTGTAAGGTACATTTTTATAAGCTATATTATTAGTGTGGGTATTATGATCTTGATTATGCTCATTACAATTCTAACCTTGTTGTTGGTTCTGATTCTACCTCTATCCTTGATTGTGACCATTTCAATTATTTCTTGGTGGTGGTGGATCATGTCGAGGAAAGGGGTCTTTGTGTTAGGAGGCCCCTTATCCAATGGTAGCACAATTGATTATTTATATATGAGCAATTGAACATGGAAATTATACCAGAATGATTAAGAAACTAGAAACATGAGACAACAAAGAATTTGAGAGACAATACACACAATTGTATTAGATAATACTAGAAGAAAATACAAATAAGGAAGATGCCACTTCTCCCTCCACCTCAAAGGCTTGCCACACCTTAAGACCTTCTTCCCTCTCTCTCTTTCTCAACACAAAACCAACTCTAAAACCTGATTTATAATCCCTCCTTGAATGCTATAGCTGATCTCCTTGACCTTACACCTGTAGATCTCCTTGACCTTGCTTGCTTCAATGCTCTTACTTGATCAATATGATAATTACAATACAAGCCTCATGGTTCTTTAAATAGAATCCCATGGTTACAAAAATAGACCTCTAACTACTAAAATTAGACACACAGCTCGCGACTTAAAATAGTCTCTTAGCATGCAAACACTCAGTTTAACTAACTGACTGTTCGTAAACAGCAGTTCTGGACCGCACAGGCGACCGACGTCGGTCCCTGCTTGTCTGGTGCTGCCAACGTCGGCTGACTCTCTGCCGTCGCCGGTCTCCTTCTCCACTGCATCTGACCGATGTTGATCATACTGCCGACGCCGGTGGCTCTGGTTCTTCAGCATCCTTTCTTCATGTGTGTGCAAACAGTTGAAGCTTTTAGCTCCACACCCTAACAATCTCCCACTTGGAGATAAATAGCTGCAACCTGTACCTGTATCTATACACCATCTATTTTGTTCCTTAGGCCCTGTATCCCTCTTCAAAGTCACCCTTGAAGACCAACCACCACGCAAACCTATGATGCTATATCTGTCACCTATGCCACAAGAACTTTGCTGCTCCCAAATTCTTCATGACATACTTCTGAACCAACTCTACCCTTAGCTTAGAAAACTCCCTGTATATGCAACCCTGCAAAAAGTAACACAATACAGTAACAGGATAATGTAGCTAATATTATCCAACCTGGTAAAGATAAAATACAATGGTCAAACCTCCATTGCCATGCAACTAACTCAAGACCATATAGCATAGCCTTCTGTCTCAGATGTCCATCCACTCTCTTCTCTAAAATGGGAATCCATCCCTCTATCCAGCTGACAACTCCACCAACAAGTACCTGTTTGGCTCTAATCCAAGGACTCACACTCCTCATCCATGTCAAGCTCCCACTGTTTCTAGATTCTACCTGCATTACTTCCTCTGTCTTCCTAGTTCATGACTATTAGTAAGCAATATAAAGAAGGTGAACAACGAATATGAGGTTCACATACCTTTTCTGACCTCTGTATGGGTGTTTGAGACTCATAGATCCACCCAACATCTGTTCCAGTGACCGATCTCGGCCAACTCCCAGTCTGCTCCCGACCGATGTCGGTTCCCTGCATTGATCCTGACTGCCGACGTCGTTACCCCTGGCCGACGCCGGTGTCCCCCCTACCGACGTCGATCCTGATGACCAACGTCAGACTTCTCTTGCCCGACCTACCGGCCCTGCTGGTCTGCACATGACCGAAGCCAGTGTCTGGATGACCGACGTCGGTTCCAAGTAATCGACATCGGTGCCTGTGTGTTCCCGTGAGTGATGAATTCTTCATCCACGAGCTCTTCTTGGATCAAATCTATATCCATGCTACCCTGCTCAGATTTATTTATTGCCTGTAACTGTTCTAAGGCCTTCATCTCCTCCATGAACACCAAGACATCCCTGTTCTTGTCAAAAGCCTCAAATTTCCTTTTCCTGCAATGAATTCTATCCATGCCTTCTGAACTTGAACACATACCTTTTGAGTCAAGAACTTCCATTCCCTTCTTATTCATGTGACCCTGCCTAATAGACCACATCTTCGAATCTGCACCAGAAGTGGAATCAGTAGTACAAGTAGATAGATAAAGAGAACCTACTTTCTTACCTCTTGCTAAAACAATTGCTCCCTTGGCAACCTTCCAAGAATCCGCTGTGAGGGTTATTGTGCATCCCTCATCTCCCAACCTTCCTACAGAAATCAGACTCTGCTTCAGAATTGGAACATGCATGACCTCTTTCAACACCCATGTGTTGTCAATCTGCAATCTCAGCTGCACTTTCCCTTTGCCAACTATCTGACAAGGCGTACCATCCCCTAAATAAAGAACTCCAAAATCTCCCTGTTCATACTCATGAAACAAATCTCTGTTTGGGGATGCATGAAAAGATGAACCAGAATCTAATATCCATGATCCTACATGACTATCCAAAGAAAGTATGAGAGCATCCTGTACCACAATGTTTGCATCCTTTGCTTCTTCCATACCTGCATGTTGATTCTCTTTATTTCTCAACCAACACTCCTTTATATGTCCTTTCTTTCCACAAAACCAGCAGGTAATACCTTTAGACTCGGATCTCCTTCCTGACCTTGATTTCCCTTGCTCAATCTTCTCCTTTTGCCTTCCTCTGCTTTCCGCACTTAGAGCGTTCCCTGATGATTCACCTGTGCTTCTCCTACGTATTTCTTCATTCAAAATCACACTCACAACATCATCAACCTTTAAGATTTTAGAATCAGATCCAGAGTTACTTACTGCCATAACCATACCGTCCCAACTTTCAGGCAAAGAACATAAAATCAAGAGAGCCTTTACCTCATCATCAAAAACAATGTTGATTGAAGCTAATTGGCTTACCAAACCATGGAAATCACTGAGATGAGTATGTACCGAACCTCCTTCCTGCATTTGTAAAGTAAATAGCTGCTTCATAAGGTATACCTTATTAGAAGCCGAGGGATTTTCGTATAAATTTGCCAAGGACTTTATCAACTCTTCCGTTGTTTTGCACTGTGATAAGCTGGAAATCACAGAAGCTCCAAGACTCAACCTTATGGAACCGAGAGCCTTCCGATCAAGAACACTCCATTCTTCATCCTTCATATCTATGGGCTTGCATGCAACCCCACCCAACGGTAAGTACAAATCCTTCTGATACAGATAGTCCTCAATCTGCATCCTCCAGTGTTGATAATTCTTGCCGTTAAACTTCTCCATTCGTAGCTTGCTTTCTTCTGCCATTGCTGAACTCCCACTCAATCAAAAAACCCTGTGAATGACCTGTAATCAAAAACAATAACCTGCTTCCTGCAAATCGTAGCTCTGATACCAACTGTTAGGAGGCCCCTTATCCAACGGTAGCACAATTGATTACTTATATATGAGCAATTGAACACGAAAATTATACTAGAATGATTAAGAAACTAGAAACATGAGACAACAAAGAATTTGAGAGACAATACACACAATTGTATTAGATAATACTAGAAGAAAATACAAATAAGGAAGATGCCACTTCTCCCTCCACCTCAAAGGCTTGCCACACCTTAAGACCTTCTTCCCTCTCTCTCTTGCTCAACACAAAACCAACTCTAAAACCTGAGTTATAATCCCTCCTTGAATGCTATAGCTGATCTCTTGACCTTACACCTGTAGATCTCCTTGACCTTGCTTGCTTCAATGCTCTTACTTGATCAATATGATAATTACAATACAAGCCTCATGGTTCTTTAAATAGAATCCCATGGTTACAAAAATAGACCTCTAACTACTAAAATTAGACACACAGCTCGCGACTTAAAATAGTCTCTTAGCATGCAAACACTCGGTTTAACTAACTGACTGTTCGTAAACAGCAGTTCTGAACCGCACAGGCGACCGACGTCGGTCCCTGCTTGTCTGGTTCTGCCGACGTCAGCCGACTCTCTGCCGTCGCCGGTCTCCTTCTCCACTGCATCTGACCGACGTCGGTCATACTGCCGACGCCAGTGGCTCTGGTTCTTCAGCATCCTTTCTTCATGTGTGTGCAAACAGTTGAAGCTTTTAGCTCCACACCCTAACACTTTGTAGATTCCCATATCCTAATTTGTGTCCTAATTAGGGGCCAACTTAATTTATAGTTCACCACTTTCAATAAAGTCCTCAATAATATGTCACTCGTGACTAGAAACATGATGAAAGTTACACCATTCATTCTCTTTGTACCAGTTTGGTTTTGGTTGATCATGAGGAAATGGCCTCGATACTAGCCATATAATTAAATTAGCTATAATGAGCTTTTATAACACTATTTCAACTGATTCTCCTAACTTGCTAAAGACTTTGAAATTGTTATGAAATGTCCTTCGTGGAGGTTGTCTCTGTAAAGTAGGTAGTGGATTTGAGGGAGTTAATTATACATTTGGAGGAGGCATAACCTGTATCATTTGTACATGTCTTATTTCTGTCACCCCATTTCCAACCACGTTCTTAATTTTTTTAAAGCCCTTTGGATTATCCTATGTAACTATTTGAGGAGCCAGTGATTTAGTCTAATTAGATGCTTGACCTTACAAAAAAATCTTAATAAGGCCCCTAGCAATAAGAGCCTTCTCAATCTGCACTCCTTTCTCAATAATTTATTCAAATGAGTTAGCACAAGCTAATTATAGATTATGCGTAACTTCAAGATGTAAATTATATGCAAAGATATCAGCCAACTATTTGTCTAGTAAATCATGTTGAAAGTAGCCTACCAATGCTCTCCACCTTTGTAGATATGTAGTTAAACTTTCACCATCATGCTTCTTAGCTCTGCAAAAGTCAACAATAGTCAATTCATGTTCTATGTTATATGAGAAATGGTTAACTAATTTTTTTGATAATTCATTCCAATCCAAAACTGATCCCTTGGGTAGTTTAAGTAGATAATCAAGAGCTTGTCTCGCTAAACTTCATAAAAATAGTCATAATAAGTACTCACTACTATAAGCAACCTCTTAACATAGGATGAAGAATGCCTATATGTGCTCATGTGGATCTCCTTTTCCTTTATATTTATCAAATTTGGGTGCCTCAAAATGAGGTGGAAAGGGGTTTTGGAGAATAGATAAGTCAAATGGATATGGGCATATGTCATTGAATTTATACTTTTTGACTCTATTATTTATCTCCAATTTTTGGACAATTTCCTTCATATAATTCCATTCTTGCATGTTTGGGGCATTTATGGATTGGATAAGATGCTATTGGGGTGGAATGTACCCTTGGTTTTGTTGTTGTTGGTGTGAAATGTGCCCATAGTTTTGTTGCTACTGGGGTGGAATGTGCCCCTAGTTTTGTTGCTGTTATGGTGGAATGTGCCCCTAGTTTTGTTGCTATTGGGTGGAATGTGCCCCTAGTTTTGTTGCTATTGGGGTGGAATGTGCCCTTGGTTTTATTTCTATTAGGGTGGAATGTTCCCCTAATTTTGCTACTGTTGGGGTGGAATGTGCCCCTAGTTTTGTTGCTCTTGCGGTGGAATGTGCCCCTAGTTATATTGCTATTGGGGTGGAATGTACCCCTAGTTTTATTGCTGTTAGGGTGGAATATGCCCCTATATTTATTGCTATTGGGGTGGAATATGCCCCTAGTTTTGTGTGGATCTATAGGGAGCATATACCTTTCAATCCATGATTTGGTTCTAATTTGTTGCTTGAGTTGAGAACATAGGCCGTTAATTCTTAGATTGTAAAACATTCCTTGAATTTGGCTATTTTACAGTTTGTTGATTTTAGAAATTTATATGTTTATTTACCAATATTTGAGTTGGTTGAAAATAACTAGCCAAATTATCTTGAGGGATTTCCTCAATTTGAAGTGAATGTTTGGGTTTTTGAGTTTGTAAAGTAATAAGATGTTTTTGATGATTGAAGAATGTATGTTCTATATCAAACGGAACACTTTCTAAGGTCTCTTGTGACTTTAAATGTTCATTTAGATTGCCTTGATCCAGTATGGTAATGTACTCATCCAATATTTGTTACATATTTTTAACCACATTTCCTTGTTCTTTTGAATCATTATTGCGAATTGAAGTGGAACCAGGGAGTCAGTTAAGTCTGTGACAAGTCGATCTACATATCATTGACTTATTATCTTGATCTTATCTAGAAGATATATATTTGTGGGTTTTGAATCTATTTGTATTTCCTTTCCTTTATTAGAGGAAGAAGGTATGTCCATTTGTGCAAAAGCTTACTCTTGTCATCATTGTTCTCCTTCTTTAAATAAGGTATGTAATTATTTTATAGGAAAATCAAAAGGTAGTCTAACACCTAATTCTATCAATCTAAGAAGGGATTCATCTTGCTTTTCTTGGGGTGGATATCCATTTTAATCATTTTTGGATCCTATTATTACAAGGATATTATCAAAAATAATGGGGTTATCTTGACCATCATAAAATTTCTCATCTTCATAACTAAGGCCATAAGAGGCCCCATTACGAGTGAACCTTTGAATCATGTCTAAAAAGAGATACTCTATGTGTTTAACTAATCTTTAGACCAATACTTGGTAACCAAACACAATATGCTTTGGCTCTCTCGTAAACAAATAACCAAGGTACTAATGAGACTATAAGGGAGGGTGATTTGAAACCATACACAATTTATAAGATTTAGTTCACGAGTTTACTCAACCTTTGGTAAAGTTGAAATCATATAGATTGGAAGAGAGTAAGTTAACTCAAAGACCTAAGGTGAAAAATAGTACACCAAAGCCTAGATCTCTGTGATACACCCACACTATAAAAGCTAGCTTCAACTTTGACAAGTTAACCCTAGAAGTTTAGAAGAAAGCTCTCTAGATTATGAAAAAGACAAAATGAACTAAGCAACTTAAGACATAAAAACATACATGAATCACTAAGTATAAATCTAAGACCAAATAGGCAGCACAATGTCACCACATGATTCTAGTAGGATAAAATATGTTCTAGGACTCAAAGCATGAGCAATATGCAAGATGAATTGAGTCCACCATGATGATATGTGATTTTGAGTCATAATAAATGACCTTGAATCCAAATGGAAAATTGAACCCAAAT
Source organism: Torreya grandis (assembly GCA_037957365.1). Lineage (NCBI taxonomy): Eukaryota > Viridiplantae > Streptophyta > Pinopsida > Cupressales > Taxaceae > Torreya > Torreya grandis. The sequence goes on from JARHVA010009313.1 coordinate 230,339, forward strand.
TAAAGCAAGCTTAGTGCATAAATGGCAAACCTACTTTGACACACCAACCCTTAGAACTTAGAAAAGTTCAATTTCAAATGTGGATTATAAATGAAGGATTTAAAAAAATTGGGTAAAAGGTCTAGACTCAATTGGGCAGCATGACTATGCCAAAATGGATGATATGACATAATGCTGTTGATAATAATTTGAATAAGGGAAAGATGAATTTTCTATTTGGATAGCATAATGCCTCCCTTGCTCAATAAAATTGAGGACAATGTGTTTTGGTTAAGTTTATTGCGTTAACAAGCAGTTTTAGACAAAAATCAAGACCAAGTAAGCTAATGATAAAAATAAAATGTGTTAAGTCTAAAATGACAAGGTATGGCAAAGTGGGGTCTATTAAACTAGTAAGGTTTCAATCATTTTAGGGGAATCAATTGCAAAATGACTTTCACATCAAATGATGCAAAAGATAAGCATAGAAATTGGGTGACCACAGTATTAGCTAGTTGTAAAAAGGTCTAGTCCTTTTTACAACCACTACATCCTACTGTTCTCGTAGTGTAATGCGATGTATAAAATCATATATGTCCCATGTGTAACTCCAAAGGAGTCAAATGAAGTCAATGCTAGGAGGTGAAACCTCGGGTCAAAGCTTCCCTAAAGAACTCAAGGGAGGTAATGACATCACAAGCCAATTTTGCATGAAAATAAAGAAAGCATAAAATAAAAATACTTTAGGGTCATTTTCAAGATCACCCAAACTTTAGCGAGTTTTTGGGGAGTGCTTTAGGTGACATTCTTTTTAAGCCTTAGAGTAGGCTATTTTCAATAAGAATGGCACTTTTGATTCCAAGGGTTCCCTATAGGGGACAAATGGAAGAACATACAGGAAACATTCCTCTTTTTACCAAACAAAACCTAAGTAAACAACTATTGCAAACAAGAATTGACAAGTGTGTTCAATTTTAAGCCCAAATGAAATATTTGGTGGTGTTCATTTGAACCCTTGGTCTTAATTGCAAAATTTGAAAATATTCACCAAAAACATCTAAATTCTTTGTTAAACACCCAAAACAAAGTTCCTAATTGATTTTTAAACATGAAACAAAGGTGATTTAAATATGTTTTGAGAAAATGTCAAGCTTGGTCCTGCAACAAAAATGTTAACATGTCCTTTAGCTTTGAAGCTCTTTTTATCTTGAAATAATGAACTTTGGAAAAATAGCTCTCGAGTCTATGTTTTAAGAAAAACACAATGACCAACATCGGTTATTACAATTGATGATGGTTACTTTGGCTAACTGAGATCTAACTGATGTCAATTTTACTAACCAATGTTGATTAAGCCAGTAACCGATGTCGGTCTTCCTTATTGACATCGGTTATTATGTAAAATTATGGCAAACAAAAATGGCAAAATAAAGTTAGAAAATCAATTTGCACGAGTTTTAATAGTCCAAATGGATATTGTAGAGTTGTAAAGTGATCTTTTTTAGGTGTGAGATGCATCTTGTCCCATCGGGCATGCCAAGATGTAGAGAGGATTACAAAGCAAGTCTGTCAAGCATTAGTCTATAAATACTGAAACATGCATAAAGAACTAACTAACCAAGCCTATATTTTCCTATGGGAATTAAAAAAGATAACAAGAAACAAATGAAAGAAAAAAACACCATATTACCTTCCCAAATGGATTCACCATACCCATATCGCTCAAAAACATGTTCTCCCTTGATCAAGCATCCTTGTCTTTGTAAAAAATGGTTGTAAGCTCCTCCAATGCCTCAAGAACACTCCATAAAACCTAGGCTCATGATTCCAAATCACTAAACTAGCTTATCAATGAAGCTTGCAAACAAAATCAATGATCAAATACAAAGCCTTATGGAAACAATTTAACATTATAACTTTGCAATATCCAAGCTTAAAATTCATGTCCATGGCCTCTCTATTTATAGATTTTTGAGATTGGTTAGGATCAACCATGACCGTCCATCTCAAGATTGAGATGTGTGGCCATGGATACTCTTAATATTTAGAATTAAATCCATAATTATCTTCATCATGACCTTGGAAGATGGGGTATTGAAGAGGCATGGGTGACCCATAATACTAATATTTGTGGCATTTATGGCCTAAGGATGTCTTCCCAAGAAATGATGTCACTTGATGATGCAGTTAATAGGAATCAATTTTCAAAAATAAATATTCAACAACTCTCATGGAAAATCCACTTAAGCTCTTGATTTGGATTAATTAGCCTTAAACAAGGTTAATCAACATTTGTGCAATTATTTGAAAATTGGCCCTCAATTAATTAAAATGGTCAAAAAGTCATATTACTTGGTCATAATTTGACTATAGAGGAACTGGAAGGCGATGTTAGATGTGTCAGAATCGTATTTCCATTTAGGATGTTGTCAACACCAAATAAAAAAGATATGTGATGTGTACCAATGATTTAGAAGAAAAAAGTGATCCAAAGCACTAAATGGCAAAATTGTCATTTTGACTCGAAATGATCTGATCAAAGTTAGCTGGCCCATAAAATACATTACCCTATTTAGGGATACTTTGACCTAAACTGACACTGTTAAGTGACAAGTTCAAACCATTTAGGGCATTTTATGGATTTTGACCTAAAAATGTGCATTTGAGTGTAATTCAAGTAAGATTGACAATTTCAACACAAATGGTGTTAGGAATTAGATGTCTACAATAGTTCTCTAAGTAGGGATTCATTCAATTATTGATATCATTATTAAAGTGAACATGTTATTTTTCATTTTGAAATGTATTACTGACATATTTATGAAAATATAATTGTATTAGGTTTCATAATATGTATAGTGAATTAATTATCTCATGAAAATAATGTATTTGTGAAAGTTTTATTTAGCTTAAACTGTATTTAGTATATGTGCATGTCTAACAATCCTCAAGATAAATTATATGTTTGTTCAAATTACAAGTTTGGTTTATTTAATATAAAATAATTGTATCATGCAGGTTTTATTGAATGTTATTGAGATGTTTTACCTATTTTGCATATGATAATAGAGTCATGCATATTTTAGAGAGTATAGGATATTGGATTTAACTAATTCCAAATTGGTAGATTGAAAGAAATAGATTGAACATGATTATTAAAATTTACATGAAAAATTTCTAGGAAATATACCAATGGAATTTTGTGATGTATTCCATTTGGAAGTTTAGGATAAATTATTATTATAAGAAAGTTTGTATGTTGAAATAAACTATTACAACTTGTAAGTTTGAGGTGTAATGACTCTCTTGTTGCACTGTTTATCACTAGGTTAGAAGCCATCATGATTAAATGTTCCTTAACATGCATACTTAATTTATAAATGAGATTAAACCCCATTATGTGCCACTATTGACTAGGTTAAGGTTTCATGATTCAGGAGCATCCAAGGTAAACATGAAATATTAAAACAACCAAAAATAATAGTTGTATGTTTGTGTGGTCTTATTGGTTTAGTTGTTATTTTAGGAAGGTGAAGATGATCTAGTGAGAAGCATCAGTACTCAAAAACTTTGGTGGAATAAAGTATATTGGAGAAGGATAATTTTAAAGAAGCTACATGGTTCTAAGTGAGTTGGTTGAGTGTCTCAACCATAGGTACAATATGAGAAGTGGTCATGTTTCTTGAAGGGATAAAATGGATAGGTAGTGGGGTAGAGGTAAAAAAAGCATCAAGGACTTCCGTAAACCTAAATATGATTGCATATTTTGATTCCACTAAAAAATATATGCACTTTAAAAAAAATCATCTTGTTTTGAATCCATATGAGAAACCTTTGGTCTACACTTAGCGGTAGTTTTAAAAACTTAAGTGGTGGTTACATAACTAGCCTGGTGGTTTTCAAACTTGAGTGGAAATTATGAAACCTCCAGTTTGCATATATTGGAATTTTCATAACTGCTAGACCACATAGAGTGGCAATTTTACTTGCATGAATTGTAAAAATAAATAACAATTCCATATGATGAGCACTTGGTTATTAAACATTTCTAAGAGGAAAATGAAAGTGAAGAGGCACTCTGAAGTTAAATTATGTTAGAGAATGATTCAAATTAACAAGGACAAGAGATAATGAGAGTCATGGGGGAAGGGGTTGGCTCCAAAAAAGTGTTTTTGGAACTTGTTCTCTAAGAGCAAAGAGAGGATGTTCCAAGTCTAGGAGGGATTGTGAGAGGGATCAATTATTCTTCTTGTAATGTAATAAGCCTATTAAGGAAAGTGAGTGAGTGTGTGTGAATTATCTAAGTTTCTTAATATTATCAATTGAATGAAAATAATATGTACGCTAAGTTTTAGGTCTTAATATTGTACTTGTGAGTGTGTCTACTTACGAGTTTAAGTTCAAGTTGCACAGTCTAAAATTTATCCTTAATTGGATCCCTTTACCATGATTGCATCATTTCATGGAAAACTAAATGCATTCATAGACCCTGTATTTATTTTAAGATGTATCAAGTGGTTTATTATTCTTAAATTTCTCCATTTTCATGATGTAAATAAGTGTTAAGACCAATTTATCTCTCATATGACTAAACATCACCGTCATCACTAAAGTTATTAAAAAAAATTAAAATTATAGTTTGGTAGATATTTATAAGGTTTTTATTAATGATATTATTTTACTAATTTAATGTATCATGGTCATTTGAGACTCATTATGCTCTTCATGTGATCATAATTTTAATAATTAGTAATTGATTCCATGTTATGCTTAATTTTTTGTATCTAAGTATATAATGAAGAATTTAGTATGAGGGCTATACATTTTTTTACTTAAGCTATTAACCTTAAGTGGAAAATAAGAAAACAAGGTATAAAGACATATCCTTACTATTTTTATACTTAAAACTTATTAAATTATTTGTACATCAATAGTTGTATTTTCATTAGGAAGTTGTATTATGAATCCTATTGTTTTGACATTAATAATTATTAAGGAAGTTTTAAATACATGACAATCAATGTTTTTTGTGAATAACTTGATTTATTTTTATCAAAATCTCAATATGTAATACATATGAGTTAGGTCTGTTAAGGCCTTTAATTAATGAGTTATTAGTGATGACTTTTGAATTGTTAAATTCATTATTGGAAAGATTATACTGTGAACCTATTAGGTTCTTGACACTAAAGTGACTAAGACTTAAGACATTATTGTATTTAAGATAAACTTAAATTAGGAGGTAGTTTAAGGAAGTAATTATAAGGTACCATGTTTTGTACTAGGTGACAAAGTTAAAGAGTTCACTCAAAATAAGAAATGTTACCTCATACCTTATTATTGTTGATTATATATATTCCAAAGGGAAATTTAATTCATAAATGGTTAATTAAATGAGAGTTAACTAAATTACTACATTAATATGAGATAGTATTATATTGAATGGGGAAATTGTTATGAAAGAAAAAACCTTTGATAAGAGGTGAAACTACCTTTATTTAGAAACTTAAGTTGGTTAAGGACTAAATTGAGCAAAAAGAGACAATAAAGCTTATTGATAGAAGATCTGAGTAGTTAGACTAGAAATATCATTAAAATAAAAGTACTTAAACTTTTTATGTTGGTAGAGTAAAATTTAAAATATAATGGTGATCTTAAGTGGCTGTTTCACTTGGTTTCACTTGGTTTAAACATAAGGGAACTATGTGTCAATAAACTAATTTATTGCTTTATGTTCAATGGGAATGGTGAGGACATAAAGCAATAATCCAAGCAATGCCATAAATATCATTAATGTTAAAAATCATAGGATATGAAAAGATAAGGGAAGGGCTAAAGCTTGAAATCCTAGGGGATGTCAAAACCAAGGTCATAACCAGATTTTAGATCAAAATTAGAATCAACAACAATAACATAACCCTTTTCCACCCCATACTGTAGACAATGAAAAAGACTTGTAAGGAATTTTTGGATTTTTAAGAAATATCCAAGCTAAGACGTAAGAATAATAAAACCATTTAGCTAAGTTATTAGGCAACCAAATCCCAAACCCTGTAGGAAATCAACAAGTAGAACACATGCATGTGGAAGAAAAACAGCTTGTTGTTCAATAAATGAACCCATTTTTAAGAGAGCTTAATAAGGTCACTCTTCCAAGGTATAAGGGAAGGTAAAAAAGAATTTGGGGAATTTTTTGAGGCATGGTTGTTCATCCTAAAATAATATTTTGGATTGCATCATATCAATTTGAATATATAGGCCCGCATTACTACATATCGCTTGGAGGGCGATGCACTATTATGGTGGGTCCATTTGGAAAAAATGAAAGGCTATGGTAAAGCCACTATCACATGTAAATATTTGAAAAACACTTCAAGTGAAGGTGCATATTAGCCAATCATAGAGAAAGGAAATATGTTGAATTTCAACTACTATACCAAAATAACATGTATGTGGCTGAGTATGAGACTAAATTTGTAGATCTTCTCCACTATGTCAATTATATGTAGGATGAAGAGACCAAAGTTACTAAATTAAAATTAGAGCTCAGAGATGTAATTATGCATGAAGTAAACCTCACAAAGCTTAAGACTTTGGCTAATACCATATAATCAACTTACGTAGCTAAAGAAAAAGAAAAAAAACCATAATTAAGTATGTGGAGGAAATAAAGAGTAAAATAACCTCAAATAATAAGTCAACACTTAATAGAGGTGAAACTAAAATTTTGAAAAAAATACCCTTTGATTAGAGGTCAAACTACCTCTATTTATAAACCTAACTTGGTTAAGGACTAAATTGAGCAAAAAGAGACACTAAATCTTATTGATATAAGATCTAAGTAGTTAAACTAGACCTATCATTGAAAGTAAAGTACTTCAAAATGTTATATTGTTAGAGTAAACTTAAAAAAAAAATAAATATGGTGATATTAAGTGTTTTTTTCACCGGGTATCATAGATATATGTTTAAATACTAGGGAACTCTATGCCAATAAACTAATTTATTACTCTGTGTTCACTACGATTGATGAGTATATCAAGTGGTATGTAGGCAATGCCATAAATGTTGGTAATGATAGAAATCATAGGAGAAGACAAGCTGGGGGAAGGGATAGAGCTCAAAGTCCTAGGGAAGGTCAAAACCTAAGTCATAACTAGAAGTTGGATCAAAATTAGAATTAAGAAAAACTACAAAAACCTTCTCCACCCCCTTTTGTAGACAATGCATAATTCATGGAAGGAATTTTGGAGTCTTATGAAATCTCTAAGCTAGGATGGAAGAATAATAAAAATATTTAGATAAGTTATTAGGAAACCAAATCCCAAACCCTACGATAAATCAACAAGTAAAACAAATACATGTGGAAGAAAACACCTTATTGTTTAATAAATGAACCCATTTTTAAGAGAGATTAAGAAGGTCCCTATTCCAAGGCATAAGGGAAGGGAAAAATAATTTTTGGAATCTACTAAGGCATGATTATTCAGCGTAAAATAATATTTTGGACTACATGATATTAGTTCCAACATGCAAATACACATTACTACATATCATTTGGAGGATGATGTAGAACTATGGCGGACTCACTTGGCAGAAATGAAAGGTTATGGTAAAGCCACCATCACATGAGAATATTTGAAAAAAACTTCAAGTGAATTTGTATATCTACCAATCATAGAGAAATTAAATAAGTTAAATTTTAGCTACTACAACAAAACAACATGTTTGTGTTTGAGTATGTGACTAAATTTATAGATCTATTCTACTATGCCAATTATATATAGGATGAGGAGACCAAAATCACTAAATTCAAATTGGGGATCAAAGATGTAATTATGCATGATGTAAACCTCACAAAACCAAAAACCTTGGATACTATAATATAATTAATCTACATGATTGAAGAAAAATAAAAATCTAGAGGTAAGTACACGGAGGTGTAGACACTATTTATGAATTATATAACACCTTAGTATTATACACTTGGAAAATACATATCATAGATATAAATTCAACTTGTAGACCCTTCCTGCTATCAAAAGTCTCACATACACTATCTCTATGCTTATTGCTTATCTCTTACTCTGACTAATGTTATTCTAATGACTCAGACCTTTTATCTTGCCAAAAATGTTATAAACATGCTATCATATACCTCTACAAGTTCTATACTTGTGCTTATTTTCTAGCTACTCAAACACTTGCATCCCAGTTATATGCCTACATTGATTCAAGTGTCCCTATCTAACACAAGTGTCTAGTGCCCTAGAATCATTAAATTTGAAAATGAAACATATTCTCATGGTTAGCCTAAGTGCTTTAATGCAAGATATTCTACAAAGTGATTGGTATATATACAAGATCAACCCTCATTTATTCCTCACCTATCAAATTCTTACCTAATCACAAGGTAACATGCCAAAAGCATTCAATCAAACACTCAAGTGAGAAAATATTTCCTATTATTTCATATTTCCATATTAGTCATAGGGACAACACATATACAGGTTTGAAGTATTGAACGAGCATTATATAAGCTACATTTACCAGGTTAGAAGCTATGCCACTATTGTACTTATTTATCACACATTGCATGATACACACACATGCCAAAATTAGGGGAGAACTACATAAGTATGAGGCCCTCTTTGAAGTATTGGTCATGTAGGAAATACTCATTGACAGAGGGGTCTTTGGGGTAGCTTGACATTAAACACTCACTAACCTATTTTTCCCAAAATCACTATGAATATGAATAACTAGGGTTTTGATATTTAATAAGGAGAGATGGTTCATAACCCAGATATGGATACACTAGAGTGAATATAACACAAAATCTAGAAACATCTAGGTGGTCTCATCTAGTTTCAGCAGCTATATCTTACTAGACACCCACAATCAAGTCAAACAGAAGTGTCGATGCAACCTATTAGAGAATTAATATTATTTGAAACCTTTCCTATAGGTTTATATGTTTATCCTAAGTCTTATATGTGTGTAGATTCATTGTATTTATAAATACACTTTATTATAGCCTTTTGAGGTGTTATTCACCTCTCTAGTCCACTTGTTGGATTTAGAGTTATTTGCATGTAACTCCTCTCCCTCCACATGGCACACACCTTCTCCTTATTTGTAAGAGGATTATGGACACTTGGAACACACGATGAATCTTGCTCATGTTATTCCATATTCCTCCTAACTCTATTTATTGATCTCTTCTCCTCTCCTTTTTGTTTTGATAGTAGTGCAACCTTACTCTTGCTCTTGCTCTTGCATCCTTATGATGCTCTTTTGGCCTAAAGCCATTCTCTAACTCACTCTTAACTTATTATTTTTATGTTCTTGGAGATTCATTATTGTAAGACTTATAATAATATTATGAGGTTTTTCTTCATTTGACGAATTCCCCACTTGTCAAATTTATTATCTCAAAGTTGTGGTTTGCTCACTTTGGTAAGGTAACATTGTTCCATTGTTTATTTTCAATGTATTTTTATTTGATCCTTGGAAACCATTATTTCATGGTATCATATCCTTATAGTTTATAATGTTGAATCTTGATAAATTTACAAATTTGGAGGTGGAAAAGAAGTAATTTTTGTATTCTAACATTTTGGTTTTTATTTCCATGTTTAACGTGGTAATTGTAGTAAGCATTACTTTACCTTGTTTGCCTTTGTGTGGTATTAAATATGCTGTTACACTTGATTATTGTGAATAATGTTATGTTTATATAGTTTTGGTTTCTAATTATGCTTTAAATCAACATTATTTTGTTTGTATTTATACTTTTACATAAATTGGCAATATTTCCAAACCTTTTATTGGTTTGTCTCCTTATTTTATGTGTGGATTTGCCTTGCCTACAACATCTAATGGATTATCTTACTCTCCTTGGTGCATAACTCTTAGTTTTTTTAGGGTTTTGTCCTTTTTTTATGTTAAACTAGGTGTTATGCCTTATCTTGTCTTCTTTCCTAGTTGTATTCTTGGCATTCCATGTTTCATGTAATATTTTTCATAACATTTTGTATCATTGGCCTATTCCTTTTACTATGTTATTTATCTCCCTGCTTGCTGGCTACATTTTTTAATTTATTGTATACATTATATTAATTTGAATACTTCAATTTTATTATTGTACCACCTTAATACATTATTATTGGATGCTTTTATTTTAGATTACATTAATAAATTTATATTTATAACTATTTACATCTCATTTATATACATTTCAATTAAATATTAAAATAACAATATTTTATTAAGTAAAATTTCCTTCATTACATTTTATTCTCTTACCTTTCTTTGCTAAATATTACAAACCAACCTTTTTCTTTATGTTTTAAAGATTTAAGCAAAATTATAATTTGCTTAGCTTTTAAATGAAAAATTTTGAAGTATTTTTCAAATAAATTGCTAGCCTTGTGTTTGTATTAAAACTTCTATACACTTCTCACCTTTTGTTTCAACCAAACCCTTTCAAAACTGCATGTAGGTGCTTTATAATTTGCATATGGTACCTTATAATTTCATTCAATCAAATCAACAAACAAAAATGTTTGGCCTTTATGCATTCAATGTGTTTGTTCTTTAATGCTTTAATAGTTTGATAATTTATGAATTTAATCTATTTTTAATGCTTTAATAGTTTGATAATTTATGAATTAATCTCTTTTTAATGCTTTAATAGTTTGATACTTTATGAATTAATAGTTAAGCATTTATATTTTCCTTTAAACACTAAAGGTTTTTCTTCAATGCAAACTAAATGTCTTTTTTATTTCCCACGTGGAGTGAGATACTTGGCTTTATGTTAATGTTTGTCTTTCAAATCCAAACAAACAAAAAGTACTTTGTTTTATTTATCTTTATCTCTCAAAAGCACAAAATGACAAAATCTCATATGCCATATATGTATTTTTTTGAGTTTTTTTGGTTTGGTTGATTATTCAAGTTTAAAATACAAATCATTTTTAGTATTAATAAAATTATTTATTAGTATTTTGGTGTGGATTTATATTTACAATTTAATTGATCTGATTCTCTTTTTATTATTTTTATACAAGTTTATTTTAAAGTATCAATTAGTTATTTTTTAAAGTTTAGATCTTACTTTTATGACATTCAAACTCGTTATTTTTTAACATTTAAACATGTTTCACATCAAATTGATTTGAAAAATAAATAAATTTGTACTCTTAAACATGCAATTCAATACCAAAATGACACTATTACTATATTGCATAAGTCGCTTATTACACTTCAAAATAATTTTCATAATAACATGACAAACATGCAATCCCCCCTTGATATTTAAACTGTAAAATTTACATCATTTGATAATTTTAATAGCTCTAATGTTGATTAATATCATTGTATTTTAAACACTTCTTTTACCAATTCTAACTTAAAAATTAGGCACAGTATGGGTTATTTGTGTGGTGGGCTTGGTAAGTATGAAAATAATATTCTTAAACTTCTTTTACCTAAATCTAATATCAATTGTAAAGGTCTTGGCTATGATACTTAAAATATTTCTAATAAAAATTTGGAATCATATTGTCCTCCTCACCACAAGACTTATAATACGATTTGTTTTGATTATATTACTTGTAATGTTCATGCTTTGGTTAAAAATGACAACCTTGTGCACATTATAAAAAATACAGGCATTGTATATCTAAATATTATAAATTGCATCCATATAAATCTTGTAGTAAATCTAATAATGACACTTTGTATTATTGAAAAATGATTGAATATCCTACCTATAAGGTTAAATCTATTTGAATTCCTAAATGATAGATATTATAGAGACTCTTATGTGTCTTCATGTGATGATTCTTCTATTTATTTATGAGGAATGCATTTTTAAAGTGACATATCTTATTTGTCTCCAATTTAATTGGCCTAAATCTCTTTTATTTCATTCCTTATTTTTTGTTGCATATGATAAATGCTTTGATTATGTCGACTAATTTATTTTCATATAGGATTTTGTACTTTATGATGGAAGTTATCTTTGATTCACTTTGCCTTGTTGTGCATCTACTTTTATTACATTATGTATGTAGATTATATTTTTTGGAATATTAGTTACTTAACTTGAAATATTTGTGTTAGCTTATTTGTTTTGCAAGGTTTCATGGATCATTTCTCTTTATTTTTTGTCTTCATCCCATTGTGGATCATTCACCTTATTTAAAGAGGATTCTTGGAGATCCTTAATGATCACACTTTCATCCTTGAAAATTTTGGCAATACCTTCTCTTATTCTTTCTTTCTTAAACTATTGTAATTCCTCTTGAAAGAAGTTTCTATTATGGGTGAGTACTATGTAATTTCAAAATCCCTTCCTTGTTTGTAAAAGTTTTTCTCAACTTATATAACCCAAAATTAAATTTAAGGGGGAGTGTTGGAGAATTAATCTTATTTGTGTTATTTATTATAATTTATAGGCTTATCTTAAGGCTTATGCGTGTGTATTTATTGTATTTAAAAATACACTTTATTCTTGTGTTTTGAAGTGTCACTCACCTCTATAGTTTACTTGTTGGATTTGAAGTTACTTACATATAAATCTTCTCCTCCTACATGACAATATAATCCTCCTCAATTGTAATAGGATTAGGGACACTTGACACACATGTTGACTCTTGCTCATGTAACTCCAGATTCTTCCTAGCTTTATTTATTGACTCCTCTCCTCCACTCTTCTTTGCCTTTTGGTAGTAGTAAATCTTGATTTCAGTCTTGCTCTTACATCCTTATGATGCTCTTTTGGCCTAAATCCATTATTTCACTCACTCTTATATTCTTCTTTTCATGTTCTTGGAGATTCAATATTGCAAGACTTCTAATAACATTGTGGGATTTTTATTTGTTCCACATTTTCTCCACTTGTCAAATATCTTATCTCAAATTTGTGGTTTGATCACTTTAGCAAGGAAATATTATTTCATTGCTTATTTTCAACATTTTTTAATTTTATATTTAGAAAATATTATTTCACAATTGTCCCATGTCGACATAAGTGTCTACGGCTACAAAAGTATAATTTTCAAAATTAAGCTATTGACCTTGAACTTAGATTTAGTCTACTTTCTCCATATTATAGATGCATATCTATATTAGCATAAAAAATAACTAAGTACTTTGTTTTAATTATCATTATAATATCTACCATAATTTTACTTTATATTTTATCATATCTTAGCATAATAAATTTAGTATATATGAATTTTATAATTAATTGGCTTGCTTTAGAGATAGTCTACAATCCTTGTGCCTTAGGTTATCCCCACCCCTTTAAACCTAGATTCCTCAATTTGGATTTTATATTTGAGCATAAGGAAATGAAGAGTAAAGCAACCTAAAAAATAAGTGAACAGTTGATAAAGGGTCAAAAAGGGAAGAATTTAAAAAGAGTAGTGGTAAATTCAAGATTAACACTCAAAAATTTCAGGGAATTTACAAAAGGAGGATCAAAACCTCAAGGTTACCAAAATAATACTCATCCACCTCCACACAATCTCAATCTTACCAATAAGGTTCCATTACCATAGTGTCAGACAAATCAAGGCTGCTAGATTTGTGACAAGGCTCACTATAATAAAAATTTCCTAGAGTATTATGCTAGTAAGGAGGCCAACCATAGGTTTATGTAATGGTAGATAATCATAAAATGGAATTATAGGCCACTCTAATTAAAATAATAGGCAATTTTTTTAGTTTTAATTTATTAACGTTAATTTATTATGGGTCTTTTGATAGTTTCATATCACCTAAAATTACTTTTGAATGTAAAAATAATTCAAAAAAGATAAGAGAAGTGTGGCAAGTAGAGTTTGGCATGGGAGAAAGTATTTGATAACTTAGAAATTAGATCAAGTGATACTAGACTTAGGAGTATTTAAAATCCAATTAAACTTGCATTTATCCTAATAGGATCATATGATGTCATCATTATTGTGGTTGGATTCATGCACATTAGACTCCCTTGGAATATTTTAAAAAGAGAGTCCAATGTTTAGATGATAAGAACAATTTATTAACTCTTCAAGGCATCAAATATGCAAGGTCTCCAAGGATTATTTTAGCCATATAACTTAGAAAGGTAGTAAGAAAAGGATGTATGTTGTTTTTTGTGTAAGTAAAAAAGAAAACTAAGGAAGTAGAACTCAATGTGATAGATTATCCCATTCTAAAATAATTTCAAGATGACTTCTTAGGGAATTACCAAGATTTCTATTAGTAAGGGAGATTGACTTTACCATAAAAATTATGCCAAGATCTCAACTTGCCTCAAAAAGTTTGTATAAGATGAACATTACAAATTTACAAGAGCCTAATATTCAACTACAAGAGCTCTTATATAAATGTTTCATAAGGAAAAGTGTCTCACTATGGGGAGCACCAAATGTGTTTGTTAAAAATAAGGATGGGAGTTTATGGTTATGTATTGATTACTATATGTTGAATAAAGTAACCATAAAAAATAATTATCACTTACCAAGAATTGAATATATTTTTTATCAGATGAAAGGGGTAGTAATATTATACAATATTGATTTTAGATCACAATACCACTAGATATATAATAATGAGGATATCCACATGACAATATTTTAAACACGATATGGTCACTACGAGTTCATAGTTATGCCATTTTTTTCTAACCAATGCACTTGAAACTTTTATGAAACTTATGAATAACATTTTTTGTGATAATTTTAATCAATATGTCTTGGTGTTTCTTGAAAAAATCTTAATCTACTCTAAAAATGAGTAGGAACATGAATACCATTAACAATTATTTTTAAAAAGGTTACAATAACATAGGTTGTATGATAATTTATCTACACATTCTTTTAAAAAAAGTAAAATTCATTATTTGGGCCATATCATAACTAAGGATGGTAATACAATAGATATTATAGAGATAAAGGCTATTAAAGAATAGCCAAATCTATAGAATGTATCTGAGGTATGATGTTTTATGGGCCTTTTTAGTTACTATCAACATTTTAAAAATAATTATCCATGATAGCCTATCCCATCACTTACATTTAAAATAAAGGTATGAAGTTTAAATAAAATTCTTAGTGTGAATATGATTTTCAAAATCTTAAGGATATTCTCATCACAACACTGATTGTGCTAGTTCTTGAATGTAATAGATCTTAATTTATGCACCAATGCTTATTTGGAAGGAATTAGTGAGGTTTTAACTCAATTTGGAAGAGTTGTGGCTTATGAATCATGAAAATTTATTCTTAGTGAACAAAATTATCCACCACATTTGGAGACATTACTTACTAGGAAATCCATTCAAGTTATTGACAAATCATAAAAGTCATGAGCATTTGTACACTTAAGATAATTTGAATGCCTAGTGACACAAATGGTTAAAATTGATAAGTGACTATGATATGGATATAAAATATGTCATGGGGAAAGAAAACAAAGTTTCTAATGCTCTTAATAGAAGAGCTTACTTCTACGCCATCTCTTGTCTCAAGTCTAAACTGAGAAAACAATAGTTAGAACAAGGAAAATACAATTTTTGTAAGGAAATTAGTCATGCTATTGCATAAGTCTATGGATAAAAATTATGATGGGTACACTACTGATACAAATGGCCTTATAAGGTTTCATGGACAATTTTTTATACATAATCAGGGTATATCTAGGGAATTGATCATACAAGAAGTTCATTTGGCCCTACATTTCACTCATCCTAGTGTCACAAAGATGTGTAGATACTAAAATATAATTTATGTAATAATTAAGTCTTGTATACTTGGTAAATACCCATCATGGTTTTACCTTTTAGTTATAGACCTATCTAATGCCAAAAGTCTCACATTCACTTTATCTTTGTGCCTAATTAATTATATCTTAGTCCAACCACTATTATTTTGATGACATGGCCTTTTATGCTATGCAAAAAAATTTAGTCCTGATTATTATCCTTCACTACCAGTTATGGATTTATACCTATTTTCTAGCTTCTTGGACACTTGTGTCCCATATAGACCCCTGCATTGATGCAAGTGTCTACCTTTCCTATAAAGTGTCTAGTGCCAAAAATTCATTCAATCGACAAATGAAACATATATTAAAGGTTAGAATAAGTGATTTAATGATAGATATTTATAAAAGGGGATGGTATATATACAAGATCAACCCTCATTCATTCCTTACCTAGCAAACACTAGGAACTTATAAGGAAACTTACAAAAAAGCACTCAAGCAAGTATTTAAGTGAGCAAAATTTCTGCATTCATTCCTATTTCTATATCAATTATAGGGGAAATATTCCCAGAGGTATGAAACATTCAAATAATAGTTTATGAGCCATATTTTATAAGTTACAAGATAGGTCACTACATGTCTTCGATTATCACATATTTCATCCTTGTGTACACACAATCTAACACAGAAGGGAGAACTACATAAGCCTTAGGACCTCTTTGGAGTATTGGATATGTAGGAAGTGCCCATTGATAGAGGGTTCCTTGGGGTAGCTTGATACTATGGGCCCATTAACCCATTTTTCTCATAGTCACTTCAATAGTGAAGAGGTTAGTGTTTGATCATCTAATAAAGAGTGACAACCTATGTGTGTGATCTATATACATTAGAAGAAAGGTGATAAAGAACTCAAAAGAAAGGTTATAAATAACTCAAAAGTATCTAATTAGTATTATCCATACCCAATCATTATTTCATATAGGACACCTATGTCGATGCAACTATCCAAATCTTATAAAAGTTTCTAAGGTCACAAAATGAATATTCATAGAATCTGATGACTGTTCCAAGATCATCTTCTAGTTCATTTTTAGCTTGTTTTAGATTAGAACCTCATGAGCACAATAACCTACATAAGCATAATTAATTATAACTTATTATAATGTATATCAATATTTGTACCTTATTATTTTTAGTAATCCTAGTTGTATAAATCAAAATACTATTTGTCTGAGTTTTTTATTAGTTATCCTGCTCATTAGGGTAGTTCACCATCCTTGTGTAGAAGATATCATAATAACCCTTAACCCTAAATATCCCCTCATCTAAAATTTAGGATTAATAAGATGAAACATGAACTGAAATCATTTTATTTATGGCTCAGAATAAAGAAATATGTGGCTCAATTTGTTGCCAAATGTCTATAATGTTAATGGATTAAGGTAGAACATTATGGTACATGAGGATAACTTTATCCTCATGATATTACAAAAGATAAATGGGCTATAATTTCCATGGATTTAATTTCAAATTTGCCTATATTAATAAAAAGACATGATATTATCCTTATAGTTGTGGATAAATTAACAAAGGTTTCCCACTCTATATCAAGAAATCTCATAGATGATGCACTAATTCTTTTAGAGAAGTTTGTTAGAGAATTTTTATACCTTCATGGAGTACCCAAGATAATTATATTATATCTAGACAACTTGTTGACTGATTGGTTCTAATAAACTCAAACTTTAAATTTTGGCACGAGATTAAACTTTATCCCTACATATCAATTAGAAAAAAAGGTCATATAGAGAGAGTGAATCAAGTGCTAGAGGATATGCTTAGAATGTTTGTTTAATATCAATACACATGGAATATTATCTTCACCTAGTAGAATTTTCATATAGTGACACTTTCTATACCTAAATGAAAATGGAAACCTTTGAAGCTTTATATGGAAGGAAGTGTAGAACACCCCTTGGGTGGGAAGGCTTAAAAATAGAGTGAATACATGACCATAATTACTTCAATAATATGACATGCAATTTTCTATCATTAGATAAAATATTAAGGCTATATCCAATAGATAAAAGATATATGTGGATGTGAAAAGGTTTGTAAGGGAATTTTAATTTTGAGACAAATTATTTTTAAGGATACACCCTCAAAAGAGTTTCATTACATTTGGAAAAACTTTCAAACTAGTTCCCTAATGTTTTAGACCCTTTGATAGTCTTCAAAAGCTCAACCCAATCATGTAGAATTTAGCACTTCTAAATTATCTCTCTAAAATACACAATGTTTTTGATGTATCTATACTTAGAAAATATGTGCCTCATCCTTCACATGTTTTGAATTAGAAAAAAATATAGGTGGATATTGGCATGACTATATATTTAGAACTAGTTCAGATCCTAGCTCATCACAACATGAAGATAAAAAGTAAAGAATTATCAAAAATATTGGTCCCATCAGACCAGTTAAATGAGTAGAGTGCTACATCAGAGGATGATAATCATTTATATATAAATTACCCTCACTTGTTCTAAATAATGGGCACTGGGACATTGCCAAGTTAAGTGAGCGAGGGTGTCATATCCCCATCTTTAAGACTTTATTTTAATATTGAAATAAATGTCAAGAAACACAATGATTATATTAATATCATTGAATGTTATTTAAAACTAATTGATTTAGTACTAAATTAGCTTCAACTATATGATGAGACGTTAAAATGTATTCAATTCAATATTTTACTACTATGCACTGCTATTATTAATTTCTTTTCATGCAATAAGGAATGTTTACAAGCTATTATTATTTTAGTGGTTATTATTTTGCAACTAGTTTATACATTTATTATCATTAAACTATGTATTATTTATGTTTTGTGTTTTTTTGTAGGTGCTCGAATTGGCCACCAAAATCTAGGCTTGGATGTAGGAAAACATAGTGGAAAAGGAAAGGTAAATGGGATAAGTGAGAGAATATTAAGACTCCTAGTTGAACATTGATGTCATTAATTACATATTTATGTTTGAGTCATTAGTCAGGTTATTATCCCACATAATGTTATGTTCATATTATGTAAGTCCTATACGATATTCCATAATCATAGTAGTAACATTAAAAGATTGCGCTAGATGTCAAGTGTTATTGCATCTATGGCATTAATTTGAAGATCTGAGCTAGGGATTTTTTTTAGTTGGAATTAGAAGAAAGTTTATTGCTGGAAGTTTAAACAAATTTTGATATTGTATTTAAACCTAGTAAGGGACCAAATCCATTTTATATAACCTTACAGTTGGAATTTGTTTAGACATCGATTTAATGACTAAAATCACAAAGCAATGTTTGATGTAGCAAGAAAGGTAAGCAACTCATAAGGCCTATTATAGGCATATCACATAGTATAAAGGAGCTTGAGTTTTACACTTTATAAAAGGTGACATGAAATGAATAAGTGGGCACATAAGCCATCATCACAAACTTAGTATGAAGGAATGTCTAAGTCAATTAGTTAGGTTTTATGTTATAATAAAGAAATACAAAGAAACAAATAAAATATGGGAAAGAGATAACCTAACCCAATATCTAAAGATGTTTCTCTTTGGGTTGAATCAACCCCACAAGGGTCAAGGAGGTCAAAAAAAAAATTAAATTTTTATTTTTGAATAACCATCCTTATGTGTAGTGGTAGACCAGACTGACAGGGAAGGAGGAAGGGAATGAAATATATAGTTGACTGTTATTAAATCATTATGAAAAGATCATGCAAAAACAATTATGGCATTTGATAATGACTAAGCCATGTAAGGAAATTTTTACAATAATAATAACCTCATACAAATTGTATAAGACTACATCCTTACCACCATTAGTGACATTTATGCATTTGTAGAGTCTTAAAAAATTATGGGTTTGGCAAACCCTAACATATAGAAGAAATAATAAAAGAGAAGGAAAGGATAGAGGTGGACACAATGTATAGTGTGGGTATTTAAGGGAGAAGAGGGAAAAAATGTAAGGAAATACAATGAGAACATGGGCTAAATCCGTATTTAAGGTGAGCAAGTTTGTCAAGTAAGTATTTGAAAACCCTAAAAGAGAAACTAAGGTTTTGAGTAATATGTAAAGTTATTTATTTCATTCAAATCCAAAATCATGTGTATTTTGTGTGTGTATATAATACTTTATTATGCCTAGGTTTTCCACTACGAATGACCTACCTAATTTTTGTGTATACAATCACTACACTAGTATTTATTTACTTCTAGTTAGTTAAATGAAAATTAGGTCAATGAATAACATATAGGCACCAAGACTTTATAAATAAAATAATAGTACCCATCTGGTCGAGTCTATGAAATCTATAATAAATATTAGGGTAAAACCTAATAATTAAAGTAAAAGAACTTTGGAACCTTAAAGAGTATTAGGTAGTTAACATAAAGATTAGAACAAGGTATTAATATTAGAAGGAATTATAGGGTCATACATGTGAATAGAAGGTGAACCTACAAGTCTGCTAGAGGATTACATTCTATCCTCAGGTGATAAAATGACAATATAATTTTTAAGATTTGAATCAACCTTGTATTAAAGTAATATGATTACATTCTATCCTTAGGTGATAAAGTGACAATATAATTTTTAAGATTTGAATCAACCTTGTATTAAAGTAATATGCTAGAGTTAAAATGTAGTGGAGGTACATACCACATTGACAAGAAGTTTAAGGTTAAAATAACAATTGTATATTAGAGGTTGTGTACAACCTAATTCATAACTCTTCAAGTTCAATATTAGACCTATGTTGGAAAGAAAGGTATGTCCAATTAGATAAGGAAGAAAAGGCTAAGGAGTCAGTTAAATCTGGGTAAAATGAACAAAATGGAATAAGGAATGGTTGTAAACAACATACTATAAAAGCATCAAATACCTAATTGAAATAGACTATAATCCACTAGGTAAAGCTATGAAATCTTAGAAAGGAAATATTTGTTGGTAAGGAGTTGATAAATATTAAGTTGCATACAACCTATAATACACCCTCATTCACAAGACCTTCTATAGAAAATAATAAGTTATAAATATAAATAGGATAGTAAAACATGGCTGACTATAACCAGATAGCTATATCAAATAATATCACTACATACATATTAAAATGCTATGGTAAAATCTATAAACATGTGGATATCTAATTTGGTCACAAAAACTTGATCATGCCAATTTTATCCCTTTTTCACTTTAAATAACTTGTGCACTTAATTTAGACATATTTCGACACCTTGGCCTATTTTTAGACACTATTTCTAAATTATATAGCACCTTAGTCTTATACACTTGGAAAATAAATATCATGGATGTACCTTCAGATTTTAAACCTTTCTTGATACCAAAAATCTCACATGCACTATCTTTGTGTGCTTAATTTCTTAGCTCTTAGTTTGACTAATGTTAATCAAATGACTTAGACCTTCTATCTTGCCCTTAATGTTATAAACCTACTTATCTTCCATATTTTTAAGTTCTGGATCTATGCTTATTTTATATCTGCCCAAACACTTGCATCCCAGTCAGATGCCTATGTCAAAGTAAGTGTCTTATCCCAATGCAAGTGTCTAGTGCCCTAAAGTCATCCAATTTACAAACAAAATGTATTCCTATGGTTAGCCTAAGTGATTTAATGTGATGTATTCTCCAAAGGGATTGGTATAAATATAATATCAATCCTCATTCATTCCTAACCTAAAAACACCTAGAAAATCACAAGGCAACTTACCAAAATCATTCTATCAAGAACTCAAGTGAGCAAATGCTTCCCTAATTTTTCCCATTTCTATATCAATCATAGGGACAACATATATATAGGTCTAAAGTACTGAAGAGTAGCCCAAGATCCATATTTTACAAGTTATAAGCTAGGACATTGTTGTACTTATTTATCACACATTGTATGATTCACACACAAGCCAACACATAGGGAAAAACTACATAAGTCTAAGGCCCTATTCAAAGTATTGGCTATGTAGGCAATGCTCATTGATAGAGGGGTATTTAGGGTAGCTCGATAATGTGTACCCACTAACCCATTTTTCCCATAGACACTATGAAGATGAATAATTAGAGTTTTTCTATTTGATAAGGAGAAATAGTCCATGACCTAGATCTAAATACACTAGAGTGAAGGTAACATAAAACCCAGAAGCATCTAGGAGGTCACATCTAGTTTTAGTAGGTATTATATACTAAACACTTGCATCTAAATTAGATAGTAGCATTGATGTAACTATCCCAGGTTGATGCAAGTGTTTGTGGCTATGAAGGTACAATTTATAGAATCAAGTGATTGATCTAGAATCTAGATCCATTCTACTTTATACATGTTCTAGATCCATATTTGCATTAGCATCAAAACCAACTAGGTATCTTGTTTTCATTATCATTGCAATATCTAGCATAATTTTACTTTCTATTCTTAGCATGTCTTAGCATAATAAATTTAGTACATGTTTTATCTGAGTTTCAAAAATAATTGGCCTACTTTAAAGATAGTCTACCATCTTTGTGTCCTACGCTCTCTACTCTTTTAACCATATATTCCCTTAATCTAGATTTTAGAGTTAAACATTTGGTGAACCTGATATTTAAAAATCATTCTTGCCTAAACATACCATATAATATGTTTCTTACTTGCTTTGTCCTAATCTTTGTGTTCTTAATCTCCCTTATCATGGATGATATTGATTGCTTTGATGACTATGATTATGAAACTCTCTAACTTTATATCAAATAAGGGGTAAAAAATGATTACTTTTGTATTCTTACAAATACTAAGGCATATAATCTCAAATATTTGAATGGTGATAGCTACCATCCCTCTAATCAAGTCCACACTCTCACCATTTCAGGAGATGAGTTGATCCAACTTAAGGAAGATAAAAAGCCTTTACCCATACTTCCTATATCACCATGATATGATTTTGGCCTTCAATATTTGATAAAATATAGATACAAAGGACAAGGATTGATAAAAAATAAACAAGGTATAACCCACCATATATCTCTTAAAAATAATACAAATCGATAGGGCTTGGGATTTTCAAAAAAATACACGAGTCACCAACAAAGAAAGTCATCTAATCATTCCTTTCATGCACATTTTACCACCAAAAAGGATACATATGAACAAGGTACTTCTTCATATGATCATCAAAATTTATGAAAAGTACATAAGGAAATTGTGATTGATTTACAAATTGCTTATAAGGGTGATATTACTTCAAATAAATTAATTGAAACCCCCATAATTCCAACATTTCCAAATAATGTCCCCCTAATCAAGGGTGATGATTATCTTTTTCATTCATTCGACATTGATTTTTTTTAAAAGGTTAACCAAGACATCATGGCATATTTACCAAGTAGCTTTAAGGCACCAACAATAAGGAAACATTTCAAACCTAAAGTTCCAAAGGGTCCTAATGTTCCAAATCTTGTAATCGAGGTCTTTAAACCAAGGTATATTTATCTCCCAAAATATTCATTGATTCAAAAGGTTTATACCATACCAAAAGAGGTGCCTTTAAAAAATTTACCTCCAATACCAATTACTATATCTCTACCAAAGGTGAATGAATAAAACTCTTTAAATGATATATGAAGGGTACCACAATTTAGAGATCCAAGACTATTACCAAGGTATCCTAAATTCAATTATTCTAAACTTGCACTTATTATCTATGAGGATGATGATACTCATATGCCTAGATTCAAGAGAGGTGTGAGATTAAAATCAATGATTACACCTATGCCAAGCACCAAAATTCCCATGGAGTATATTATTTCTATGATGATCACTATTAGGGATTTTCAAAATGGATTTTTATACTTCAAATGAAATTGGATTTCCATAATAATAATGCAAATGTTACCTCATTCAATAATCAATCTCTTTCACAATGTATACTTGACTATCCTTATCCATAAGATTTTGAACTACCATATTTACCTCTTTTTTAGTCATAAGGACCCATTCTACCACATTATTAATTATGTAAATTCCTTTGGTTAATGGGAAAATATGAATAACTATTGATAAAAGTATTCCATATGAGCATTTCTGTTGAGGCTCATAATTAGATATATAGCCTACAAAAAGGTTCATTAACCACTTTTACACAATTAGAATATGTGTTGGTCATGACTTTAAATATCAATAAGGTGAAAAAAATTACATTATAATGTAAGTACAATTTCAAATAAAGTGATGAGGAATCCTTTTGAGGTTATACCATTCGATTCAAAACTATGCCATATGATCTAGCATTTAGACCTTCAGATTTGGAGTTAGAATTCATTTTTAGTAGAGGTATTCTTTCTCCATTGAAAGAAAGAGCATTGCATAAATAATATGAGTCATTTACCTATTTATATGTGGATTTTCATAGATATGATTCATTCATACTTACTCATCCAAAGGATCTTAACATATCCCCTTATAAATACCAAAGTTTTATTCCTCACACAAAGGATGGAGATGAATTACCAAATGAACATTATGAATACAAATGTGGAGTTCCTAATATTTATATGGGAGATCTACAAAGTTTAATCAATATGGGACCAATCCAAGGTCCACATCTTATGAAAACACCCCAAGGTGAACAAAACAAAAAGCATCCACACCAAAAATATTTGACAATCACATTATTCATGGGTGGTGATTATTTTTGGAATAACCATATTTATCCTACACAAATAAAAAATAATTAAAATATAAGATGTTTACAACAGATTGACTTTGATCTAAAAGACTTACAAAGCAAAGGATGTTGGAAATACTCCTTGGGAAACATAACACTACCAATTGTTTGTGATCATAAAGTGAATCAAGCATAGGTTTGGGTTATGCCACAAACACCTCCATATGAATTTACATTGGGAAATCTTTGATTATATCAAATGGAAGTAAAAATTGACCAAAATCACCAAGGTATTTCTTTTTCTCATGAAGGCAAATTGATCCATATCCCAAATGATATTAGTGGTTATTCTATTTCACATGTAAAACATGAGGAAAACATTCTCTGTACCATTTAAACTATCCAACCATGATTAAAACAATGTAAAGGATCAAACATAAGGTTTCAACGCTTTAAAATTCCCAAAAATACCCAAAAAATCACAAAAACTTCAAAAAAATCTGAAAATATGTTCAACATTTACATATATTATTAGCTCCTTGGCATATATGTTGTTGGTTCCATGTTGGTAGATGACATATTAGTATTTCTAAATACAC
Organism: Torreya grandis; assembly: GCA_037957365.1. Lineage (NCBI taxonomy): Eukaryota > Viridiplantae > Streptophyta > Pinopsida > Cupressales > Taxaceae > Torreya > Torreya grandis. The sequence continues at coordinate 255,390 of JARHVA010009313.1, forward strand.
ACATGTTTAACATATATTTTGAGTGTGATACATGCATATGCATATACATGATCTATACACTTTTGGATGTTGGGTTTTCCTTCCACTCATGTCACTAGGACACTGGGGGAATCTAACTCTATGATCATAATAAATCTAGGTTATATAATTATATGGTCATTTTACATTATCATGTTTGAGATCATATATGTACTTACACATGCCTTTATCCATGCTTATACTTTTCATAGTGTAATTGATATGCTATGTACTTATTTTTTTTTACTAACACATATATTCATGGACTAGTATGCTAGTTTATGTTGGTTGCTTATGTTTTCATTCATGCACTTCCTTAAGTATATTACCTTGCTATTGTATTGCTTATTTGAGCATTCAAATATGATCCATGTTTTGCATCCCTCATGTATTTGTTTGATTCTTTGACATTTTAATATGTCATTGTTTATTATATGTTGACATTTAAATATGTCATTTTTACTTTTGTGGACATTTGACTAAGTCATGTCCCCTCAATTGTGCAACATTTGAACACACCACTTTGTTTGAGGTCTATTTGGACTATTGTATTTTGATTTGATTTTAAGTGCTCTTGTGTGTGTGCTTAATTGCTTGTTGATATTTAACTGTTACTATCTAGATGTTTTTATGAACTACATCATGCATCTTATGACTTGGTGTGATCACTTTCTTTATGCTTCAATGATATATGTACCTAGACATGTTCCATTTATATGCTGCATGGTACATTCATAGTTTACATGGTTATCTTATAATTTTGAGGTAAGGTAAATACTAGTTTCTACTTTCCATCGCCTTAAAGGGGGGCATATAAGTGGGGGAATGACATAGAGGCATGACTTCCATATTTGCTTCACAGTTTCAAATTATAATGTGGACATGTTTTGGAAACACATTATCCACACTTACACTATTTCTCAAACTTAAATTGCAGTGGGGGCATGTTTTTGAAACATGTTCTCCACACTTACACCAATTTTAGTTTCAAATTATAATGGGGGAATGTTTTAGAAACATGTTCCTCACACTTATACCAGTTCTTAAAATCAAATCGTAGTGGGGGCATGTATTGGAAAGATGTTTTCCACACTTACACCAATTTAAGTTTCAAATTATAGTGAGGGCATGTTTTGAAAACATGTTATCTATATTTACATAGTTTCAAAATGGCCAAAGTCACAATTATATGATTCATATACACATTTGTGGCATAATTCTATACATTGGTACCATTGTTATACATAATTTTAACACAAGACAAATCTAAGGTGCATATGCTATGAAATGTGCACCTAATATTTCAAAATCAAATAAATTTTAGATTTCAAATACTTTCAAGGACTCTTATCACCCACCAGGTTGGAATTTTATGAACTATATTAAGCCAATCTACTATAGTGGTTAGTTTGATTTTTGGTATGGTTAAGGTGATTGAATCACTCAATATTTCCAAGTTTATAGGTTAGACTTAATTACATCATCCGGTATTACCACTTTTATAGTGTGAGTTGACTTGGTTCACTCACACTCACTAGGTTATAAGTATGGTTGGATTACACGATTGATTTAATATCAACTGTTAGGTGGCAACTCACATTTTATCTAAGGTTGGGGGCATGTGTCCTCAAATATCTCTACATCTCCTTAAATATATGCACTTTCCAATTTTTTTTATTTGTCCTAATATTAATTTTAGTGATTCATAACGATACTATTGTCACTTGAACTTTTACCCCTTAAGGAGATGTTTCAACTCTCCTTGTTCAAGTGGCACAATGGAAACACCTTAGGGCTATGGGTGACCCAAATTCGAGGCGAGTCTCTAGATTACGGCTAATTCCCTTGATGTAACACTTAGGATTGAACCTACTACTAACTTTCAGGGGTGAAAAGGGAGAGAGATAACTAAAAACAAATCTAATCTAGGGGAGGTGATACCACAAATAGATGGTCTACTCACACCACTTATAATGCACTTGTAACCAAAGAGAACTCCACACATACACTTCATCCAATTAAACACTCCTCTTCTACATCAATGTTTCAAGCATGGGGTCTCAAAGAGAGCCTAGACTAAGAGGACTTAGAAAATAGGTCTTCTAGAAATACTAATGAATAAGCTACTCACTATACCTACAATCCACATTAGACACTTCTTACGAACTTGTAAAAGAGAGCTTTCAAACCACACAAGGCACTAAGAAGGATATCATGTAAAAGTAAAAAAAATACACTTACACAAGACCAACAACCATAACATGCACTTAGTGAAATCATGAATGAGGTAAAAACAACATTCTTTATTAGTTTAAGGTAAAATTTTTGTAGGGCTTATCCATACTCAGGTGGAGAGATCTTTGAAAACCTTGAGAAACACCTGAAAATAACCATGTCAAATCAAAGCAAAATATTGTAAAAAAAGCTCAAATAGGGACCCCTCATGGATGAAAAAGCATAAAAATTTGCTTGGATTCTTAACAATGGTTCATAAAGGAGGAACCATGAAACTCAAACTTCTTACCATGGATTTGAAGTAGACCAAGACCCCTTTCAAATCCCAAGAGCATTCCTCCTAACTCTATTTATACAGACTATACCAAGCATTTGACGTTGACTCCTCTTGGCTTATGAAGGCAAGAAAGAATAAGAAAAATCAAAATTTGATCTTTTTGACTTTATTTCTACACACTAGGCATAGAGAAGACCCTAGGGAGCTCGAGAGACACTTTTCCCATGTTTTTACCTTAAAGTGAGCTCACCAAATCTATACAATTGCCATTAAGAGCCTATTTTTAAGGGAAACTCCCTATTTTTGTACATGAAACTACTTCTTAACTACCTCTGACTACTTATTGACATATTTTGATCCCATCCACATTATAAACTTACTTGGTGACAAATATGCTTATTTGGCAAATCTGTACAAGTCATTTAATGAGGCAAAAATGTGACCAAATGGCATTTTTTTCATATGAAACATGGAAAAGAACCAATTTATGACTTAGGAACACTTTAAAACACTTTGAAAATATTAAGACATTTATATAATAATTTAATCCTTTTACCATGTTTGACAAGAGTTGAACATAGTTGACTTGGGTTGACTAGGCAATTACAAGGAAGATAGGCTTAAACCAAGGATAGAGCAAGGATAGGTGATATGTTTAAACACACATGAGACCCTATAAGACATATGGAAAATTTTGAAAAGTTTTATTATGTATGGGTTGACCTAATTTGATTAAAAGTCAAATTTGGTTAACACTTTCGGCAATTCCTAGGGGTAACATGTTTGCCTATGTTAAGGATTAGTAGCCTTATCCTATCCATTGGGCAACAGAGTCAAAATCACTCTAAAAATAGTAGGATCAGACCTTGACTTGACTAATAAGACAAATGATTGACCTTAAAAAAACACAAAGGAAAGACAACACACACCAAAACCAAGAAAACACCCAAAGTAAAGGCACACTTGTACTACTAAGCACTTAGGGAACACAAGACACAACAAAAAGCAAAATAATTATATACATTTAACCAAACATACCTCCCTTTCTAGATCAAAAGGAAAGTATATTGAATCTCCTTTTTCAAGCATGCTTCCTTTTGGATGTAGTACTAGATGACTCATGCTTATTTCTTGCTCCTTGGCTTGGTATGTCTTGTGATGGAGTCATATCAAACAAGTATCCAAGGTAGATGAACTCTTCTTGACCTTTAAAAGATACCTCATATTATTTCTCCTTTTTCTCATCATGGTAGATTTTCATTCCCATGAATAGAATAGATTCTTGAATGTCTTTGTCCTCTTGAAAGGTTTCATTACTTTTTTCTTTTGTTACAGCCTATTCAAACCCTTAAATAAGTCTTATATCATGGCATTCTAGGAGTTTTTATTATTCAAACTCCTTCTTGATGTTTGTAGGAGAAGTTTCACATGGGGTTCTAAAATGAATATTCAAACCATTTTCAAAAGGCTCATAGTCATCATAGATTAGTCCATCATGATTTAGTCTCTCTTGATGGTGATACCTCTCAACACCTACTTTATCCTCAACATATTGGATTTATTTTCTTATAATTCTTGCCTTCTCACTATCTTCATATTCTTTGAACATTTGCATATAAGTATACCACATTTCTTCTTCTTAAAACATGCCATCTTGCTTACCATTTCTTGTAGTCAGCTCCAAAATAATTGTGGGCCCCATGAAACCTTCAACTTCATTACAAATGTCTTAAAATTTCTGCCACAAGTCATCATCCTCTTTTTGATTATCATAATGAAGGGGCACAAGAGGAAAAGTTCCTTCCTCTTCTTCTTTGAATTTCAAAATAACCTCTTCTACGACTTATTCTTCAGTATAAGGAAAGTCTTATTCATCATCATCACAATCTAATTTTATTCACTAGAAATTAGCTCCTCTTCATCATCAACCCAATCTGAAATCTCCATCTCCTTCTCTCTCATGGTAGTGACAAGACTAGGCATTTCAAAACTAGGTTCTTTAGCACAAGAAGGCTTCCAAGGAGAAATGCATTCCTCACAATTAGAAGGGCATAATGGATTAGTTCAAGGGGTGGGAAATATGGGTTTAATAGATTCATTAGCTTCAAAATTATCTTGGATAGATGAGAGTTACTGAATTTTGAGTTCTAACCCCTCAATTCTTTTGGTAAGGTTTTCTTGAAATAGTTTCTCTTGCAAGGAAATAGGATATTCATTGGGAAAGGAAGTAAAATGAAGTTGATATGAAGGGTAAAAGGATTCTTGAGGAGGGATGGGAGGGAGTTGAATAAGTTCAACCTTCTCTCCACTTCTAACTTCTCCACTTAGACATTCCTTTTTCTTCTTTTCACAAGCTGCAACTACTTCTTTCCATCTTGAGAAACTAGGCTTAGAGAGTTCTTCATGGGGCTAAGATGCAAATGGAAGAATGTCACACTTAGAAACTTCATTTTATACTACCTTGATGGATTGTTTCAAATGTTGGTTTGCCAACTCAATATCCTTATCAATATGAGTCTCCAATATCAACCTTATTCTCTCAAAGTCTTCTCCAACAGTGGTATCCCTCTTCCTTTGGCTACTCTCTTGGATGGACTTCCAACAAGGGAAACTTTGAGGAATGCATGAAGGACTTGGGGCATTTTAAATCATGATTGGATTAGTATTTTAAATAGGCATAGTTGACACATTTGAAGGCTAATGTGGGGTGTATTGGAGCTACCAAGACTAAGCTAGTTCATGAGATTTCAACCTCTCTCCTATGTGGAAAATTAGACCACAAACATTAAGCATTTCACTCGTAAGGCCTTGCCAATTAGTTCTCTCAATGGGCATCCATTCTCTTTTGACTAGTTCTAAAGCATCCCTCACACACTTGATGCAATCACTAGGGATGACTTGAACATAACCATTTCTAGTATCAAGGTCTAGCATATAGTTCTTATAGCTAATGAGAGTCTTCTTGAAACTTGTAATGGATTGACTTGGAGAGGAACTAGGTGAACTAGGTGAAACATAAGATTGGGAGGGCTGATTACAAGATTGATGCAAGTCATAGTAGGACTAAATATGGTCATATTAAGACTGATAAGACTAACCAAGGACTTACTCATATTGATAGGGGATATGCAAAGATGGATATGTCTCACCAACTTGTGTTAAGATAAAGTCAACATAAAAATTATCCATGAATCATTCATGAGAATTATATATAACAAGAAAACAACTTTAATTAGAGTACTTGGACTACTTAACCAGTAGATTTATGCTTGGAGTTGCCATTGGTGCTTAGTGAAATTGCCTCCCAAGGCTAATATCTTGAGGAGAACACCAAAAATCCTCAAGGAATAGACTATTTAGTCTAACCGGGCATGCCAAAAACTATTATCACTTTAACTTGAAACCTTTAAGGAGATGCTTCAACTCTGTTTATTCAAGTGGCATAATAGAAACACCTCAGGGCTATGGGTGACCCAAATTTGAGGTGAGTCTCTAGATTAGGACTAGTTCCCTTGATTTACCACTTAGGATTAAACCTAATACTAACTTTGAGGGGTGAAAAATGAGAGAGATAACTGAAAACAAATCTAATCTAGGGGAGGTGATACCATAAATAGATGGTCTACTCACACCACTTACAATGTAGTTGGAACCAAAGAGAATCCCACATACACACTTCATTGAATTAAACACTCCTATTCTACATCAATGTTTCAAGTATGGGGTCTTGAAGAGATCTTAGACTAGGAGGACTTAGACAATAGGTCTTCTAGAAATACTAGTGAATAAGCTACTCACTATACCTGCAATCCACATTAGAAACTTCTTGATAACCTAAAAAAGAGATATTTCAAACCATATAAGGCACTAGGAAGGATAACATGTCAAGTTAAACAAAATACACTTGCACAAGACCAAAAACCATAACATGCACTTAGTGAAATCATGAATGAGGTAAAAACAACATTATATATTAGTTCAAGGCAAAATTTGAGTAGGGATTCACCATAATTAGGAGGAGAGATCTTTGATAACATTGAGAAACACTTAAAAACAATTAACATGTCAAATCAAAGAAAAATATTCTAAAATAAGCTCAAACAGGGACCCCTCATGGATGTAAAAAATATAAAAAGTTGACTAGATTCTTAACAATGGTTCATAAAGGAAGAGTCATGAAACTCAAACTTCTTGACATATATTTTAAGAATACCAAGATCCCTTTCATCTCCCAAGAGTATTCCTCCCAACTCCATCTATACGGACTGTACCAAGCACTTGAAGTTGACTCCTCTTGGCTTGTGAAGGCAAGAAAGAAGGAAAAAAAGAAAAATGTTATCTTTTTGACTTTATTTCTACACACTAGGAATAGGAAAAACCCTAGGGCTCCCAACAGACACTTTGCCCACATTTTCACCTAAAAGTGAGCTCATTAAATCTATACAAGTGCCATTAAGAGCCTATTTTAAAGGGAAACTCCCTATTTTTATGCATGAAACTACTTATTAACTACATTTGAATAATTAATAACATATTATGACCCCATACACATTATAAAATTGCTTGGTGACAAATATTATTGTTTGAAAAATCCATACAAGTCATTTAATGTGGCACAAATGTGACCAAATGGCATTTTTTGCATATGAAACATGGAAAAAGACCAATTTATGACTTAGGAACACTTTAAAACACATAAATTACCATATTATGACATTTATATAATAATTTTATCCTTTGACATGTTTGACCAAATTTCACCAGAGTTGACTTGGGTTGACTAGGCAATTACAAGGAAGATAGGCTTAAACCAAGGTTAGAGCAAGGATAGGTGATATGTTTAGACACACATGAGACCCTATAAGACATATATAATTTTTTAAAAAGTTTCAATATGTATGGGTTGACCCAATTTTACTAATATTCAACTTTTTTCATAAGATACATATTTCAAATCAAATTGCTAAAAGGCAAGATAGTTGCATTGATACACAAGTGTACTCCTAAACCTTGCTCTCTTTCAATTTTAATAATTTAAATTATTTTAATTTAAAATTATATACACTAATTATATAGTGTAACATTCTCTTGGTTGTAATTTATTCACCAATAAAGCACTCAAGTTGGACTCAAGTAAAGAAAGGTGTGTTATACACACCTAGGTACACATTTCTTGTCCTTTAAACCAATAATTCCATTACTAGATTAAATTGGGGTGGATGTAGACATTATTTATAAATTATATAACACCTCAATATTATACACTTGAAAAATATATATTATAGATATACCTTTAACTTATAGACCTTTCCCATTGCCAAAAGGCTTAAATACACTATCTCCCTGTGTTTAATTGCTTATCTCTTAGTCTGATCAATGTTTTTCTGATGACTCAAACATTTTATCTTTCCCATAATGTTATACACATGCTTACCATCTACCTTTGTAAGTTTTATACCTCTACTTATTTTACAACTACCTAAACACTTGTATCCCAGTTATATGCCTATGTTGATGCAAGTGTCCAGTGCCCTAAAGTCTTCCAATTTACAAATGAAATTATTCCTATGGTTAGCCTAAGTGATTTAATGTGAGATATTCTCCAAAGTTATTAGTATAAATACAAGATCAATCCTCATTCATTCCTAACCTAGAACCACCTAACAACTCACAAGGTAACTTACCAAAAGCATTATGTCAAGGACTCAAAGCAAAAGCTTCCCTAATTTCTCTTATTTCCATATCAATAATAGGGAAAACATATCTACAAGTTTGAAGTACTAAAATATCAGCCCAAGAGCCATATTTTATAAGTTATAATCTAGTTCTATTATACTTGCTTATCACACATTACATGATTCACACACAATCCAACACATAAGGGAAAACTACATAAATTTGAGGCCCTCTTCAGAGTATTGGCTATGTAGGCAATGATCATTGATAGATGAGTATTTAGGGAAACTCGACACTGTATGCCCAATAACCCATTTTTTTCATAGCCACTATGAGAATGAAAAACTAGGGTTTTTATATTTGATAAGGAATGACAGTTCATGACCCAGATCTAAATACACCTGAGTGAAGGCAATATATAATCCATAAGCATCTAGGTGGTCACATCTAGTTTTAATAGGTATTTCATGCTGGACACCTAATTCTGAGTTAGATAGTAGAATCGATTTAACCATCACAGGTTAACACAAGTGTCTATAGCTATAGAGATATAATTTATAGAATCAAAAAATTGATCTAGAATCTAGATCTAGTCTACTTTTTACCTATTCTGGATCTATATTAACATTAAAAATAGTTAAGAGTCTTGTTTTCATTATCATTACAATATCTAGTATAGTTGTACTTTCTATTCTTAAGATATCTTAGCATAATAAATTTAGTATATGTTTTATTTAAGTTTCTCAAATAATTGGTTTGCTTTAGAGATAGTCTACCATCCTTGTGCTCTAGGCTATCTCTACCCCTTTAACCCTAGATTCCCTTATTCTATATTTTAAGGTGAAATAATATTGTAAGCACATGTGAAGATTTTTTTAATTTTAAAATATGTAATTCTTCACCTACAAAAATATTGTATCAAGTAAAAACACATCAAATAATTTGTTCTGATAGACTCACCCAAAAAATAACACTTTTCCTTAAAGGTCAAAAACATCTAGTTAGGGTAATGATTGTTAAATGGTCTTGATCCCTATTTGATGTTTCTGACCCTTACCTTGTAAGGGTCATAATTTAAAATTTAACCCTCCCTTATGTCATCTTTCATGTTTTTAGGCTTCCAAGTGTGTGATTTCCCCTTTTGGATTGCTATAAAAGAACATTCAAGGAACTCATTATTCAACTTAATGTTTATTCTATTTTGAATTAAATTAATCTAAACTAATAAAATTAAACTATTGAAATTGAAATATAGGAATATACAAATTTGATAGTAAAATATAGTATGCTACATAATTTTAGAGAATTGGAAATTAGATAGAAATAGTAAATATGATTAACAATATACAAACCTCCCTACAAACATATTTTATGTTGACTATGTAGGATGACTGTAATTGAAAACTAATTTTAAAATAACATGTGTATTGTGTCATGATTGAATGATAAAATTTAAAATGTGTTAGGACAAGTCTATAGGAGGAGGACATGGTCACATTGTAGCTTTATCTACCGACTATGGCCACTGTAAATACTAAAATTAAATATTCATAACATCTCAGTTATATACATTTGATAAATACCAATCAGGGCTCTACCCTTCAATTTTGAACCTTCCCACTATTGAAAGGCTTACATTAACCATCTAACTGTGCCTACATTATTATCTTATAATCCAAATCATATGTTTATAATGACCCAACCAATATGTGCATTGAAAAAATCTCAAAACTTGATATATATCCTTTACTTTTAGTTATAGATCCATACATGTTTTCTAGCCTTCTGAATATTAGTGGTCATAGAGGGACATAAACATCAACACTAGTGTCCAGATCCTTATTCAGTGTCTAGTATGAAAAAGTCATCCAAATAAAAAACTATTCAAAACCTATGGATTATCCTATTTGTTTAATTAAATGCTACCATGAGATATTTTCAAAAGGTGTGGTATAAATACAAGGCTAAGCCTTCTCATTGTTCATATAGAAAATACCAAGAAAGAACCTATCAAGACTCATTCAATCAATCATATAACTGGTTTATTTTTCCTTATTCATTCCCTTTTTATATCATTCAAAGGATAAGTTATTCAAAAGGTATGTATCATTCAAAGAATAATCCATGATCTATATTTTTCAAGTTACAAGCTAGATCACTACATACATATACATATAACATATAACACCATTATTTACACACACTCCCATACTTAGAGGAGAAAATCATAAGTATGAATCCCTCCTTATAGTATTGTTTATGTAGGCAAAACTCATTGATAGATGGGTATTTGAGGTCAGCTCTACATTATGAGCCCACTAACCCATTTTTGGCCAAATTCATTCTAAAGGTGAACAAGGGTGAAGAGCTAGGTTTTTTTTCAATAAGAAGATAGTGACAACCCATATTATAGGTCTAAAGACATCATCATAAAGGTGAAAGAAAACCCATAACAATGAATTTGGTCACATCAAGATCCAATGGATATTTTGTATAGGATAATAACATTATCCTACAGATAATAGCATTGATGGTAGTGTCCTAAGGTCGACGATAATGCCTGTAGCTATAGAAATAATATTTATAGAATTTAATGACTATTCCAAAATCTTGATCCTACACACTTTTACCTATGTACAACTTAAATATACTTGCACATAGTAAATTCAACTAAGTATGATTTCTCTTTATTATTGTAATCAATTGATCATCTTTTAAATTTTGGTAATTTCTACATTTACCATATCTTAATTTTATAATTCAAAATATTCATCTATCTGAGTTTTTAATTAATTGGTTTTCTATATATTAGTTTATGACCTTTGTGATTAAACTATTTTTATATTATTAACCCTATCTCCACATAATATAAATTTAGTGTTAAACATTTAGTAAACCCGACCTATGAGTCTCCTTGTCACATCAATAAACTAATATTTGTTTCCCTTTTACACTAATCTTAGTATTTATTTATTTTACTCCTCATGGATTATATATATTATTTTTATGCTTATGATGAAGAAGCTATCCAACTTTATATACAATGAGTGAAAACATACTACTTCTCTCTTCTAAATTTTATAAGGCCTCTTCTCAACTCTTTAGATGATGATAACTACCATCTCTCTCATTAGGTCCATGACATCACTATATCAAGAGATGAGTTGAGTAATCCTAAGGAAGATAATCAATCTACTCTTTTATGTCATCTAATCACATTTAATATATATGAGCAAAATCTACCATTGTTTGGTCATGAGAACTTTCACAAAATGCAAAATGATAGTATGGTTGATTTATAGATAAAGGGGAATGATCCTTCATGTAAGTTGAGTCAACCCCCCAAGTGTCCAACATTTACCAACCATGCACCCATTATTACTAATAAAAAAGAAAATATGCATTTATTTAATAAATAACACTTATGAAAGGTCCATAAAGATATCATGGATTCCTTGTAAAAACCAACAAAGTATCAAAACAATTTTTTTTTATATTCTAAAATCTGCATCATTTAAAAATGTTTCTCAAATTTCAAATGATGTACCTTTACCAAAGCTACCTCAACTTCCAATTGTTATATAATTACCCAAGGTAGTTGAATCTTTAAAACACACATCATTACCGGATGTTCCAACATTTTAAAATGACTTATCATTTCCAAAATTTCCTAAATTTAGTGATTTCAATATTTCACTTATTGTTCACAATGATGATACTTATAATATTCCTAAGTTCAAAAGAAATGGTAAATTACAACCAATGGTAACATCTTTACCAAATACCACCATTCCCACTACTTATCTCATGTATATAATAAGAACTATTGGGGAGATTCAAAGGAAAGAATCCTTACTCCAAATGCAAATGACATCCTACAATGCTAGTGCCAATGATAACATTCTCTATAATCAACCTCTTGAAAAAACTATACTTGAATAGTCTCATCTACAAGATTTTATAATACCACTATTACCTCTCTTTTTTTAGTCAAAAAAACCCCTTTGCCCATATAATTCAATATGTACATTCTTATGGTCAATCATCTAAATATGTGAAATTATTACTCAAATCCTTCTATATAAGTATTAAATTAGAAGCTTGGGATTAGTTTTATAGCTTACCAAATGGTTCCCTAACCATATTTTCATAATTGGAAGATATTTTATTCTTAGATTACAATATACATAAGGTGCCTATACTTTCATTAGAACATTTTCACCACTTCAAACAATATGATGATGAATCCATTCAAGAATATGTTATTTGATATAAAAGTACATCATTCTCATTAACATATAGAATCTCATATTTGGAATTGCAACTCATTTTTAATAGAGGTTTTATTTCACCATTAAATAAAGATCATTGCATAAGTAATACATATATTTTAGTCACTTATATATGGATATATATAGATATGCATCATTCACACTCAAATATCGCAAGGATCTTAACAAATTCTCCTTCCAAATACAAAATATTTATTCCCAAAACACATGAGGAAGATGGATTACCAAGTGAAGATCACAAACAAATATGTGGAATTCATAACATCTATATGACACATTTGTAAAGGTTACTCAATATGGTACCAATACAAGATGACCATTATAAACAAACACTTCCAATCGCATACACTAAAAAACATCCATGCTAAAAATATTTAATAATCACATTATTTATGCATGGTGCTTATTTTTGGCATAATCATATATATCCTTTAGAAAAAGAAATCCATTGTATTGCAAAACATTTTTACTTGGATATCATATTAAAGACTTACATAAAAAAGGAGTATGGAAAGGCTCCTTAGGCTACATAATACCAATTACTTATGGTCCTTGGGTGGTTTAATCAAAATTTAGGATTATGACCCATACATCTCAATATTCATTTAAATCGGGAAAATTTTGGATATAACAAATGAAAGCTCAAATTGAATCAAATCAATAAGGTATATCCCATAATGGAAAATTAGTCCACATATCACATCATGGTTATTGTCCTTCTATTACATAAGTAAATTGTGAAGAACATGCCATGCACCATTTTCACCTCTCCAACCATCATATAAATTATTCAATCAATTAAACATAAGATTCTAAAAATCTAAAAAAAATTACATATTTAAAACTAACAAAAAAATCAAATATTTCAAAAGAAGCAAAAACATTCAAATAACCAAAAAAATACAAAAATATTTAACATTCCCATGTTTACTACCTCCTTGGCATATATGTTTTTTCTTTATTTTAATAGATATAATATCATTTCCTTTATATACACATGCTTCACACATTTTTGATTATGATACAAACATACCACTTACACATGATATATGCAACTATAGATGTTGGACCTCTCCTCTACCCATGTCATATAGTATGTTAGGGTAATCTACTTCATTGATCACAATTGATACATGTTACATATATTTTATGATTATTTATACATTATCATGTTTGATATTATATATTAATTCTTAAACATGTATATATCCATGGTTATATCTTTCATAATGTAATTGATATGCTATATTACATGACATTTTTTACTAACACATATATGGAGGGACTAGTATGATATGTTTGTGCTAGTTACTTATAATAGATTTATTCACATTGTCACTTCCTTGAGTGTATTTCTTGCTTGTTATTATCTTTCTTGTGGAATATTTGAATTTTTCCTTGCCTATTGGCCCTTGAGCCATTATATTTTGTTTGGACATTTGAATATGTCAATCTATGTTTATTAGACATTTGAATATGTCATTTCATTTAAATTTTATGACATGTGAACATGCCCCTTATATGAGGTTTCATTGGTCTATTATTTTGCATTAAATTGTGTGCTCTTGTGTAAATTATTGATTGTTTTTTGAGCTTGTGCTATTACATTCTATATGTTTCCATGATACACATGCATCTTAGGGATTGATGTGATCACATACTACAAGCTTTATTGATATATCTAGTTAGGCATGTTACTACTATATGCTAAATGATTCATACATATATTATATAGTTACCTTATCTTTTTGAGGTAAGGTACATACTAGATTATATTTCCATCACCTCAAAAGGGGGGGGGGCATATTAGTGGGGGCATATCATAAAGGCATGACCTCTACATTTACATAGTTTTTAAATTTTAGTGGGGGCATGTCATAAATATATGACCTCCACATTTACTTAGTTCTTAGTATTCCTAGATATTATTAGGGGCATGTCACAAAGACATGACCTGCACACTTGCACAATCTTTATTACAATTTCATGATTAAGATATACACTTGGGTCAAAATCCTATACATTGCACCAAATTTTCATAGATTTGAAATATAGTTTTTTATATTTGTGACATGTACACTTTAGATGAGACATATTAGAGGTGAATATGCCATGCTGTTGCACCAAAAATTTCAAAATTTATCAATTATATCTCTAGATTACTATAACTAAAAAGCACAAATTACTACCAGGAAGTATTGTTACAAACCTTTCTAGTTACAATAGTTTGTTCTATTTATAGGTTGAATTGATTAAATCATTAAAACTCACCATATTTATAGGTTGGGTTGATTAAATTATCCAAAATCACTAGATTTATAAGATGAGTTGCTTAAATCACTCACTCTCACTAGATTATGCATTCACAATTGAGTTGTGCGATTGAGATTTAGTGATCTCAATGGCCATGTCACAACTCATATCTATAATGGATTGGGGGAATAATACCTTCCAATCTCCCTCTTTAAATATATAAGGTTTAGGTTTGAACCTCCCTCATCTCCACTGCTTCATAAGGAAGCATATTTACTAAGTAGAATATAAAAGGGACAACATAGTTACATAAACACACATGTGTACTCCTTACTCTCTTTCCTTTAAATCATCTCAATTATTCAAAATTTTAGATTATATGCACTGATCTATACTATAACATGCTCTTAGTTACATGTCATAAACCAATAAAACACTCAAAGTGGGATAAAAAAAGGTAAGGTGTGTTGTATGCACCCAAGTGCACATTTCTTTCCTTTAACCTAGTAATTTCATCCTTATGGATTACTAAATTAAAGGGGTGTCAAATGTATATACTAAAATTTTATATTTATAACATCTCAATCTTGTATATTTAAAAAATACCAATCATGGCTATACACTTCAGTTCTGGACCTTCCCACTATTGAAAGGCTCATATTCACCATCTCACCATGCCTACATGATTATCTTATAGTATAACCCATATCATTATGATGACCCAAAAAACTTGTACACTACACAAAGCTCAAAACTTGATATATAATCTTCACTATCATATATCCATACTTTTTTCTAGCCTTTTGGACTCTAGCATCCATGGAGGGGCACTAGCATGGACACTAATGTCCAAATTCTTATTTAGTGTCTAATACACAAAAGTCATCCAAATTACAAACTATTCAAAACCTATGGGTTGGCATACTTGTATTAATAAACCTTACAATGAAATATTTTCAAAAAGTGTGGTACAAATACAAGTCTAAGCCTTTTCATTGTTCATCTATCAAATACCAAGCAAACACATACCAAGGTTCATTCAATCAATCATAGAACTAAGTTATTCTTCCCTATTTATACATCAATCATAGGAGTAGTCATACAAAAGGTCTGAAGTGTTCAACTAACAACCCATGAGCAATATTTTTCAAGTTAAAAGCTAGATCATTTCATGGATCTATAGATATAATATTACACCATTTTTCACACACACTCCCACACATAGGGGAAAACTACATTAAGTCTGAGGCCCTCATTAGAGTATTGGATATGTAAACAACACTCATTTACATAGGAGTATTTAAGGCTAACTTGATACCATGATCCCACTAACCTAGTTTTTTCAAAACTCATTCTAAGGGTGAAGAGCTAGGGTTTGATCAATAAGAAGAGAGTGACAACTTGTATTCTAGATTTAAAGACATCATTAGAAAGGTAATAGAAAACCCAGAATGATGAAATTAGTTGTATCAAGATGTAGTGGATGTTTTTTACATGATGATAGCATCATATCCCAAATTGTAGCATCGATGATAGTGTCTCAAAGTTGATGGTAGTGTTTACAACTACATAAATAATATTTATAAAATCTAACGACTATTATAGAATCATGATATTGCACACTTTTGCTTGTGTCCAACCCATATATACTTGTACACAATAAACCTAGATAAGTATCAATTATCTTTGGCATTGTAATCAATTGGACATATTTCAAATTTAGTAATTTATATATTTAACATATCTTAGTTTTATAATTCAAAATATTCATGTATCTAAGTTTGCAATTAATTTCCATGCTATAGAGTAGTTTATCACCCTTGTGTTTAAACTATTTATATATTATTATCCATATACTCACATAATCTAAATTTAGGGTTAAACAATCATGTCTTAGGTGATTGTGTACTTAATTTTATAACTTGGGTCTATATAATTATCTACAAGGGTTTACTGATTAATTTTGTGTACCAATATGCCATGTAAAAGACTTGTAAAACATAAACCCTTTTTACTTCACAACAGATAAAATTAAAAATAAGGGCAATAGGTACAGGTAATAGCTAAACTATTGTTAAGAAAACTTTTGTAATTTGAGTGTTACCTACATATCCTAAATGGGGCTTAGGTGGATGTAGTTCTCGCTCCTAGGGTGATTGTGTGATCCAAGATTATTAAACTATATGATTATAGCTAGACTATTGATTGAAATTATTGAGAATGGATGCCATTGACCTAAAATAAAAGATATTTAGACTTGGCCTATAAATTTTAGAATGATAAAAAATTAAAATTAAAATAAATATTTCTCTTTTACTCGATGTACAATATAATTGTTAAATGATTCCTAGATATGTTTGGATATGCCTTGATGTGCTTATATAAGGGAATATTTGGAATATTTTCATTGAATTTTTTTACAAAAGGTGTGGGAGAAATGTTTTAAAACATCTCTATTTGAAAAATTGACCATTAGAGTGTATGGGATAAGGTTGTGCTAGTGAAAAAGGTCATAATGTAGCCTTGTCTGACCTAACATGAACAAAGACTACTAAAAAAGGTCTGACAGGAACCTGTAGGTTAAATATGGTTGAAATAGGGATGTATGTTTGATATTTTTTATGTTTGTAAGACAATATAGGATCTCTTATATATTGTGAGTTAGAGAAATGGTGAATAGACCAAATAAGGTAAGGATGTTAAGATTAAACATTATCAAACACTTAACGATTAATTTTGTGTATATGTTTAACCCTAATTTGGATAAGAGGCTATCTTACTTATGTAGATAGGTTTGAGGATATAAAAATGATAGGTCACAAGGGTGAATATCATATCTATAGTAAGCCAATTAATTTAGTAAACTCAAATATACCAAATGTTAAATTTATTATTTTGAGATAGGCTATTTATGAAAATTATAGTTATGTTAGATATATAAATGACATGAAAGATATTACTTATATATTTATTATGTTAATACAATGGTGGATATGGTACATAAGAAGTAGGAGGAAGACATTTCTAGATCAGTTGTGAGATTTTGGATCTAGTGCCTTTGGGTCTTTGGATATTACATCAGCCTAAGATAGTTACATCAATGCTAATATCAATGTTAGTGTCATGTATAAAATATATACTCAAACATGATGTGACCTCATAGATGCTTCTAGGTTTGGCTTCACCTTCACTCTCGTGCATTCAAATTTGGGTCATGATTTGTCATTTTTGGTGAAATAGAAAAAACCTAGCTTTCCATCTTTAATATAACCTTGGGGAAAAATGGGTTAGGAGGCACACGATGTTGATCTGACCCACAATGACCTTGTTATCAAAGGGTGATACCTACATATACAATACTCTAAAAGAGGGTCTTAGACTCATTTAGTTCTCCTCTATGTGTTGGCTTATGTGTAAATCATGTAGTATGTAAAGCAAGTACAATAGTGACCTAGCTTATAACTTAAAAAATATGACCTTATAATTACTATTTTAGTAATTTAGACCTGTATCTAGGATGTTCCTTTGAATAATATCAAAATAGGGTAGAATAAGAAAGTTTTTGGTAACTTGAGTGCTCTTTTGATTTGACTTCTAGGTTTCATAGGTGGTGGTTGAATGAGGGTTGATATTGTATTTATACCAATCTTATCTAGAGATAAATCATGTTAAATCACTTAGGCCAACCATTATAATATGTTTCATTTGAAAATTGGATGAATTTAAGGCACTATAAACTTGCATCGAGTCAGGTTAATAACATTAACACTATTGTTTAACCTAGACATTAGTGTCTAGGGAGGAGAGTAAGCATAAGCTTATAACTTGTAGAGGTATAAGATAAGTACATTTTAAGAATTCTAGGCAAGATAGAATCTTTGTGTCATCAATATAGGGTTGATGGACTAAGAGATAGGCTAAAAGGCACAAGATTAAGAAAACGTGAAGCTTATAGAATCAAGGCATGTGTATAACTAAGAGGAAAAACTAAGGTCATGTGTTTTCCAAGTGTAGAATATTGAGGTGCTATATAATCACAAAATATCATCTACATTTACCACCCTTTAATCTAGTAATAAAATTTATAGTTTAAAGAAAAGGAATAAGTACCTAGGTGTGTATACACACCTTGTATTTGCTTGAGTTGAATTTTAGTGCTTTGCTAGAGCTAGGTTTGAGTGATTTTCTAGTGACTGACCTGAAACCAAGAACATGTTATAGTGTATAACTATTGAATATAATTTTGTTCAAAATTACTTGAAATAGATTAAAATTAAAAGATTAAGGTTTAGGAGTACACCTATGTGTCTATGTAACCCCTCCCCCTCTATATATAGCTATAACTATAGCTATAACTATAACTATAACTATAACTATAACTATAACTATAACTATAACTATGACTACCAAGATTAAGATAAATATAGATAATTATTTAAAGTGCATATATCTAGGAGAGAGAGAGAGAGAGAGAGAGAGAGAGAGAGAGAGAGAGAGAGAGAGAGAGAGAGAGAGAGAGAGAGAGAGAGGAGAGAGGAGAGAGAGAGAGAGAGAGAGAGGGAGAGAGAGTTGAGATTAGCTCAACTATGTAACCCAATGATACTCATACCCTAGTGAGTTTGGATGATCGATTCTAGACTAAAAAATTGGAAAGATTGAGTGATTTAATCACCCTAACCATGCCAAAAGGTAAACTAACTACTATAGTAGAGAGAGAGAGAGAGAGAGAGAGAGAGAGAGAGAGAGAGAGAGAGAGAGAGAGAGAGAGAGAGAGAGAGAGAGAGAGAGAGAGAGAGAGAGAGAGAGAGAGAGAGAGAGAGAGAGAGAGAGAGAGAGAAGTTGAGATTAGCTCAACTATGTAGCCCAATGATACTCATACCCTAGTGAGTTTGGATGATCGATTCTAGACTAAAAACTTGGAAAGATTGAGTGATTTAATCACCCTAACCATGACAAAAGGTAAAATAAATACTATGAGAGAGAGAGAGAGAGAGAGAGAGAGAGAGAGAGAGAGAGAGAGAGAGAGAGAGAGAGAGAGAGAGAGGAGAGAGAGAGAGAGAGAGAGAGAGAGAGAGAGAGAGAGAGAGAGAGAGTTTTCACCTGGAAGTTGAGATTAGCTTAACTATGCAACCCAATGATACTCATACCCTAGTGAGTTTGGATGATCGAGTCCAGACTAAAAACTTGAAAAGATTGAGTGATTTAATCACCCTAACCATGCCAAAAGGTAAACCAACTATTGTAGTAGATTGGCTCGCTAAAGTCCATTGGGTAACAGTATGTGTAATAGTTTTAGGATCTAAATTTGATTTGAATCTTGTAATATTAGGCACATGTTGCATAACATATGCACCTTAGCTTTACATATCATACTAAAACTATTTATAAAATTGGTACCATGTATAAAATTATGCAACAAATGTGTAGCCAAATCATATAACTATATGCTTTGGCCAAATTGGAAAACTATGTAAGTGTGGAGTACATGATTCCAAAGAATGGAACCATTATATATGGAAAAATATGAAACTAATATAAGTACCAATGTGGAGGACATGTTTCCAAAAACATGCCCCCACTATAAACTAGAGATGTTGAATACTGAGTAGGTGTGAATAAGATGCTTCTAAAGCATGCCCCCATTGAATCTATGAATTGATATAAGTACCATACTTAATGAATGTGGAGAACATGCTTCTAAATCATGCCCCCATTGGATATGAAAACTATGGATGTGTGGAACCCATGGCCATATGACATGCCCCCATTGAATCTGTAAATTATGAAAATATGGAAGCCATATCACCATGACATGCCTCCATTAAAATTACTCCCCTTTGAGGTGAGGGAAAAATAGTACTTGGTAGTTACCTCACCTCAAAGGAAGGAGATAACCATATAAGTTTATAGTCTATAATTGAACCATGTAGTATGTAAAAGAATTTGTATAGGTAAATATATCATTGAACCTCATACAGGTATGATCAGATTGGGTCAAAAATGTCTAATATAATTATATCACTAATAGTATCATAAGTGTAACAACTATTATAGGATAGGTTAAATAAATTTTACTTGTCTTGAATAAATGGATTCTTAACAAACATTTTGACAATTTGAGCATCTGTGTATGAAAAACCAATGACACCATAAGTTGGAGCTTCTTTCTTAAAAATTGACTTTTCTTGTTTGTTTCATCATTGAAAACCTGTGGGATACAAATTGGAGAAACATTACACATCTTATATTGATCATCATAAAAACATGTATTTTGGTCATTCTACAACATTACCATTTGGGATTGTTCTTGCATTAGGTCATTATTTGGAAAATGTGGTATATCTTGTGGAGAATTTAGGTAATTGGAAACTTAAATATCATGTGAAGGCTCATCCACCTTTAGTGATTTATCATTTGAATCTTGAGGTGGATTTGGTAAAGGTTTTTTCTTTTGTTTGGGAGGGTCTTTTGGTACCCATTTTTATTCATTTGACCTCTTTTATTTGGGAGAATTTATCATTTGAACCTTTCTTTTTAATGCAAAATTATAATCTGTATGGTGACCATGCATTATATGATATACAAAATAATATTTGGATTTTTGTATAGGAAGCATAGGAGATAATTTGATCAAATCATTTCTAAGCATCTCCCTTAGAATATCACTTGACCTCTTGGTAGGATTTTGTTCACTTGTAGAACAATTGGTATTAGGTGACTTTGGTTATGGTTTCCAAGATTGATTATTTTTAGGCACATAATTAGTATGCAAAGATGAAAACACATGGTTCATAGTAGAATAATGTGGTTTCTTCATTATGCAATCTGATTTTGTAACTCTTTTATTAACTAGCTCATATTGCCAATTTAATCTTGTAGGGTTTTATAGTTACCCTCTTTTGGCATAATATGATGACCCACATTTTATTTTGAAGGGGTGATATTTTGAACCTAGTTAGAGAGATGATAGCTATCACCCTCCTCAGGGTTAGGAGGAGAAAGGATATTCTTTGTATCCATTTGAAAGTTTTAAAAATTGATATGAGAACATGATCAACAAGAGAAACAAATGCCAAGGAGCAATCAATCATTACAATAATAATATATAAATTTCAAGTTATTGGCTATGTTTTTTGAAAATATGAAATAAGTTTTTATGTAAAAATATGAAATGAGACGAAATCAAAAAAAGGGAAACAAAAGTACATGTACAACATTTAGATCTAAATTTACTAAAAATAGTAAATTTATAAATTTAGAAAATCCGTGTAATATTTTGGCAAAATGAAAGAGGTTTTTGTCTATATCAAAATATTTATGAAAAACCTTTGAGAAATTTGAATTTTTATCTAATATAAATCATAAATAGGCCAATTAAATTTGAATGCTACATATGCAAACCCTAAAATATTCCAAATAAAGAATTAACAATTGTAATAAAATGAAGATATTTTTCATATCTGAGACATGTTTTTAAATAAAATATTTTTGAAAAAACTAAAAAATTAATTCCATTTGCATTGTATTCCTATATTTAATAAAAATATTAAATTGTAAAAATTTGAAAATCAAAGCCAAATTTTGGTGAAAAAAGAAGTTATATGAGTAGAAAATACCTCTGAGAAATTTTGAAATGAACCTGTTTGGAGGATGAGATGTATTGATCAAGGAATAATATCCTTAAAAGAATATTCATATGAAGCCCTTGTGACCAAAGGAGGTAAAACCCTAGGGTAAAGCTTCAAATCTAAAAATCCATCATAAGAAGCTGAAACCCTAGGATGCTTGAAAGACCTAGATTAGAAAAATTTGTATATTCACATGGATTAGGTTCACCAAAAATTTAACCCTAATTTAGATAAGAGGCTATCATAATTGAGTATACATGATTAAGGATATGTAAGTGATAGGGAACAAGGGTTAATATCAAATCTAAAATAAGCCAATTAATTTGCTAAACTCAAATGTACCATATTCTAAATTTATTATGTTGAGATAGGTTATTTATGGAAAGTAAAACTATGATAGATATAAAAATGACATAAAATAGAGTACTTATCTATTTTTTATGCAATACAGTGTTGGATTTGGTACATATGAGAAATAGATAGGAAGATAGTTTTAGATCAATTATCAGATTCTAGATTTGGTGCCTCTGGCTTTCTAAACACTTGCATCATCTTGGGATAGTTGCATCGATGCTAGTGTCCTATATGGAATATCTACTCAAACATGATGTGATCACTTGGATATTTATAGTTTTGTCTTAGCCTTCACTCTGGTGTATTTAGATATGGGTCATGGACTATCACTCTTGGTGACATGGCAAAACCTTACCTTTCCATTTTCAATGTGACCTTAGAAAAAAATGGGTTAGTGATACACAGTGTCAAGCTAACCCATAATGACCCTACTATCAAAGGGTATTGCCTACATAACTAATACCCCAAAAGAGGCCTTCATACTCATGTAGTTCTCCCCTACATGTTGGCTTATGTGTGAGTCATGTAATATGTAAAGCAAGTAAAATAATGACCTAGTTTGTAAATTGGAAAATATGACCTTATGATTGCTCCTTTAATACTTCACACTTGTAGCTAGGCTGTTCCTTTGATTGATATCATAATAGGAAATACTAGGCAAGCTTTTGGTAACTTGAGATCTTATTGAGTGTTCTTTTGGTTTGACTACTAGGTTTCATAGGTGGTAGTTAAATGAGGGTTGATATTGTATTTATACCAATCCTATCTAGAGATAACTCACATTAAAGCACTTAGGATGACCATTGTAGTATATTTTATTTTCAAATTAGATGACTTTAGGGCATTGGACACTTGTGTCAGGTCAAGACAATAATGTTGATGCTAGTATCTAACCTAAACATTAGTGTCTAGATAGAAGGAGAGAAGGCATAGGCTTAGAACTTGTAGGGGTATAAGATAACTAAATTTTAAGCATTTTGGGCAAGATGGGATTTATGTGTCATCAATATAAGGCTAGTTGGACTAAGAGATAGGCAAAGGGGAATAAGATAGATTATATGTGAGGCTTGTAAAAGTAAGGCATGTGTAAAACTAAGAGAAACAATCAGGGTCATGAATTTTCCAAGTGTATAAGACTAAGGTGTTACATAATCACTAAATATTGTCTACAGTCTGCACTTGTAAATCTCAATACATAGGTTTATTTACACAAGTACAAAATGATAAAAAGTTCTATATTCATCCAAATTATGACTTTATTCACTAAAAGTAGTCATCAACCAAGTTTAAACCTTGTTCTATCCATCCCTAAGCAAAACATGATAAAGTATTCAACCCATTTCTATATGTTTATGCATAGTCAAAGGATCACAATTGCACAAATCACATTAGGTGGGATAACTACATTAGGCTTGATTTCCCTCCTTAGAGTATTATATATGTAGGTAATATTAAGTTATCATGGGGTGATTGGGGTCATCTTGACCTAAATACACTCCTCTTTTTACTCTTTTTCAAGTCATTCAAATCATTGCATTCCATAATTTCAACCTTGGAGAAGCCATTTGTAGGTCTTCTACACATTCCCAAAGGTCAAATTTGTGAACACAAACATAAATATAGTTGTCACATAAGATTGTGCCCTAATTTAAATATTTATACAAAGCATCAAAAAATTTAGGTTGGTTAATGATTATCAGATATTCATGACCTTTAATGGATGGTTTTGATCTTATCTTTTACCAGTTCCAAGTTCTAGGTGTCTGTGAGGACTGTTGCTACTTTCATGCTCCATTTTTTCATCAGTCAACATAATCAATCACATGAATAGAAACAACTATGTTTATCATTTTTTTCATAGTTAGTATTGTTTACAATCATTTCATTTCATTTATTTTAGTCATTTGCTTTCAATTTGTTGTTTAAAAGTACAATTTTAGTACTTGACTTTATTCTATTTATTTACCACAATTAGGATTAATTCACCAAAATTAATTCAAATTTAGGTAAAATAATTGGTGAACCTATTTATTAATTAAGCATTGTCAAAACCTAAGTTTGCATTAGGGTTTAAACCTTCTAGGGTTTCATTTTTTTTGGCTTGGGGTTTAAATAAATTCCTAAATATCTGTGAGAAAGGATTTCCTTTCAACCTTACATTTAGATATAACACTAAAAGAAAATTTATTTTAATTTCAGACATAATAGCTGACACTAAAATCATTTTATTTTGACCTTGGATGATATCTGACAATGAAAGCATTTTAATTTGACCTTAGAATTCATAAGAATTTACTAATATTCATACACAAATTTCCTTTTGTTTCTAGCATTTCATTTTCTGTTATTGTTTACAACTTATTTTCCATTTTATTCTTCTATGTCACTTAAGAAAATTGCTTTTAATAATCCTTTAAGGTGAATTTGTAGGATAAGTAAGATTCCCCTTGAGCATATTCAATTTTTTTGACCATTTTTAGAACAGATTTTACTAATGCACACATTGGTTCCTCTTTTGATGAATAAATCACTAAAGAATATTTATAAGAAAATAAGTAAAATGAGAAAGCTAATAAAAATGATCTTAATGCACAAGATACCTATGAAGGTTCAAATATGATTCATCTTAATGAAATCAATGGAGTAGATCAACCACAAGTCTAACATTTACTTATTTTCAAGAAGGACTTCGTCAAATGCCATAAGACATACCAAAAGTAGTTTTCCTTTTAGCTTCCAAAAATGAACAAAAATCAAAAGTGTTATTCTTAATGCATAAAATGAACCCTTTTTTTACATTGTTAACCTTACCATAGGTGTTGATATTGCTATTCCATCCACATCTTTAGGATCTATGGAAACACATGCTTTACAAAATATTTACATGTTTGTGCCTAATCAAGTGACTCATCCAAATCATTTGATAGCTACACATACTACATCACATACCTTGCCTAATGCATAATACTTCAATAAAATAGTTGCATTTATACAAGATAAGGTGCTGTAATCAGAGCAAGGTATTGTAATCATGGTTCCTCTGACCCTATTCATCTCAATGATTACATATCTGTTCCTCATGCATACTAGCATTACTATGAGTTTGATTTAATCCTACCTAGACACTTGGAGATATCTCTATTCAAATTTTCTCCCCTTTAGACCTTCCTTTCACTCCATTCAAGATCTTATACCCTATAAGAGCCTTTATATGCACCTAAGAGACCCTTTGGGAGGTTGGGCATCATAAGTTGCATAATTTTGGAAAAAACCTATAGCCTAGGCCACACATTTTGGCTAAAATTCTTTGACTTGGGTTGCAACTTTTCCAGATTAGGGATTTTGTATTTTGTCCATTGTCAAATGGTTAAAAATGACCACCTTTTGGGAGATCTGAGCCTTGGTATACCTTATTTAACTTGAAAAAATTCATTCCAATCCTCTCCTCACTTTGGCTCTCTTGATCTTTTTTACTCTCTCTTGACACATTCTTGATCCTTGAGCTCCCATTATGGATTTCTAATCTTCCTTGGATAGAGGCTCACATACACACTTACTAAGTTAGATACACCAATGCTAATCCCAATTATTCTTGCTTCACTATTGATTACTCCTAGCTACTTTGGTTGGTATTACACCTAATTTATGCAATTATATTGGCCTTTACATCTCTTTTTTGTTTTTGCTTCACCTCTCCTGGATTGTTGATAGTGGATTGGTCAAATCTCTACATTGTAGTTCAATCTTCCTCCACACTAGATTAAACTTGGACTCATAGTTGGTAGATTTCTTGCATTATGTTTGAACATGATCTGAGGGCACCTTGCTCTCCAAGGTGAACTAGTTTGTTATCTTAGTGTAGTATATTTTATAGGGTTAGATATTACATGTTAGGGTTAGCTTGCATTTTGAACAAGTATTTATCTTAGATTTCTAAATTGTACATGCATTTCCCTTTTGAAAGCATATTTAATTCCAAATAGCCTTTCATTTCCATAGGGATTATGCTTTTGAATCATTTTATTTCCTTGGTAGTGTTTACTTATTTAGATAGCTTAGATTTATTATTTATTACACATTATTTCTTTTGTTCAACTACTTACTTTACTGTGGTTAGATCAGTTAGAGATACCTGCATCCTTTGTGTGATTGATCATGCTAGCCTTATTCCTAGTTTACAAATTAGTCTTTTGCCTAGTACAAGCCAAAATACTTTTATAGCTACTTTAGAATTATAGTGGTTTCATGTGTCCTTCAACCTAGTAGGTGTTTTCTTAGTACCCTTGGTACCTCCTCTACCAAACCCTAGTCGCTCATTTAGATTCTTTGAGATACATCATGGCATGCCTAGTGGGACCTTATCTAAGGTTTCAATCTAGTTATTTCTTATTTATAACTCTTTTATCCCATTTCCCACTGATAGTTGTGAGGCTTTGTTTTCAACTATGTTTTAGCTCTCCCTCTATTTTTCACCTTGATTTTGATTTGCATCCTTCTACCCACTAGTTCTATGGTAGTTTTCATCTTTCATTGACTTCTTTCTTATTTTTATTTCATAACACCTATGACTGGTCTACCTCTATGGGATATCATTCTAATCGCATTTAATGACACCTTCTTGAGCTCACTCATAAGCAAATTGAGGTTACATGAGATTAGCATAGGGCTACTAGGGCCTAAGAGATAAATTGGCCATAACCTAGTGGCCTTGAGCCTCTTTAGTTCCATACAAAATAGGAGTAATATTTGTATAATTAAAAACCTCACTCTCCTTTTCAATAGTAGAAGCTCGACCCATATGAAGGTATTTCCCTTCAACACTATTCCATCCACTGTTCACTTGAAAGGGGTGATGATGACCCCCTTTCCCATTTGATGCCTAATGAGTTGTGTGTAATCATCAATGATTTTTATAGATGACTTCTCATGGACATTGAGCCTACCACATCTCACAAGAGTAGGATGTATGATACCTTTAGAGATAGAACCAACACCCATTCATGTAAGAGTACCTCTACCAATTCCCATTTGAGTTCCATTCTACCTTTGTAATAGGAAATTATACAATGAGAACCCCCTATCATCTCCATATAGGAGTGTAGGCATCCTAATCAATTTATTTACTCACATTATGTAGAGCCTTCCCATACTTCTAGTCCTTCCTTTAGGGTTTTAAATGATTGTACCGATTTCAATTGCCACTTATAGACTAGGGATCCATGGGATGCCTATTATGAATATCAACACCCTAAGATAGAACCTTATATTACTAAATATGGCCAAAACTATGGGGATTTGGGGCATCATAACCTTACCCATGGTTGTGTCAATTTTCCTTATCATACCCATGTGGAATGAGTCCCTTCTCATGGTGATTTTATACTACATTATTGGGAAGATACCCATAATGAGCATCCTCCATATCAGGTGATACCTCAACACCAAATATCACTTGCCCATGATCATGATGACCCCTAATTACATAGGAAACATCATGATCTTGGGTTCATGCCATTAACCTTCCTACTCCAATCCCTAAACTTCCCAAGTTTAATTGACACTGGTACACTAGTGTCATGGAACTTATCATGGTATTCATGATGGAGTGTATGGATTAAGAACATGACAAGGGAATGATTTTGAAACTCTTCAATCACATCTTGTGAGTTAAAGTGTTGGTTTATCTCTAGAATTTATCTCCATATTCTATTTCAACTTTCCCAACCTTATCATATGATTTCATCTAGTACTAAGACATATTAAGACCATTTAACCTTGACATCCAATTACTCACCTCCATGGTCTAGGCCAAGGGTGAGTCAAAATTTGAATTTATGTGTAGGTGGTGTTCATCAATCCAAATGTACACAATGAGGTTCATAGATGATAAAATTTATGATATGTTCATGAGAGCATTGAGGTAAGAGGTTCACCTTGAGGTCCTCAAATGTGATCCCACCTCTTATGATGAAGCTATTAATGAGTGTTTAAAGATTGAAGTCTTCAATGTATGTGTAAGCATCAAGCTCGTACCTACCCAAAATTTGTCATCCTTACATGATTGCAACCATAATGTGACCAGTAATAGTTTCATTGAGTGTCTATTTGAGATAAAGGATAAGAAGGATGGCCATGAGGTCAACACTCTAAGTAAGAGGCCAAGTGAAAAGAAGGCCCTTGAAAAGAGTGAAAAATGGAAATGAGTGTCATATCCTTATGATCCCACCAAATTATACAACTTCCACAAGATTAAGGGGTATTATGATAAGGAATGTGTCACCTAAAAATATGGTGTGAAGACCTTATCTACTCAACATACCTCTCTACTTACTGATCCCAACTACAAATTGGATGTTTTCATGAATCCTCTTCTTGACCATGATAAGGAAAAGAAGAAGAACAAAAACAAGAAGAATAATAAATCCAAGGCTAAGGCATATTACTCTACTTTTCCCTCTTATACCTCTTTTGGTTCCTCTTCCCTAATTAACATGAAAGGGAAGGCCAAACAAGATAGTAACAAGATCGTTGGTACCATTGACATAGCCTCTATTGGGTGTAAGTTATTTATCAAAATGCACTCAAGTTAGATAATTGAACCCATTAGAGATAATAGTAGATCTTATCTCATAGGCCTACCCATGGGGGCAGGTAATCCAAAAATTAGGTTTAAATTTTGGTGAATATCCATCCCTAGGCCACACAACACCCTTACTTTATCATAGAGGAGTTATAGTCTCTCTCTACTAGAATATCCATCTGGGATCTTCTTTACCTTTTCATTACATCAAGAGGCCTCATATTTAATGATCTTGGTCTCTCTAATGAGTTGACACTATGTGATGATACTAAGGTGTTTAAATCAAACATCCTTGATCACCCTCACCCACCTACATGGTCCTTTGACCCCACCTCTTTGCCATATTATTCTGTTCTTGTAAATAGGGATAGGTTTACATTCTATATCAAGACCTTGGTTGATAATTATCATGTCAAAAGATGCATCATTGATGATGGAGACACATTGAAAATTTTTCCACTTTGGGTGTTTAATGAGTTTGGGATTAGTCGTAAGAAGCTCTCTGACTCTCATCACAACTTTTTTAGTTTTAACAATGACATATTTACACTAGTGGAAACATGAAGATTTGGGCCAAGTTTAGACCCAAGATAGTTAGGATGAGGTTTTGTGTGTTAGAACTAGATCTATCATAAAACATGATCATTGGCCATCCTTGGACTACAACCATAAAAGCTATCACATTAGTGATATTTCATGTGGTCTAGTTTGTGTATGAAGGTGAGGTTCACACCTTGGAGGCATACCAAGATACTTGGGCAGTGCTATATGCTAAGATGAAACCCTATGATTAAGATTTTTTTGTCTCCTTGTGGGGCCATTTGGTTTCACCCAAAGCTACTTCTATTGAATTTTTATTTTTAAGGATGAACAGTTTGACCTTGCTGAGTACCGATTGGTGTTCACTACTCTTACACTTTTTGTGTGCTATTTAATAACTCCTCCTCCTTCTAAGAATCAAGCTATATATTCACTCTTATGATACCTATTTTGATATATTTCTCTAACAATCAATCCTCTCCCTTTGTCATGATTTTCCCATCGTGGCATTAATACTCTCAATACCTCTCTTGTTTAGGCCAATAGAGTTGTTGAGTAATATCTCAAGTCTATTCCATCCATGATATAACACACCACCCAATAAATGAGAGGAGGTCCTAAAATAATCTCATGAGGATGCATTGAATTTTCCACCACCCTCCTTTTCATATGGGTTTAGATACCACATTCACCAATAATGACCCCACCTCTATAATTATCATGTTTTAGGTCATGAATGGTGGACCTAAGGATTCATATACTTCATTTCCTTCCTCATGCCTTTTCTATTTTGACTGGCCTCTTTTCAAGCCTACCCATGGATTTTATATCCCCTAGAGGGTAGGCCATGACCTAGTAGAGGGTAGGCCATGACCTAGTAGGCTAAGCAGTGGTGTGCCTTAGGGTAGGCCACTACTTAACATTAAGTAGTGGTCTACTTTTGAGGCAAGCCTCAATATAGGCTTGTGGTGTCCTAGTAAATCCTAAATCTTGCTTAAACACCCTCCATAAGCCCCTGTTTGGTGGATTATCCATCTTGGGATGTCCACCATCAGACCTTATGGGTCTCCTTAGCCATTTGGCTTGTGTATTCCTCTTCAGATGCACCTCAAGATAGAAGCATAGTTTTTTGCTTCTTTTAGTCAGTAGTGCTATTTCTTGGTTATAGTTGGTCCTTTAATAACTCCATTTATCATTCACTATAGTTTCCTATAGGTAATGTGGGTTAGTGGTTATGGTTATTTAGAACTTGCCTTAGTATTCTCTGACTGATTTTCATCTTTCAAAGACCTCGTACCACCCCTCATTAGTTATATATAAGTGGTGTAACTTATTGATTACAATTACTCAGGACTTTCTCTAGTCTTATCTAACTATTATTCATCTTTCAAGGGCCTCCTACCACCCCTATTCACCTCTCACTATGAATGATATTGGTCTCTTTCCCATGATAACATATTTATAGCATTATTTATCTACCTCATGTAACTTTCTTGGTCTAAATTTTATTGAGATAGTCCCTTCACGGTTGTGTCTTGTGTCCTTGACCCACATCATGGTGCACTACTCACTGGTGATTCACACTAATGGTGGTAGTAAAGGCAACCTAAGACCTATAACTACAACTTGGACTATTCATGACACATGAGACCATGAGCTTATTGTAATTGGTTTCTTCTTACCATTGAGATGAAAAATGCTATCGAGTGTCACACAACCATTGGATCCATTATTTATGCCCATGTGCTAGGTATGTGCTATGATTAATTTGTCTCTAACTCACTCTTTGACATGTATTAGCTCACTAGAGTCTAGAACGTCCTTATCACTAAGTTATTCCCCCTCATTAAGGTGGCATGTGAGTAACTTTCCTCTCTTATAGACTTCTAAAACCTCCCACATCCATCATTATCTATTTGAGTTAGTGCACTCACCTCAACTAATAACCATGAGGGCACTCTTTCCTAGTTGGCTACCTTTCAATATGTAGGCAACACTACTAGTGGTGGCTCTATTGGCTCTATATGCTGTTATAGCTCTAATAATTTAAACACATTGAATCCTCCTTGCATCTAAAGCCTTTCACACCAACAGAGAGTGTTTGTGTGCATAAACTAACACACACACACACACACACACAGACACACACACACACACACACACACACACACACACACACACACACACACACACACACACACACACACACACACACACACACACACACACACACACACACACACACACACACACACACACACACACACACACACACACACACACACACACACACAAGACTACTATATCATTCCCCCTTTTGTTAGACTGTAGGTTTCTTTTCAAACCTTGCTAGCTAGTTTTGGAGATTTTTGGAGTTAGGCTACTAGTTTTTTTACAAGATATAGGCCACTATTTTTTTATAACCTATAGCTTATCATTGGCACAAACCACTTGTTGGTCCTAATAACTAGTATCCTAGGCCATAGGCATTTAGGCAAGCCTTAAGGTTTGCCAAAACTTCCCCTCTAGGCCTTTATTTGGCCCCTCATTTATCCATGAGAGTGTATCCTCTCCTCATAAATGTTTTGGTTTGTAGTTTTCCACAATATATTTATGGATTCAATAAAAATCCAAAAAACACACCCATAAGGCCTCTTAAAAAACACAAAACTAAAAATTATGCAAATTGATAGTTAGAGGAGTTACTCGGACCATGATGCTCATTCTTTGTGTGATCTCATGTGTCTGAATCTCCTCAGTGTGGTTCTTTGGGATTTATAGGCTCTCCTTTATTTAATGTTAGGATGAAAATTACTTGGAAAAGACCTTTTACACTATTTTTACCCTTTCACTTTCTCTTTTTTTGGGCCCTTTCTGGGTAGGTTACCTATTGTTACTAGGAGGGTCACTAGATCTTAGCGTTAGGGGTTTTGGACCATTCCAAATATAATGTAAACCTTTATTACAATCCTTAGGTCCACTAGTGCCCATTTTATACCATTCTAATCTCTTAGACCTCCTTGATCTCTTGGCCTTTTTGGCCTATGTAATCCTTCTCAAATGCACTGGTATAAAAGTAGCTTTTTGTGCTTTTTTTAGTTAGTAGTTTCCCTACTTGTTTGTAGTTGACTCCCTAATGACTCCCTCTTACTTTTTCACCATAATTTTTATATGTTTTTAGGTTCAAGGTTATAGTTTTTGAGACTTACTCTAGTCTTACCCAACTAGTTCTTCATCTTCCACAAGTTTCCTACCACCCTTCTTCACCTCTCACCACATACGACATTGGTCACCTCCATGATTGTAGCTTGGTCAATTTATCCATATCCCTCATTTAAATTTCCTATTTTATATCATGTTAATATAGTCCTTTCATAGTGGTTCTTATGTCTTTGACCCCCATACTAATTCACTATTTAGTGGTGATGCACACTAATGGAGGTAGTCAAGGCAACCCAAGACTCGTTACTATGGCTTGGACTATAGATGAACCATGGAACCATGAGATTTATATAATTGGATATTTATTTACCAATGAGATGAAAAAAATTGCTAAGTATCACATAATTATTAGATCATTCACTAATGTTCATGTGCTAAGCATGTGTTATTTGTAGTTGTTTTTAGACTAACTCTTAACCATGTCTCAACTCACTTGGGTCTAGAACATCCTTAGCTCTGAGTTGATCCCCCTCTTTAAGGTGGAATGTTATTTTCTCTCCTTTTTAAGGACTTATAAATATCCCACATCCCTCATATAGAGGACACTAGATCAGATGATCTAGTGAATGTTATCTTGTATTTTCTAGTTTTATGTCACTTTTTATCCCTTCTATGTAGAAACTAGAGCTGGAGATGGATTTGGATTATGTAGAGTTTGCACTAAGACCCATTGGATAATTTCATTGACAATTATTCCACCACCATTTTGATTAAGTAAGTTCTCTTTTTTCCTTTTCCTATCTCTTTCTTACTTTTATGTTTCTTCCAAGTACTACACAACACTCCTTGTTCTATTGCACACTAACTACTTATAGCTTATGGGCATATATTATCATGATTCCTCTAACCATATTCATAATGATGATTTAATATTGTTCATAATGTATACTACCATCACTGTAAGTCTTATTTAATCCCACCTAGACACTTAGAGAGATCCCCATTCCATTGTGCACCCCTCCATAGCTTCCTTGCACTCCATCAGATCTATTACACACTACAAGACCCTTTATGTGTACCCTAGAGACCTTTTATAGGCTATGTGGCCTAGGTTGATTTTTTTTGGAAAAAACACATGACCTAGGCTACACATTCTGGCTAAAATTTTGCAACCTAGGCCACAACTCTTTCAGATTAGAGATTTTTGTGTTATGTTCATTCCAAACATAAAAAATGACCACTTTTTGAGAGATCAAAGACTTGGGATGCATTATTTGACTTGTAAAAATTCATTCCAATCCTCTCCTTACTTTATCTCTTTTGATTTTCTTGACTCTCTCTTGACTCATTCTTGATCCTTGAGCTCCCA
Organism: Torreya grandis; assembly: GCA_037957365.1. Lineage (NCBI taxonomy): Eukaryota > Viridiplantae > Streptophyta > Pinopsida > Cupressales > Taxaceae > Torreya > Torreya grandis. The sequence goes on from JARHVA010009313.1 coordinate 289,774, forward strand.
TTATAGATTTTTGCTCTTCCTTGGATAGAGGTTCACATACACACTTGCTTACTGAGTAGGATATACCATTATTGATCCTAATTGTTATTGATTCACAATTTATTATTCATAACTCATTAAGTTGGAATTATACTTAATTTGTTTAATTAGATTGGCCTTTACATCTCTTTCTTATTACTAATTCACCTCTCCTAGATTATTGATAGTGTATTGGATAAAGATCTACACTGTAACTCAGTCTTCCTCCACATTGGATCAAATTTGGACTCATGGTTGGTATAATTCTTACATTATGTTTAAGCATGATCTGAGGGCACCTTACTATCAAAGGAGGAACTAGTTTTTTAGCTTAGTATAGTATATTTTCTAGGGTTAGATATTACATGTTAGGGTTAGCTTTCATTCTGAACATGCATTTAAATTAGAATTTGAAATGTACATGTATTTACATTTTGAAAATGTCTTTCATTAGAAATCATACTTCATTTCTATGAGGCTTCATGATTCTAAATCATTTTCTTTGCTTGGTAGTGTTTACTTATTTAGATAGATTTACTTTCCTATTCATTACACATTATTTCTTTCTTTCAAATACTTGTTTTACTATGGATAGATCAATTAGAGATATCTACATCATTTATGTACTTGATCATGCTAGCCAACAAACTAGATAGATACCTTATACTTTTAGTGGTTTCATGCATCCTTCAAGCTATTAGGTGTTTGATTAGTACCTTTGGTACCCCCTTTACCAAACCTTAATAGCTTATTTGGATTCTTAGAGATACAACCCTAACTTAAAAATATCTAATTTGAAAGATTTGTGTCTTAGGTTATATAATTTTGACCAAAATATATGGCATAGGCCACTTTTTTTTCTACAAAGTTCTAAAACATGGGCCACAGGGTCTCTAGGGTGCACAAAAAGGGTCCTACAAGGTGTGGGAGCTCTGATGGAGTATGGAGAAGGTTTAGAGGGCTGAAAATGGAATGGACATCTCTCCAAGTGTTTGGGTAGGTTCAAATAGGACTCATAATGATAATAGTATGCATGAGGAGTAGATATGCAATCATCAAATGACATAGGGTTAGAGGAATCATAATTATAGGTATACAAAAATCTAGCCATTCATTATATTCCCAATATTTGCATCAAAATCCTCTAGCACATGATATTGCATCATAACCTTTACCTACAATATTTATAACTCCTAAAATTCTATTACATGAGGGTAAATAATACCTATAATAACATGTTAGATATTTTCACATAAAATGTTGTGGACACATAAATTAAAATTTGTTGCTAAAAAAATGCACTTGTGACCATCCTCTTATACACACTTAGATGATGCCTGATTCCATGGTCCTTGACTACCATTCTTTCACTTCAATGTGGATGACCCTTACCTCTTAAGTAAATTTTGATTTTGAATGTCCCTATTTACCATCCTAAGTAACCTAAACTCATTATTAGATTGATCCACACTTATAGTTTAGTTGCATATACTCCTCAAATAAGGTCACTCTTTTAGGACTATCCCACTCACTAGTAGTGTCTGATTCCATTAGCTGCATCCTCTTACTAAATAATGCATATTTTCTCAAATTAAAATTTACCAAATTGGTCATCCCACATGTTTCATAAGTCCCATCAGAAGGAGTTTTAAATGATCACTATAAAGCCAAATTTTCTAACCATTATTCACTAGAATCTCATATGATTAAAAACTACCATAATATCTAACTATAGATTGAAAGGAAAATATTTATTCTTCCTAATTATGAATACACACAACCATAGTATCCCCAAGCTAAGTCTATAAACAACTTAAAGGTCATAAGTCATTGTCAAATCACTTAATCACATCATGATTACACTGGCATATAACATTACACCAATATTTCACACATACTATAATAGATGGGAGAACTACATGGACTTTGGTACTTCTTCAAAGCATTGGTATGTAGGCAATGCTCAATATAGGGGTTGTTAAGGTCAATTAAAACTTTAGCCACTAATCCCATTTTCCCATTTATTCCATTTTTCCTCATGACCTATTTAAATAGGGTTTCAAGTGAAGAATAAGGTACATGAATTTTGTACAAAATCACATAGATCTAATCACAAACACATAATCAATAGGCAAAGGTACATAGGTCAAAACTTTTATAGATTATTAAAACCCTAATGGATGCTATCATGTCCTAAAGACATGAATGTAAGTCGCTCCCATATGAATAGTGTGGCATTTTCCTAGATTCAAGTGAAGCCCAATTCTTGATTCATAGTGACTTCTCAAAGCCCCACAATCAGTTTCATAGTTGTACTTATAGTCTTGCATTCTTAATTTTATAGATAAATCATTCTTCCTTTACATTTTACCTTTCTTACATCTTTCCATATTTAACAATTTCCAAATTAGAAATGCTTAATTTATGCTTATGTTATACATTATAATTTTATGTAGCAGTTTGTCATAATTAAGACTAAATTTCTCTTAATCCTAAATTTTGATAAAACATATTGGTGAACCCATCTACTAATTAAATATTGTAAAACCCTAACCATTCATGTTGTGAGAGTTTCTTTCCCTTTTTTTTCTAATTATTGTATTAGGGTTTTACATTTGATAAAATATTTACTTATAATCTTCTAAGTTTATTTTTTATATTTTATACAATCTAAGAAATTTGTTTCTACCTATATTAAAAAAAAGTGATAGATTAGGTTGTATTCAATTTGAACACTTTTTAGAATCTCGTTGATAAAAACATTATGGAAAAATTAGTTAATCGATTTGATGACATGGATAAAATAAAATTAAAGGGAATTTTAACAAATAATAAGGATATATATGATGTGTTCATACACATTGTTAGAGAATAAATGCATAAATCATCTGAATGTCAATCCTCTGATACTTTAAGCACTATGGGTTCCTTGTCTTTCTCCACATCATTCAATATAATTATTGTACCACCATTTACTATGGAGGCATCCAAAGGGTTTTAGAAAATCAATATGCCAATACCTACCCATTCATTTGAAACACCACCTTTGATTAACACACATTCTAGTCTTGATGTTCAATCCCTTATGCAAGAGGTCTTAGTCTTGAAAACTACGGTGTTACATTTGGAACAAGGTGATTCAAAGCCTAATCAAGCACTTGATTCACAAACTTTATTGCATATTTCATTAGCTCAATATATTTTTGCATATACTTTACCAAATAGTTTTATGATACCTAAGCTTACATTTTATGATGTAAAAGGTGACTATGAACAACATTTTAGTGCATTTCATACATCATGATTGGATTATACATCCAATAATAGGTTGTTGACAAAGCTATTTCCTATAAGATTTAACTAATATGTACTAAGATGGTTTTATGATTTACCACATCAATCAATTCACACATTCAATCCTTTCACATATTTTTTATTTGTATATTTATCATTCAACATAAGTGAAAATATTTCATATGATCAGATTGCTCACCTTAAATAAGAATCTAATGAGCCTATATAAGAATATGTCTTATGATATATGACCACTGTATTTAATATGATGAATCTTATGGTAGATAAAGAATTGTAATACATCTTCAAATAGAGATTGATTCCACTTATACATGAATTTATTATCTTAAATACTTTTTTTAATCATTCATAGACTTATGTCATACAATTAAGGAAAGAGAAGTCAAGTTGGTAGCAATGAACAATCTAAAGTATAAAACCAACCCAGTTTCTACTTCTCATGCAAATAACTGAGTAAGCCACCATATAAGGTGAGACCAATTAAAAATAAGAGTGATAAAAAGGAAATAATGAATGTAGTTTTAAAACCTACTCCATACATTATCCTATCAACTCCACATAGGAGACATTTTACCAACTTACTAGAATCTACTTTCAAAGTATTATAAAGGTTATTGGAATGTAATCTCATATTTCTCCCTCCCATTAAATAGGTTGATGTGAGTAAACCTATTACAAAAGGATTTTGTTAGAACACTTTTTATGATTATCACTAAAAACAAATGCATTAGTTTGAGACATAATATTTAGGACTTGATAGATGAGAACATCATTGATAATCATATGTGTCAAGAAAAGATAGATAAATTAGAATTACATTATACATATAATGCACATCCTCCACTAGTTTATTATCATCCTCATATAAAATAACAATAAAAATTGAATAGCATCATTGGTACATATCATGTTTTAGGTGCATTTAGACCTCTTATCACATTTATAGAGCATGAGATAGTTTCTAATTATTTCTATTTGCACTCTTTATTCGTTTGAGCTCACATTAATCACCAAACTATATAGAGATTCATGGTTGATAATGGGTTCAAGTGTGAATATGTGCACCACCCCACTTATCTCTCATATTGGATACAAATATATAGATATATCCTACTACCATATTCATTAAGGGATTTAATGGTTGCATTCAAAATTCTATTGGTGAGATCATATTACCACGATAGGTTGTTCAAATACATGTGGCCACCATGTTTACAATAGTACCAATGCAGGATTCTTAGATATGTTATTTGGATGTCCTTATATTCAACATATTTGTGTAGTTACTTATATAGTACATAGATGTTTGAAATACAATTTTGATAATGAGGTTATCATAGTTCATGGTATTCCATATAAATATCCCATCCAACCAAAGACTATTGTTCCTATATAATAATTTCATTTGAATAACCTAAAAAGGCTCGACATACTTAGATTATTTAGAATCAAGTGGTTAAATTTACAAGGATACATATCCTTGAAAATTCATTTAATAAGATATCTGTTACATATTCTAAAGGGTCACTCTCTACTCCAACTCATCCTAGATTGATATTACAAAGAACTAAGAGAGATCCACAAAGGACAAAAACATAAATTTATTATTATAATCCATGATGGGTTATGAATATTATTAGAGTTAAACATTATAAACAACATACACAACACACTACAACTCAATTTATATTTCAAAATCACACTAGTTTTTAGATTCTGAGTTGAGATCAGTTCCTTCATAGTGGTATGATACTTTCCATTTGTGAGAGGTCATATTTCCTATGACAGATATAAGAACTATTTATTTTGAGGCTCTTGTGGGAGTAATATTTTAGTATGTTCATTTTTTAATTTTTTTTCTTATTTATATATTCAAAAAATACAAAAAAAATATTATTTTAGAAAATTGTAAAAACTAGCACCTTTGCATGTTATGTCTAGTTTATCTACACTAGTTGATTTGTACTTTAATATATGAAATAATTATCTAGATCCATATTTATATCAAACATGATTCAAAATTATATTTAAGTGATTTATAGAAAACATAGGTTTTTATTTTTAGATGCTATTGTAGGTGGTGATATTATCTCAAACACAAAAACTTAGACATACAAAATTGCTCTAACCTAGATAATAATGCACTACACTCTTGTTCAATTCTATTGGACTTGTCCTAATGTATACAAGCTCTATATTTTTAGATTCATACTAGTCATAGAACTTCTAAAACTTGCTCACATCACAAAAAATTCATTGGGGGCATCTTTTTACACATATTTTATCATTCTATGACTATCCCTATTGTTTATACTTTAGTACATTACATTGAATGATTATTTACTCACATTTATATTGATATATTACTGGATACCTAAGTTACTAAATATGATGATGTTATAAGTTGCTTAGGTAGACCAAATTCACTCATTCATACATGCTTTTGATGTTTTCTTTTTTGCTTCATGTTTTATGTGTATTTAACTTGTTTGGATTGTGGACATTTTAACATGTCCTTGATTATGGCTCTAATCCTTCAATACATGTTTATATGTATATAAGTGACATTTAAACACATCCCTTGCATATGACCCATTGGCCTTCTTACATGTTTTGTGTACTTTTGTGTGTGCTCTTTGTGTATGTGTCATGGCCATGACACTTGTTTGATTAGTTTTAATGCCATGATGTATATAACACATCTTCTCAGTTTTTTGAATGCATGTTAAATATCATGCATCCTCCCTGATTTACTTTATTTAAATTTAAAATGCTCAATTATGATCAATGTTCACTATGTTTCTCATTGCTAACATCTAACTAGACATGAGATTGTGTATGCTTGTTCTTACATGCATCTTATGTTCCTATAGTGCTCACTTTATCTATGATGATGCCATGATTTATAATGTTATTGATGATATCATAAAATGGCTCATTATAATTAAGTAATTACCTCATTTTTACCATAAAAGAATTTATTTTGAATGGATTTGGATGTTCATAATATAACTCATTATTAATTCAAAATAGAGAATGAGTTATTTATCTTAGTTATTATGTGCAAGTAATTGTTATCCATTTTACCATTTTATTCTAACATTTGATGGGAAAGACACTAGTTTTTATATAAATAGATCATAAATATGTATTATAGTTAAAGAACATGATTTTGGAAATAAATAACTACTAATAAATAAATTAGATATAAATATTATTAATTTGGCTCCAGAGATCATAAGTCTAGATCTGGGGATCACTAGAGCGGCTCTAGAGATATCTAGTTAGCTTGATAGGATCACTTGAAGGATAATATTTTACTACAAGGATGTGCATGAAATATTTGAAGAATGATATATTTTTGGAAACTATTTTGAATGATATATATATATATATACATATATATATATATATATACATATATATATATATATATACATATATATACATATACATATATATATATATATATATATATATATATATATATATATATATATATATATATATATATATATATATAGACTCTTCAGAAATGGTAATATCTATTGATAGTCATTGTATTTATAGATTTTTTTTACAAGTGACTATAAATACTATGCTTGGCTCTACTGGCCAAATGAGATTAGATGGTTAGAACTAAAAAATAAGTTGGAACCAATAATAGATCAAGAATAACATAAGAAATTGAATCTAACACTTTCCACTAATTTTCATTAGAAAGTGGAAAGAATGTTGTTATGATATTATTAAAAAATAAGAAAATATCTTAGTTAGAATATTATCTTGTTAAGTTGTTTCTCTATCTTGAGATAGTTGTTGTAAGATGTGGTAATATAAAAACATGTAATTTTGATGAAAGAGGTAGTAGATGAATAGATAATTAAGTATTGAATAGTTTGAGCATTGTAGACAGCTAACACTGGCCACTGATAACCTCCAACAAGGGTTTTGGCTAGTTTTGCACAATTTGGCCTAAAAACACTAAAACATGAAAAATGATGTGAAACTAATGTATTAAAATACCTATTTTGGCTAGGATATCCATAAATGGGGTAATTAAATTTATGGGATAGCTAAATTTGATCATTTTAGTTTGAGTCAAAATGCCAAATTTGCACCTGCATGCTCTAGACTGCTCTTTCCTATCAAATATTTTGCACAAGACTTGTGCCTTTGTTATTTGTTGTTGAAAACATCCTAAATGGGAATACACATCTAAATCATCTGACGTGGATGTCCAATCAAAATCCAATCAAATTTAGGACCAATAATAAGGCATTCTGATCAATTTAGGTAATTTGTGCACAATGTGCTTAATCATGCTTAAGAGCTAATTAACCCAAATCAAGGCCTAATCAAGAATTACATGGAAAATTGTTGAATACTTTGTTTGGAAATGAATATTAAATATATACATCATTAAGTGACCTCATTTCTTGGGAAGACATCCCTAGGCCATAAATGCCACAAATATTAGGATTCATGCCTTCCATGCCTCTTAATTACCCCTTCTTCCAATGCCATGATGAGGATAATTACAAAATTAATTTAATAAATTAAATTAATCCTTAACCCCACATCTCAATCTTGAGATGGATGGTTGAATTTTATTCTAATCAAATACAAAAATCTATAAATAGGAGGCCTCACAACATCATTTCTAAGCTTGATTAGTGCAAAGTTATAATGCAGGATTGGTTCATAAAAGCTTCAAGAAACTAGTGTTATAATGCCAAATTGATTCAAAGCCAAGCCAAGCCATAAGCCAAAGGTGCCAAGGAGAGATGGAGGTTTCTAAGCTTCCCTTGCCAAGGACTTCATAAGCATAAGCCAAGCAAGCCACTACTACAAAGGCATTTGGAGCATCCAAGGAAGGTGAAGGAACTCTTGTATTTGATCCCTTACTTTTTAGTTGTGCTTACCATTTGATTTTGTTAACTAAGCTATCCCTAGTGTCTAGGCCTAGAGATGTTATGCTATTAGTGTGTTTCTTTCATTTTGTTTTCATTTTGGAAATAACACCATAATAACCATCCTCTCTTGAGTCAAATTCCTAGATTCACATATGACACGCTCGATGGGACAAGACACATCTTACACCTAAAGGAGATCCTTTAACAACCTTAAACAACTTATTTGAGCTTTTAAAACTCTTGAAAATTGGTTTTCTAACTTTTGTTTCCATTTTTTGGTTGCCATAGTTTTTACAAGTAATTGACATCGACAAAAATACCAACATCGGTTACTTGGCTTAACTGACATCGATCAAATCTCGGTTGGCCATAACCAACATCAGTGGTATTGACCAACATCAGTCACTGTGTTTTTCTAAAAACACATACCTAAGACCTACTTTTCCAAAGTTTCTTGTTTTAAACTCAAAAGAGCTTCAAAGCTAAAGGACACGCTAATAATTTTGTTGTAGGACCAAGCGGGATATTTGTTCAAAACATGTTTAAATCACTTTTTCATGATTAAATTTGGATTAGGAACTTTGTTTTGGTTCTTAACAAGGAATTTTTAGATGTTTTTGGTGAATGTTTTTCTAAGTTTGTGACTAAGACCAAGGGATCAAAAGAACATCACCAAACATTTCATTTGGGTTTAAAATTGAACACACTTATTAATTTTTGCTTACAATAGTTGTTTAGATTAATCTTGTTTGGAAAAAAGAGGTATGTTGCATGTATGATCTTCCATTTATCCCCTATATGGAACCCTTGGAATCAAAAGTGACATTCCTATTGGAAGTAGCCTAGTCCAAGGATTAAAAATAAATTCATCTAAAGAACTCCCCAAAAACTCATAAAAGTTTGGGTGACCTTGAAAATGACCCTAAAGTCTTTCTATTTGGATGATTTATTTATTTATGCATCTTGGCTGTCGAGGGGGACTTCATCACCTCCCACAAGTTCTTTAGGGAATGTTTAACCCAAGGCTTCATCTCCCAACATTGACTTCATTTGACTCTTTTAGAGTTGCATACAAGACATAGTGGCACTTTGGACATCGTACTACACTAAGCAAATAATAAGATGTAGTGGTTGCAAAAAGGACTAGACTTTTTTACAACAAGCCAAGTGATACAGACCCAGAATTTGTGATTTTATTTTGCATTTTTTAGCATGAAAGTTATTGTGTAATTAATTCCCCTATTGAAATTCAAAAATTGATTGTTTAGTCAACCCCACATGCCATAACCTTGTTAGGATTTGGATTATTATACTTAGTGTATTTTGGTCATTTTTTCTTGGTATGTTTTGAGACTAAAAACTTGTTTATTTTTTCATAAATCCATGTCAAAACTAATTTGTCTATACGTCACTCTTTTTTCTAAGGAGGCATTATGCTGGCCATTTTACACTACACTTGTGCCTTGAATTTTTTTGCTAAACTTGTTTGTGTGTGTGTGTGTCATTTGAATTGTAGAGGGTAGTGTTATGCTACCCAAACCATGTTAAACCATTTTGAGCCTTTTAAGTATTTTGAAACATAACATCGACCACATCATTAGAGCATGCTTACACCATTAGGCTACTTAATTTTTTTTAATACTTATTTACCATTGTATCAAAACCATTTATTTCAAACCATTTTGTATGTACCATTTGGACCTTTATCATGTGCTATCATGCTGTCCAATCTTGTCTATCCTATTTTGGTCCAATCCTAGTTTTCAATGTTGAGTTTTCAATTAGCCTCGTCAAGTTTGGATCCAAACATTGATTGATTTCTATTTAGGCTAGGTTGATACATATATCTTTCTCTTTTGGGTTGCATACCTTTGGTTAATCGATTACCCAAATTTGAAGACTATTGATGGTTTGTATATTTAATGCCTATCCTTATCATTGTTTGTGCCTTTATTTAGGAGAACATAAAATTTTTCAAAGAGACTTTTATCTTATGCCTTATGCCAAGTGATCATGTTTATGTTTAATTCTATGTGCCGAGTCTCAAAGCTATTTCCAAACTTGTTAGATTAAATCAAATCACATCAGCCTTTATTTCAAGTCTAGCTTTTGACACCTTTGGCTAAAATTCCTGGCATGCCTATTTGTTTGAGCCAAGATTTTGACTCAATGTTTGGACAAAAGACCTAACAACTCAACCTTTCCCTTTCCTAGTTTAGACCTTGTTTGGAACACTTTGATCTGGACCTTTGACGTGCTGGTTTTTATTTAGACACTTGACCTTTTGTGCATATGACATTTGACATTGGACATTTGATGTTAGGTTTTTTTATGCTAAGTCTTAACACAAACCATTTTGGGAGATACTTCACATTTAAACCACATTGGAGATATAGCTCCATATTTCAACCAAGTTAGACCAAGTTTGAACCATTTGTCCTTTAGACATAGTTTCAGAGTTTTTAGAACCCTAAGCCTTTTTATTTTAGAGCTTTCATCATTTACATGGATATGTCTCACTACGCTTATGGTGAAGTCACTTATAATCTGCCTTATGATATAATGGACACACAAAATGAATTTTATGGCTTTTGTGAAGACCCCAATGATGCTAATATGATTTTTTAGATAGATTTATATCTACCTCATATTAATCATTCATGGGAACAAAGTCACAAAGAAACTTATGATCTAAATCAAGACCTTGATTGGTATGAAGAGGCTTGTGAAGAGGAATTTGAATACCCAGCTATAGATAATGTTGTTTGGGATACAAATCCACACCCTCTTTTTAATAATCAGTACATGGAACATAGCCAAGAAATAGCTTATGAGCCAACTCATGACTGGGATGTTATGGTTTATGAGGAAGATTTTGATGGTTTTGCTTGTGCAAGTAATCAAGTTTCATGATGTCCTTTTTCTATCTGATCATTGACTACCCCTAACCCTCCTTTAGATTATACAAGCCATCAAGCTCTGTAATATCTAAGGAATATCATTCCCATTCTAAGACTTAGTCCTTTAGCTTGTATAAGCAATCAAGTTCTACACCACCCTATCATTACCATCTCAGGACTTTGTCCTTTGGATCATACAATTAATCATGCTCCACAAGGCTCTACCATTATCCAACCAAAATTCATTCCTCAGCTAGTATGATCCTAACCAAACCTCAATCAATCTAATCATTCAAAGACCAAGCTGTGTTCAAAACTCATATTTTCTAACTCATTGGAAAACAAGGCCAAGAAAAACAACCAATCCAAGATGTTTCTATTGAACCAACCACTTGTAATAAGTAAACCTGTGATGAATTTCCTATTAATCCTATATAAATTATCGAGGAGTCTCACTTTGACAAGCCAGTCTTTGTTGAGTCACTTGTTAATGATTATAACTGCCTTTGGGCAAATCAGTACCTTTACCATATGCCTATTTTTTAAGATCCCCTTATTGACAATATAGTCTCTAAGGAGTTGTCTCTTGACCTATTTTCCATCTTAGAGGAGTCTTACTTTGACAAACCAATCTTTATGGAGTCCATTATTCCATCATAGGTCATTACTTGTCCAAAAATAAACATTTAGCAAGACATAATTGTAATAGAGTACCCATAAAATGAAGAATCAGTGTTAGAGTTAGGTTCTATTCTTGAAATGACATCAGATTTAGCATAAAAAATAGAATCAAATTCAGTTGTGACATTGGATTCAAAGTCCCTTACTTCAAAATTAGATTTAGAAGAAGAATATGTTCACGAGTGTTAAAACATTGGTTATGCATGCCATGCAGATTAATTTGAATACATTTGTGATCCTTCTACAATTTTTGAAGATGAGTACTTCAGCATCAACATAAGTTATCCTAGTATCTTTTATGAGGATTGTGTAGTCAGCACCCATTCCATTACCATTTCATAAGCCATTACCATTAACCAAGATAGCCATATTATTGACCTTCTATCTCCCACAAGTGTCGATTTAGAGCGATAGAATCACACTTTGTTGAACTGCATCCATGGTGACATAGTAGTTGAAGAAGAGCAAGGAGGCCAAGACAACATTCATGTAATAGAAGAACATTCTCTTAGAGATACTTTTTTAGACATGTTAGAAGATAATCAAAGTCAAAAGTCAACATTCCTTAGTGAAACCTTCTCAAAGGCACTATGGGATAATTAAGACTACTTCATTGGTGAAAACCTCATTTAGGCACTAATGGCTGAGCACAAAAGTTTTTCATTACTTGATGAAGACAAAATCAAAGATCAAATCAAAATAGCTTCCTATCTATAGCCTAATTAGATGGTAGCTACTCTCAAGATCAAACAACAAAACAATATGGTAGTCCTCTTGAGAGAACAAGTCTTCAACCCCACCACAACCAAAATTATGTCGAATCTAGAATAAACAACATTACGTGTGACTAAAAGTCTTGATCTTCATTTGTTTCCCCACCACTATACATTCCATTATCATCTACCATTCCATTTCACAATCAAACCTACCATCTATTGTTTGTCCTTGTTTACCATCCATGGCCACACTTTCCTTTATAGAGGCTACAAGGATACCTTGTCTCGATGCTTGAAGGAATCAAAATCAATGACCAATGAAGATCATAAAATCATTCTCAATAACCAAATTTGTACACCATTCTTGACAGAGTAGTTATTTCGATGAGGTGTGGGATATAAATTAACATAATCGAGTATTCTATTTGTATCATTTATTGATTAGGATGTGCATCTCCCCATCAGTAGGAACAATAGAATCAAAAACCATACCTAGGCTAAAAACATGTACCATACCATTTCATTACTATGCCATTTCCATTGTTACATACCCATTTTCCATTATATATCCCAACCATTTACCCCATCACTTGGGGGTAACCCTCCTACCATTTTAACCTAATTATCAAACCATCATTATCCTTAAAAATGCCATGCCATCCTATCATTCCATTCTTATCTAGACCAAAGCCTATTTTTAGTCATCCTATCGAATCCTATTTTGATCTTGGTTACTATATTTATTCTCACACATTTTGTGGGGGGATTCCAATTAGGTTTAAATAATCAATCCAATATGTGTTTATAATGACAGTCTATGAAAGTAGTATTATAGTCGATATGGCAAGATATCTTTCATCCTATATCCATGTTTGTTTATGTGAGCTTGATTATAACCACCTATGGGAAAATTAGTGTCTCACAAATATTGCTCCTAATTATAACCACCTATGGGTAAATTAGTATCATTGACCAGTTCCATTATTATCCTAGTTATAACCACCTATGGGAAAACTAGGGGCAACACTTATTTACCATGCATTGCCACATCACCTTGCCATTACTATTTTCATTTGACTGGCCATTTACTGGATTTGAGAACTTGTTGGGACCTAGTTAGTTTTTCCTAGCCTTTTGTGTGGATGGAGTTACTATGACTTGAGGTCATTTCAAGACTATATGGGTCATGCTCAATTCATGTTGAGGTCACCTTAGTCCCCCTTTCTATACGTTCTCGCCATTTTGCGAGCAACTTAAGCCAAATGCTCTCATTATTTTGTGAGTAGGTATCTTGTTATTCTCTAACAAGTTAAGATACCCTCAAAATTCTAAAAACATTCATAACATTTCAAAAATCCAAAAATATTTATCTTGTTTAAGCCTATTCAGTTATCCTTGATCCACTTTATTAGGGCATTGTCATTGTTAGGATGCTTTCTTTTACTTTTATTTTAAGGAATTTTGTTTATTTGTTTTTTTTGAGTTGTTTATTTGTTTCTTTGTTTTTTTATTTATTCACTTGCCTATTTGTTTTCTTTCAACACTATTGCCTTGACTCAGTCTATATGTATGCATTGGGTGATTCTTTGCACACATTATTCTTGAGTCTATCCATATTCATATGTCAATATTATCATCATGGTTTTTATCATTGGTGTATTATTTTCAAGTGTTTATTGGATATTAGGAGTCAGTCCTTATGCATATTTTGGCCAAGTCTTCATGGTGTTCTATCATGAATCCTACCATCACATGCTACAACAAAAATTAGCTTCATAAAGGTCTATAATAAATGAAGCCATAGAAGTTTCTCCTTAGCACCTTGGTAGATCCTTCCATCCCACCCTTGATCAATATAACTCATTTGACCATTCTAATTGTATCATTGTTAATTAGGATGAGCATCTCCTCATTAGTAGGTATAACTGAATCATTCACATTGATTAATCTTATTCTTATATTCATCTATTTGATCACTTTTCACCCACTCATCTTTAATCTATATTCCAAGTTATATCCTTGAGTTATGCTTGCTAATCAACCCTAACTGAGGCACCATCAATTTTAGCCTATCTATGTCCTCGTAATGATTATAATCACCTATGGGAAAATCATTGTTTTGACTTTTATTCATGATTATAACCACCTTTGGGTAAATCAGTATCCTTTTTATATCAATGCATGCAAGAATTTTCTCATTTAGATTAATCTCAACCATAGGTTAATTCCAAATTTCTTCTTGTTTCTTTTTGAGTGATCATCCATCAACAAATGTGACTGCCACTCCCTCAAGAGGGCATCATCATAGGCTTCCCAAAACCATTTAGAGATTTGTTCTTCAACCATCATCTTATTTTTATAATACATGCCATTTCTGATTCTTTGAAAAGATGTTCATTTGCTTATAGCTTGCAACACCTTCCTAAATAGGGGAAAACTATAGACACCTAAAATTGGCCATCGATAACCTCCAACCAAGGTTTTAGCTAGTTTTCCACAATTTGGCCTAAAAACTCTAAAACATGAAAAATGATGTGAAACTAATGTATTCAAATACCTATTTTGGCTAGGGTATCCATAAATGGGGCAATGTAATTTATGGGCCAACTAACTTTGATCAGTTTAGTTTGATTCAAAATGCCAAATTTGCACCTGTGTGCTTTGGACTGCTCTTTCTTATTAAATTTTTTGCACAAAATTTGTGCCTTTGTTATTTTTTATTAGCAACATCTTAAATGAGAATAAACATATAATGCATCTAATGTGGATTTCTAATTCAAATCCAATCAAATTTAGGACCAATAACAAGGCATTCTGATCAATTTGGGTAATTTGTGCATAATGTGCTTTATCATGCTTAAGAGCCAATTAAACCAAATCAAGGCCTAATCAAGAATTCTATGGAAACTTGTTGAATACTTTGTTTTGGAAATGAATATTGAATATTTGTATCATCAAGTGACCTCATTTCTTAGGAAGACATCCCTAGTCCATAAATACCACAAATATTAGGATTCATGCCCTCCATGCCTCATCAATGCCTTCCATGATACCCTCCATGCCTCTTAATTTCCCCTTCTTCGAATGACATGATGATGATAATTAAAAAATTAATTCCAAAAATTGAATTAATCCTCAACCATAGATCTCAATCTTGAGATGGATGGTTGAGATTGATTTTGATCAAATCTAAAAATCTATAAATAAGAGGCCTCACAACATCATTTCTAAGCTTAATTAGTGTAAAGTTATAATGCAAGATTGGATCCAAAAAGCTTCAAGCAACTAGTGTTATAATTCCAAATTGATTCCAAGCCAAGCCAAGCCACAAGCCAAAGGTGCCAAGGAGAGATGGAGGTTGTCAAGCTTCCCTTGCCAAGGACTTCATGAGCACAAGCCGAGTAAGTCACTACTACAAATGCATTTGGAGAATCCAAGGAAGGTGAAGGAACTATTGTATTTGATCCCTTGTTTTTAGTTTTGCTTGTCATTTTCTTTTGTTAACTAAGCTCTTCCTAGTGTCTAGGCCTAGAGATGTTATGCTATTAGTGTGTTTATTTCATTTTGGAACTAACACCATACTAACCATCTTCTCTTAAGTCAAATTCCTAGATTCACAAGCATCACTATTTCCAATATTGTAAGTAAGCTTTCAAAATCAATGAGAAGATAAAATCATGAGTTTTTTACAAATCTAATAGTTTTAAAATCCTATTATGAGGGAGAGCAAGGGTTAACTTAACAAAAGAAGAAGGATCTATTCGATATTTATTTATTATTTATGCATTATTATGTGAAATGAGTTTGTTATTCATTTTTATGTAAAGTATTATTTTTCATGTTCCATCTACAAGAATGTGTGTTGTTTTATGTTCAAGAAAAAACTACTTTCATAAATCTAGATTCTAAACTTTTATTTTCATAAGCATTTCCCATTCCAACAATATAGATTAAAAGTGTGTTTACTTTTCATGTGATTTCCCATTCTAGTAACATATATTAAAAGTGTTTTTAATTTTCATGCAATTTCCCATTCAATAAACATAGATTACAAGTGTGTTTACTTTTCATGTCATTTCAATTCCAACAAACTAGTTTACAAGTGTGTTTATCTTCTAAAGCATTTTAAATTTAGCAAGTGTGTTTGATTTCATGAGTAATAAATTAGTTTTGAATTCAAACAACCTTAGAGTATATTATAACCTTAGATTAAATTATAACCTCAGAGTGAATTCCAGAGAGTATATTAGAACCTTAGAGTAAATGATCTATAAACCACCCCCAAAGTAAGTTTGTTAGTTATAAGCCTTTGCATATCCTATTGTAGACAACCATTGGAAACTACCCATATTGACATGAAATATATCAACTAAATAAAGAGGATACAATGACCCTCATAATTTTTGGTGCCAATTTTATGGACTTTATAAGTGTTAATAGGGTATTATAATTCAAAAATTGATAGTCAATTAAAAATTACATTTCATAACTCAACATATTTATGAATAGAAAAAGAGATTCAAAGGGAAAATATATTCCTAAAAAATCACAACAAAACACAAATACTAGTAAGTCACTATAAAAAAGTGTATTAGAATACCTTGTAGGAATATGACTTCAAACTATTGAGGAAGAACCACAAATAGCCTCACTTGAACTTTGGGAACATTCCCTAGAGGTAGGTGGATCCTTCCAAAATAAGTAATCAAGGCTAAAAAATATTATAGACTAGAGTATTTAATCTTAATCAAACAAACTTACAATCACTTCTAATGATTCACCACCTCTCAGGAGAACTCTTTAAAAAATATATTGGGAAGAAATGGGAGACAACATAGGAAACATATTAAATCCCCAAGTTAGGGCTGAAGTAGGTAGAGCTCCTCTAGTAGAAAAAACCTTTATCTATCTTATTGTCTTATATCTAGATGAAAATGCTTCAATAAAAAACACATCCCTATTAATATTACCCACTTTCAAGGGAATTTCAATAGAAGATCCAAATTAATTAATTTTCTAATTCAAGGTATTATGTCAGACCTATGATTACAACACTAATAATAAAATTTTGAAATTATTTCCTTCAACATTTAAGGATTTAGATATGAGGTAGTTCATGGGATTACAACTAGACTATATTCACACATGAGATGAAATGGAAAATAAATTCTTGGATAAATATTACGATTATTTTATGGTATGAGATAAAAAAAAGAATTATTCTATATAAAATAAAAATAAGATGAAAACATGGAAGACTTTTTTGACCATTTCCTTTTTGTCCTTATAAGGTGTGAATATGAATTGGATGAAGAACAAAGAATTTTTTTTTATTGAAAGGATTGGATGATAATGCTCGAGAATCCTTGAACTTGATGGAAAAAGGAAATGTAGATAAACTTGGTCTCAATGGTATTTCTAAATTACATAGGAATTAATCAATGACAAAGGCTAGTATTAGGAAAATAAATATAGGACAAGGAAGTAATGAGGTAAGTCAACTCATGGAGGAGTTTTTAAATCTTAAAATATATATCTTAGTAAAATTGAACACCAAATTGTATGGGATACATGCAAAAATAATGCCACCATTGAAACTTTAGCTATCTATTGCCTAATTTTTAAGTTGAAACATGCCTTCCAAGAAAGTCATCTTCATAAAACATATAGGTGTGGTCTTTGTGACACAAATGATCATGATATAATAAATTGTAGTTTCCTTCTTGTCATAAAAAAATAACTAAAATAATGTATCCAGCCTGGTGAAGAGATCTATTATATCTCAAAAAGAGAAGGAAAAATTTATCTTACCATCACAATCCAAATCAATTTATTCCCAGATCTCCTAATATATGGGTTATGCCTTGGGCTAGACCAACTCCTTCAAAATAGTTGAAACCATTAGCTTGGTCTCCATAAGAGTGGATATTATATACACAATATTTTCAAAATTTATAAATTAATGATACTTTTTATTTATAGGAACCCATTGAGTCTCAATCTCTCTGAGTGCATGCCTTAAGGGGTGCATCAGGAAAGGGGTGGGCAGACCATTAGTGCTTTGCAAGATTGTTGTCCCTTTACTACCATTTTTTATCTACACACCAATCTCATAAAAACATTTACCTGAGATTTACCTCATCTTTTTCACCCTCATCTAATCATTTTATTCCTTCATTATCCCTTCCATAACATAAAATCTTTTTTAGTAGTTTATGATACACTGTCAACCCCATCGACCCTATACTCTAATTAAAAAAACTCATTTATGGTCTAGGTTGGCCCTTGCCGACATAGAACATGACCTAATTTGTTTTTGTTAAGTAATGATATAGAGTTGATTGGGCCAAATATTTTATCTAAACTTTTGGAAAGGACTAGGGTTAGATTCAACTATATATACACACTCATTTCATCATTTAGAAGAGAAGAGAATAAGAAGAGATATATATTGCACATCTACTTATCTACCATTTAACTTGAGGAACATATCTTAGGGTTTCATACTTTATTTGGAGATATGGATCTTGTCTTATGGATAAGTATTTTAGATGCATAGATAGGTTTTGTATCCTAGAGCTTACTTATCCTTGTCATCCTTACATACCACAACAACCTCTTGCAAAGCACCTTAGTCAAAGGAGAGATTCAAGATATATGGGTTTATCTTCAAAGGTAAGTATTCATAACTTTGTTCCTCCTTTATAAGAGTAGATAGATATGAATTTTTACTTCTCTCCCATGCATTAGGATTCCATATACATTGACATGAGTATATATCTTCTATGCATGTTTAATTTTAATGTTTATTACCCCCAATTTATGCCATAATATTTGGTGAGCACCAGATTAGATTTTAATTTATTTGTTATTATTTTAGTGAATATGAAAACATAGGACCTAGTTAGGGTTATTTCATAGTTTTGATTGAGTGGAGGCTGTGCAACCCTCCCTAGTGATATTATTGTGGTAATAGATATCTTGACTAGGTCTAACAGATCCATATTGATCATGACATTGAATATATAATGTATTGACAATTAGAAGTGTAATTAAGATTTATCTTTTTCAAGCTAGAATTTATTTATAGATCATTTGAATTTCCTTTTGCATACATTCAGGTGAACTCAACATGAATTTAACCCTTACAAGTCTTCTTTAATGCCATCATTTTTATCAATTTATTATATTTTTCCATATTTACAATATTGTATCAAAACAATCAATATGGTTCTAAATTTTTGTGCATAGGTTTAACACAGTCATTTCAAAATGACTATGTTCTATCTATGTAGGTATTCATCAATTACAGGTTACTGGATCATATAGTTTGACATAATATTCTTCTCCAATTTTAGATTAGCATACACTATCAAAAAGGTTGAATCTATCTAATAATTTATTTTGTCAACATATATGTCAATAAACACTATCAAATAGGTCAAATCTATTCTTTATTTCTTCTTCAACACATAGAGTTTTGTAGAACTCAGTTGAACTAATTGACCCAGTTTGTAGAACTTGAAATTAGCAACTAAAGCATTACAACATAAAAATTTGCAATCTAAATAATCTTCAAGCCCACCAAGGTTATTTCATTTTATCTATATCTTTTTATCTCTTCCTTCAATTATGTTTTTCACAAGTTAGCAGTCTTTAAAACTACAAACCTATAACTAATTAGGTTGACCTAGTCGACATAGTTTTGTAGTTTGCCTTTTATTTGAGAGACATAATCAATTTATTAAACTATGTTATTAAAGACCTCACTTATATAGAATATAAATGACCAAGTCAACTCTAATTTTTACTCTTTGCATATGGTTTCACCTAAACCAACTCTATTATATTCTTAACCAATAAATTAAAATTTATTTTCTAGTAATTAATTCACATTTACTTTTCAATTGTTTGCATGTTTACAATAACTCACATAGTATAAATAGTTGATTTTTAAAATTACCATTTTAGTTACACTATTTTACTTGTGCACACACTAAAAAACCACTTAAAATTAAAAAAAGCATTTAAACACGGGTCTTTTCAAGGTCTATCTACTTGGATTTCATCACCAAGGGGAAGTTTACTTGGTTTTATGGCCAAGTATAAATACATGGTTAATGGTATATATTATTAAATAACCTAACACCATTATCACTATAGGATTATGAAGTGAGAGGGTAGTCCCCAATACCAAGCTAATACCATTGCCAATGCAAATCCATTTCAGCCCAAACATCTTGAAACCAACTTTACACTACCTTCTAGTTCCCTATTTCAGCTAATTTTCCTATCACATTAAAATAAAAACTTTATAATAATCTAATAAAACTTAGGGTGACCAATTAGTTCACATTTAATTCTCAATTGATTATTCTCTTTTATCATTATGTGTTGTATTACAAAACTTGCATTGACCAGTGTTGGTGCAAGGTTTTATTATTTGTGCCCCAATTGGATCAATCACACTAATCCAATTATTTGAGTGTTTGATTAATTATTGATTCAAACTATATTAAATTTTTTTCCCCTATTTTAACACACTACCATCTTGGTTGATACAATCTCTTATACTCTATTTTACCTTCCTTTTAGTAGTATATAGTCGATCCACATGAATGTCTTCTTATAATCCTATTTATTTATTTGTTCACCTATACATAGTTGATCAGAATGATTGTGCATCCTTATCAGCCTACTTCACCTTCCTATTTTCAATACACAGTTAACTTGAATGACTATGTATTCTTATCTAACTATTGGATTACGGAACATAGTCGACTAATTCAAATCTATATCCTATTTCATGACTTTGTCTTTTCATCATCATTGTCCTTATTAGACTTTTTCTTTCATCATGCACTTATTGTTTGAGGACAACACAAAGTTGAACTCAACTAATATGATGAACTTTACCAATCCTGATAGGTTTCCCTATAAACAAATTTTGGCTTCCACTTTAAATGAAAGTAATGTGCATGTGGCCACTCACACTATAAATTATGGGACTCCACCTCATGCATCTTCAATTTATAACCATATATTCTCATTATAATATCATCCTCAATTATATTATAATTCAAAAATGCTTTTATTCATTAATGAATTTCTTCAACATCGAGGAAAATACCTTTTCACTATTTACAAACTTATGATAGCTAGTCAAGAATAAGAACCCCATTCAACTTCCCCCACATTCTCACACATATTATGAGGTAATAACTTCTTTTCCTCTTAATATAATCCTTCTCTTTTGACCCATGGTTGAAACAAAGCTTCCAATTTGTGTGAATCAGTGTTGATTCACCTGTGATCAACATCGATTCTCCAGATCAACATCGATCCATAAGTACCTAACCAACCTTTGCATTCTAAACTCAAAAATTTTGAACCTTGAATTAATGTTAGATTTATTAAAGAATTAAAGACATACTTAATGACACTCTATTATAATTTTACTACATTTAATCCATATCCATTGACATAAGCCCAAAAGACTACCTATATTCATGAGGAGAACTTCTTCTATTTGCAAGTAAATCTAAGGTAAGTAGTAGTGTTTTATTTCTTTTATTTTCTATTAATTATTCTATTGTTATTTACTTATTTAGTCTCTAAAATAATATCTATATCCCTCTATATTTGTTAATCAGTCTCTATTATCCAATCTATTCTCAATTTTTAATCAAACTTAGAAATAGAGAGAATTGATGTTGATTCATTCCAAATTGGCATTGCGTCACCGATCCTATTAGGATTGGCATTGATCCAATGTGTTTAATTTTCAAATCCCAAGACCTTAATCTTAGACCCTTGTTTGGAATCTTTACTAATTTTCTATCCTTTTGAATATGGCCTTTGTATGTATATGACTCTACCAAGAATAATACATGACATAACCAATATCACATATCTCTCAGTATCCCAACCTTTGTTTTTTGTTTAAAGTGACATAGCTTTCAATATAGTTCTCTATACTATTGTTTATTCTCCCTCTCTCAAAGTCACTGAAGACTAACTAGATGTCATACAAGGTGATGTAAATGCCATAATGGCTTAATGGGACAAATATTATGCTTACATTGATAGATTAAATGAGGATTGAATCTTAATTATCATTTTTATCATATCTTTTATCTATTATAATTTCATATGTTATTTATTCACTTGATTATGTAAACAAGTGAGATGACATCCATTTGAGGAAGCTCACAACTTCTCGAGACTAGTTTCTGATTAGGTAGCTCACCCAATTATCTATCAATCTATTTTTGTCCAAGTTTTTATATGTGTGCATGTTATTCTTCCTAGCCAAAAAAAATATCTCATAGTCACTAGATTCAAATCAATGCACAACATCTTCTAATCCATAGGTATTCACCATAAACCCTGATTTTCACTTGAGTTTTTAGTAAGTAAAATTAATATTAAAGGAAAAATGAAAAACTAATATAATAGTTATAAAATTAGTTTGGTAAGCTTACCAATTAGTTGGTGAAGTCATTACATGGTGGGAAAATAAGAAATTAAAGATGAACTTTGACTCTACCATCACCATATAGGAATAATTAATGACCTTGTTCAGATCATGATTGTTGCCCTAACTTTATTTTGATCAAAAGCTAAAATATTTTTAGAATCTAAAGTAGGGAGACCTTATAGTGACTGAGTATTAGGAGCAATTCAATAATACCTAAAGTATGTTCCTTAGTATCAAACATATGAGAGTTTTTGCATTAGTAAATTAATTATGGGAATAAAACCCTAAATTAGATGAAAAGTAAATGTGCATGTGTCATCTACTATGGATCAAGTCTTCAAAAAAGTAGTAAATTAGGAGCAAAAAATGAAGTTACTTGCTTAGGTCAGAGATAAATTCAAGAATTTTGGAGGTCCTAAAATTAATTTCAAAAAGAAGAATTGGAAGAGGAGTGGAAACTCTAAAAACTAGTTCAAAAATTAGAATGCCAAGTTTAGCAGTGATTCAAAGAACAAAAAACCAAAAAATGGTACTAAAGGAGGTTTCAAAGGAAATCAACAATCTAAAAAGAAAGGAAAACCTAGTGGATGCTTCATTTTTGGAGGTGATCATTACACTAGGGAAATCATATGGTAAGAATAAGGGTTTTACTCTGAAGTAGGGATCTTTTTAGCAGAGAATTCACACAGTTGTTGACAACCATCAAGCTAATTTTTAGGCTTCTTTTATTGAATTATCAAGTAATTTATTTGGTCAACCAATTTTAATTTTTATTTAAACTAGATCCCATGAATTTTTTATTGCTCCTAATATGCTTAACAAGTTGTCTATAAAATCTAGAGTTATGGTAAATGTAAGGTCGATTCAATATGGGAAAAAATTTAGGGGAAAGATTGTTAAATGTTTGGCAGAAGCTGATATCATGCTACCTAAATCTACTATGGTATTAGATTTATGTTAAGATCCATTAAGGTCATATGATGTGATCTTAGGAGTAAAATAGTTATCTCAACATAAATCCAAGGTAGATTGTCTTCTTAAAAGGGTTAAATGTCAAAATTCTGTGGGTAATCATACATGTATTCAAGGAGTAAAGAGGGAGATTAAGATTAGAAATATTTTAGTAATTTAGTTGAATAAATCTCAGAGAAAAGGGTGTCAATCATTTATTGTAAAAATAAATGAGAAGTTCACTAACTATGGAGAGCAGATAGTGTGAGGATGGTGCTGAGCGAGAATAAAAATTCAACTATGGACTCTAAATGGGAGAAGGATGATGGAAATGGTGATGGGGAGAGTAAAATTGTGTTAGTGAGTAGATTTGATTCCCTTCTAAGGAACCAAGGATAGATAAATGGAATGTTTCTAGGATGCCCTAGTAGATCCAATAAAGAGAGCCCTAGAAAGGCACTAGGTAAGTTGTCTTGGAGTTCAAAATTGTTTGGTTCAAAGGATAAGAAGTAAATTTTGCCTATTGAGCTTCTAAATACTATCAAAGATGGAAAAAACATCCATATTCAAGTCACACCCTTTCTCATAAGTTGAGCCTCATGCATAATGGAATAGGCCTTGGTGGGAAAGTTTATGGGAGTTAGACCCAACATTGATACTTTTAGAGCATGGACCAAATAAAAATAGAACCCCAAAGGTCATATAGACATTTTAGCCATGGTAAATGGTTTTTTCATGATCATATTCAATAATATAAAAGATTATGTAAATATATTAGAAGGGGGACCCTAGTTTTTTTGTCAAGTTAGGAATTTTTCTAAAAAATGGCATCTAAGGTTTGATATTAATACATAAATAGCAATATTATGTCAATTTGGGTGCATCTCCCTAGCCTTCCCATTGAATACTAGGAGGAATATCTCTTTATCAACATTACCATGATATTCATATACTTGATAGCTTTTGATTCAAACACCAAAGCTAGATCCAAAGTGGTTCATGCTAGATTTTATGTCAACACCTTTGTGAATCAAGATCTTCCTTATTCAATATTCCTATGGTATCATAAAATATAAAATCAAATTTGAAAAATCTGCTATCTTATGTGATAAATGTCATAAATTGG
The DNA here is from genome assembly GCA_037957365.1 of Torreya grandis. NCBI lineage: Eukaryota > Viridiplantae > Streptophyta > Pinopsida > Cupressales > Taxaceae > Torreya > Torreya grandis. Next base: position 314,877 of record JARHVA010009313.1, read on the forward strand.
GTCACTCCTCAAAATCATGTACCTTTTCAACTAAATCGATGAAGATCAAGCCTTCTTAGAAAAGGAAAGGGGGGTTTTGTTCAAAAAACTATATGTATTAGATATTTATAATAAGGAGTTGGTATTATTAGAGAATAGGGAAGATAATTTTTTCAGACAAGCTAGAATTAGAAGTCTGTGATAAAGTAGTGTAGGAAAAGGATTCCCTTTGAATACTTCAGAACCATGCAAGTCTAAATCAACACCAAATCAAGATCATCAGTGTACTTTAGGTAGGGATGAAGACATCACTATTTTTAAGATGGCTAATAGTAATTTAGATAATCTAGAGCTAGTCATTCCTCAATCTCCTAATCAATTTGATGTCTTAAAGCAGCTAGAAGATATGTAGCTTTAGGTTAGTAATAAGATCAAATAATTTTTTTTGGATATGTCAGAAATGATTTACCACCCAATTGAACTTTATCCTAAAAATTCTCAAGAGGAAGTAAAGGATTCACAATAGATTCTAACCACACCTAAGAATGACACCAAATCAAATGTCACTTCTTCAATTACTACCAAGAGGGGAATCAAGGTCCTATGTATAAGATGCCTCCCAAAGTTGGAAAATCCTCTAAAAAATAAAATTTCAAAAAACTTACAAAGGTATATATTGTATAAGGGCTTTAAAAAACCTTGTCAGTCAAGGGAAGTAAATCTTATCTTAGTTAGTCATGTTTCTTTATTCATGAAACATTAGATGAATGCATAGTTCCTCAAAGGAAAAAGTTTTTAGGGATTTTCGAAGGGCTCACAAACCTATTATTTTAACTATTCAAGAATCTAAGTTAGAGGAATTTTTTATGAATCATAAGAATACTTATTGGAGTGAAGCTGGAACTATATGCTTTAACACTTTAAGAGCTTTTAGAGGTTTTATCACTTTTTGGGATACTAAATTATTGACGGGGGAAGATATTCTCAAATCTCAACATCATGTGGTAGTAATATTCATGAATGTGATATAAAGTACATAATGCATCTTATCCCATACCTATGCACCCAATTCTACATCATCTCATAGAAAACTATGGAAAGAGATAAGAATTTTTAAGAATAATTACAAAAAATTCCTTGAATAATGGCTGGAGATTTTAACTCTCCCTTATACCCAAGGGATAAAAAAGGAAGGAACCTAGCATATTTAGATATCATGGGGGATTTCTCATCCTTTTTTTTAGATATAGGGTTGATAAATATGGAGTTAAGAGGACCTATATCCACATGAAGTAATAGGAGATTAGGAGATAATCTTATACAATGCAGGTTGGATAGATTTTTTTTTCTATGGATTGATTAATGATCAAGGATTTGACTTTAAATATCCTCCCTAAAATTGGTATAGATCATAACCCCCTTGAGTTGAGTATTTTTTATCAAGTTACAAAGGAAAATAGATATCCATTTTGTTAGGAATCTGTGCTACCCCTTCTCTTTACTTTGTTAGTATATTAGTTACTATGGACACATGCTTTGTAAGTCATCCTGTGAGCATTTTGTTTTATCCCACATTTATGGAAAGTTGTATTTTCTTAGATTATACTTAGTATATAAGTAATTATTGAGGCCAATTAAGGCATCTATGAATTTATTGTATTGAGCTTGATCAAAGGGGGTTGCTCGTTTGAAGTGGCATGTGATCAATATAATCCTTTTATTGCTTCTAATAATTATATAAATCTATTGTTTAATGAATTTTCATTAATTTGTTGTAGGAGGATCCTCTCACATTTCAGATGGAACACATGTGGTTCTCACACGCAAACACTCATGATCAGATTTTAGAATGGTGGTCCCTTATTGTCAATGGTTCATCTATGTTCAAGCTAGCTAAAAAAATGAAAAATGTGAAAATCAAAATAAAGTAGTGGAACAAACAAGTTTCTAGCAATGCTCTTCTAAAAAATAAAGATTTAAAATCTAAAATGTCAAAGATTGAAGAAGAGATTGATAATAATGGGTATGCTATTGAAAAGCAAAACAAGGAAAGACAACTTTTATGTAAATATCATACCATTGTAGCAAGGTAAGAAAATCTTTGGAAGAAAAATTCTAGAAATATTTGTCTCAAGGAAGGGGATAGAAACACTTGTTTTTTTCACATGTCTACTTTAAAGCACATAAAGCATAATTCCATCAAGGACATCACCGACAGTAAAGGGCATCTCACATCTGATTTTGATTACATTAATTAGGAAAGTGTTAAGTTTTTTAAAAACTTGTTAAAAAATGATTTTAAGAAAAAAATAACATTTGAGAAAGAATTCCTACATGTGATCCCCAAATTGGTGAATTAGGATATGTAGCTCCTACAACTACCACTTTTAATGAAGATATCAAATTTGTTCTTTAAAAAATGAATCTCGATAAATCCCTTGGATCAGATGATTTCTCAATTGATTTTTTTTAAAAATTCTAGGATATCATAGGGGATGATGTGGTTGTAGCTATCAATGAATTTTTTTACTTCAACACAATTATTAAAAAAATTTATTCACATATTTTAGTGTTAATCCCTAAGAAGGGGTGGTTATTTTTTTTGAGTTTGATCCTATCATCTTATGTAACTCCATTTAAAAAATCATCACAAACCTAATATCTTTGAGGTTAAAACCAATCATGGAAACTATTGTTCAGTCTCAACAAGGCAACTTTGTTCCTAGTAGAAAAATTCAAGATGGTGTTATTATTGTTCATAAATATATTCGATTTATAGACAAGATTAATAGTACCATAATGATCCTAAATTTGGACATGGTGAAGACATATGAAAAATTATATTAAAGATATTTAGATAGAGTCATGGCTCAATTTGGCTTTCAGAATAAATTTCAAAAAATCATTAGATCTTGCATTATACTTGTATGTTTTCAATGCTTGTTAATGGAATTACCCAAGTTTTTTTCAAATGTGCCAAAGGAGTGAGACAGGGGACCCCTTATCACCTTTTTTATTCATAATTATGGCTAAGTCTCTCACTAGATTCATATCTAAAGTAGTTGATTCAATATACCTGAAAGGTTTTAGACTAGCTCATTTTGTTGAGCCCATCTCCCATTAGCAATTCACAGATGAATTCATTCTTCTTGTTGAGGATTCTATTCGAGAAGCTAGAGTAATAAAAAAAATAGGTTATGTATGAATAGGCTTCTAATCATAAAGTCAATTTTGATAAAATCTTAATTTATTTTTTTAATACTCTTGTTGCTAGATAAACTAGAATTGCTCTTTTTCTAGGTTGTCAAATTAAATTTTTACCTTCATCCTACCTTGGCATGCCTCTTTTTATTAATCATCTCTCATCATCTACATGGAATCCATTAATTTAAATATTTCAAAGGAAGCTTGTAGGCTGGAAAGGTAAGCTTTTATCATAGGAAGGTAAACTTTTGCTTATCAAGAGTGTCTTCCAAAGCCTCCTTATGTATCTCCTTTATATTTTTAGCCTTCCTAAGATCATCAAAGATAATCTAATAAAAATTCAATGAAATTTACTTTGGTCTAAAAATGAAGAGAAAATTAGATTCCATCTTGTTTCCTAGAACAAAGTTTGTGCTCTTAGAAAATATTGTAGTCTTGGTCTAAGGAAGCTTTAGCTAATGAACAAAGCACTTATTTCACAGTTTTTTTGGATATTTGTTAATAAAAATACCACTAGGATAAAATTATAAGTTTAAAATACTTAGAGGGTTGTGATACAATGTACATATTTATTTAAGATCAATTTGTTAAGGGCTCACACTTCAATAATTTTTTGATCTTGAATAAAGATATTATTTCCATAGGTTCTAAATGGTAGTTTGGTAATGGTCAAAAGGTGGATTTTTGGAAAGATACCTGAGTCGTAGATCATCCCCTTAGTTAAACTAATATTTGGAAACACTTACAAGAGGGTATTAAAAATAAGTGTGGTTGCAAGGTCCATGAATGCTGGTAAGTGATTGGAGGTGTGAAAATCTAGAAAACTTTGAATCTAGATAATTAATTAGGAAGACATTTTGAGGTTATCTAACTTGAAAAATTTGCTAAGAAATTACCATTTACCTCTAGTAATAGATATGACCAACTTATTTGGAAGGAATTATTCAATGGTCATTACCAAGTAAAATTGGGTTACTCTCTATTGGAAGAGAATTCTGGTTTTAATTTCAAGTGGGAGATATTATGGAATAAATGGTTGATTCCCAAAACTAATTGTTTTCTTTGGGTAGTAGTCCAAAATAAAATTTTAACCATGGACAATCTAAGAAAAATAAGTTGTGTTTTGATCAATAGATGTGTTCTTTGTGAAAAAGATAATGAATCTATCTTCCATTTATTTTTGGAGTGTCCTTACTCTTAGGATATTTGGGTCTTTATTATTCCTAAATTAAATGTTGTTTGGGTACATGAAAGTACACTATTGGAAGTATGGTAGTCATGGGACTATCCCTTTTAGAATGTACTGCTAAAAAAATATGGAAGCTCCCTTTTCCTCATATCATTTGGTCCATTTAGGGGGAGCATAGTAATAGTATTATTAGAGAAAATAAATGTATCAACAAAGTGATATCCAAAAGGATCTTTGAGGCCATCCTTGAGAACTACAACATTGAGCCTAATACTAAAGGTAAAAGTCTACTTCAGTTTGAATAAATTACATCTTTTAGCTGGCAAATTGATACTTCTAGTCTTGGTAAGACTGATCCTAAAGATGCGTTAATAAAAACTAAATATAACCCCCACCCCCCTCCCCCTTTGGGCTAGCTAAAGCTCAAATTTAATGGAGCTTCTAAATGGAACCCAGACCCAATTGGAGGCAGTGGTATTCTAAGAGATCATTAGGGAAATTTTATAGCAACATATGTTGGAGATATGGGTGTTAATTTTAATCATTAGGCTAAAGCCATTGTTGCTTTATGGGGACTTAAATTGGATTAACAAATTGGGGTGAAATTTCTCATAATCAAAAGAGATTCTCTTAATATATTGAATTATCTACCTAGGAAAAATGCTATTAGCTAGACTATTAAGCAAGTGATAGAGGAAGCAATCTCCATTATAGACTCTAGGCAATATGTTTTAATCTAATGCATTTATAATAAAGGAAACATGATAATGGATTGGTTTATAAATAAGGGCATGGCCTCATTGGGTCAGTCTATTTTGATGAAATCTAAATATCTTTCTAGGGACATCATCCAAAGAAAAAAGGGTGAAGTTTTTTCTAATGTGCATAATATTTGAGGAAATGGGGAAGTTCCCCAAGTCTAAGCTGAGGAAAGATTGGGACATTAAAATAACATATAGTCTTAGTCCTTTATATTTATTTTCATTCCTTTTTAGAATCTTAGAGAAGCTTCTAGATTCAAATTTTCTCCATCTAGTTTTATTTTCAATAACCAAAGGCATAAAAAAATATCTTTGGTTAGAATTATTCTTCCATGTTCTAGAGTCTCTATGATCACTATGGGGTTATTGAACAAGATTGAACCCAAATTGCCTAAATAATTCAATAATAATGAAAGAATTTAGGAGGCCTTACAAGTTTGAGGTTTTATAGGGTTCATGGAAAAAATTGAAGGGCATGACAAGAATATTTTGACTCATTTTACTAACACCTAGGGAGATAGAAAAATTAACATTAATGGGGTCACATTGGAAATCATGGAGGAGCTGATCATTCACATAATAGGCTTGGTAATAGAGGAAACAAAAATCTTCAAATCTACTAGAGATTATAAAATAGAGAAGGAGGTATTTCTAGAGGAAGGGGAAACCTTGGAGACTCTACATAATGGATTTCACCACAAATATCTACCTAAAACATTTGGATAATTTAATTTTAATCTAATGAAATACATCACACTAGAAGGTAGGTATAATGTTTTTAGATGGCCCCTATTCATTTTTAAAAAGTATTTAAGGAATGTTTTCCTATTGAGCCTCCCTTTCTACTTTTTACATTCATTATAAGCTTCCATTTTGAAATACAAAAATGGAAAGTACCCTATTCCCAGACATGAAGGAGTTATCTTTTTAATCCATAAATACTCCAAGGGCATAAATCATCTCAATCCTAATATTTTTCAAAATTAGAATACAATTATTGAGGATAAACTTATGGACAATAGGAATATTAAGAAGGTTTGGGTCAAGTACCCTGAAAGTGTTCACAAGAACACCAAGGACAAATATTCTAAGAGCCTATATGTTAAAGTGATTAAAGGTTTAGAGATTAAATCTACTAAGATTAAATATAATATCAAAAATTGTTTGAGGAGTGCATCTATGAATCCCAATGTCCCCATGAATTCACCAAATAATAAGGGTAAAATAGGTTAGACTCCAGGTGACTCTATCTTAGTTGAAGAAGATAGGGTTGGGCCTAAAGATACTAATCAACAAAAGGATTTGGGTGGAGTTCATAAAGCCTCTCAGCCTAAGCTTCTTGAATTTGGAAAAAGGAAGACTAAAGATGACTTTAAGGATAAATGTACAAACTTATTCTAATAATTAGTATCAAGAGTTAAATGATAATTTTAATAGTTTCATTATTTCTTTAAAAGGTAATGAGAATGATCACAAGATTGTAGAATAACTGGACCTTCAAAATTCCATCATGTAATGGTTCATGAGGGAGTTAAATAACCCTAAAGGTAAGGTTAAGTTTTTAAAATAGGAGAATGATAGATTGAATCAAATCAATGTGGCCAAGGAGGATAACCAACAGATGCAGAGTCTACAATTTAGGGTTGACATCCTAGAGAATAAGAATGAAAAGCTCAAAAACAATATCAATTTCCTGGTGAATTATAATAAGGTTGTCATGAATGAGGGGTTTCAAAATGTTGAGAACCTTAGAGCTCACCTAGGATATTTATTTGACATAAAGACCATTGGTATAGGAAAAGTAAAATAGGTTCAATGTAGTGGTTACTAGAAAAATATAGACAAAGACAAGCTATTGTTATAAATTGATTCTAATCTCAAAAGGACGAAAGGTTGCTAGGAGGATGTCTCAAGAAATATTTACATAGATTAGGATCCTAATTCTTATTATGTTGTTTTTTTGATGTATTTTTGTTGTATTTGGGCTATGTTCTACATATTTTTGGCCCTGTTTTACCTGTTTCTTTCCTATGGTCTTTGATAAACCTTTGTTTCCTTTTGTTTGTACTTATCATAGGGTTTGGGGACCCTGATTAAAAAAAATACCCCCATTTAACCTTAATAAAAAAAAAATGAGATGGAGGAATCAAATGAACCTTCTATCAAAGATTATCCTTTTCTCTAGGACTTTCAAGGTGTTTTTTCTCAAGAATTGCTAGGTTTACCCCCTAAGAGAGAATCCTATTTCTCAATTGACATCATTATAGGGTTTGAACCATAGTATAAATCCCCCTATAGAATGATGCCAACCAAATTAATGGAGTTGAAGGCTCAACTTCAAGAGCTATTTTCCAAAGGGTTGATATGACCAAGTATGTCACCATGGGTTGCACCAATTGCATTCATTAGGAATAAGGATGGAACCCTTCACATGTGTATTTATTACATGATGTTGAATAAATAAATGATCAAAAATAGGTATCTTTTACCTTATATTGATGATCTTTTTGATCAAATGAATGGATCATCAATTTTCTCAAAGATTGATCTTTGAGTAGGATATCATTAGTTAAGTATTCATGAGGAAGTCATTTTGAGAATAACTTTCATAACTCGATACATGCATTAAGAGTTCATAGTTCTTCTCCTTGGGCTAACAAATGTGCTAGCAACATTTATAAATATCATGAATAATATATTCAAGGATTATCTAGCTCATTTTGTGTTAGTCTTTGTAGATGATATCCTCATTTATTCTCAACCTAAGGAGGAACAGCTAGAGCATTTGAAGTTGGTTCTTTAATGGTTAAGTAAGCATAATTTTTTTGGTAAGCTATCAAACTATGCCTTATTTTAGAAAAAGGGTACTTTAGACACGTTATATCTATAGAAGGAATATATATGGATCCTTTAAGTATTAACTCCAATATGGAATGGCTAGCATCTAAAAAATTTCATAAAATTAGGAGTTTTATGGGTTTTATAGGATATCATAGGAAGTTTGTTCCAAAATTTTATAAGATAGAAAACCTAATTACTTCTATTCAGTAGAAAAATTAGAATTTTATGTGGTTAGTGAAGTGAGAGGATACTTTTTAAGAGCTAAAAATAAGACTCACCTTGACACCAATATTGAGATCTCCTGATCCAAATGGTCAATTCTCATTAATAACCGATGCTTTAGGAGATGGAAATGGAGGATTTCTCATGCAAGAAGGTTATTTTGTAGCTTATGAGTTTATAAATTTGAAGCCATATAGGGAAAATTATACCTACATGATATAGAATTAGATGTAATAGTTCATGCCTTGCAAGTTTGGTGGCATATCTATTGGGAAAGCCATTTGAGCTCAAGATTGATAACTTAGGGCTCAAGTACATCTTCACCCAACCTAACCTAAATGCATGCCAGAGGTAATGGTTAGAGTTATTATTAGATTATGATTTTGACATTAATTACATTAAAGGTAAAAAATATAGTTTGGATGCCTTGAGTTGTTGAAGGTATATAGCAAATTTGGATACTATCAAAAGTACCTTTAATGATCAAGTGGTGAAATTATTTCTAGGAGATGAATTTTACGAACATGTAAAGTTAACTTTAGCTCAAAATTCTCAAGATCCCAAGTATGAAGGATTAAATTTTGAAGATGATAGTTTTTTAAGGTACAAAAAAAGGATTTATATACCAGATAAGGAGAATTTGAGGAGTGTAGTACTCAAGTAACTACATAATTCTCCTTATTTAGGCTATCCAGGTGTGACTAAGCATTTAGCAAATTTAATGCCATTATATTTCTAGAAATGAATTAAGAAAGATGCATATGATTTTATTTCATGATGTTTAAAATTACAATGATTTAAGGCTAAACATGTGCATCTTGATGAGTTGCTATACCCACATACCATATTAGAATAAAAGTGGCATATCATTAATATGGACATTGTCCAAGGTTGTCGATGTCACAAAAGTAACATGACATGATTTTGGTGGTTATTGATAAAATTACCAAGGGAGCTCACTTCATTATTGGTAATATCATAGATGACGTACTTGTGATTTCGAATAGATTCATGAAATAAGTGTATAGGTTGCATGGGTTTTTGGAAAATATTATTTTAGATAGGGACCCAAAAATGACTTATAGATTCTGGTTAACTCTTAATTCAACTTTGGGTACTCAGTTGAACTTCAGTACATCATACCATCCATAAATAGATGGATAAATAGAGAGGGTGAAATAGGTTTTATAAGATATTTTAAGGATGTACTACATGGATTAGAAGTACCATTGGGAAGAATACCTTTCATTGGTTGAGTTTTCCTACAATAACTTATACCAATCAGTATTGAAAATAAATCTATTTGAGGCATTATATGAAAAAAGGTGTAGAATACTAATTATTTAGGATAGGTTAGAAGATAGGGTATTATTTGGTCCAAATATACTTCTTGAAATGGAAAAGTGCGTTAAATTAATAAGGCAAAGGTTAGCTAAATCCAATGATAGATAAAAGAGCTACACTGATATGAAAATAATAGTAAGGCAATTTTAAGTTGGAGACAAAGTATTTATATGGGTTTAATCTAAAAAAATCTCGACCAACTTTAAAAAATAATCCAAATCATCTCCTAGATATGTGGGACCCTTTGATGTCTTGGAAGTTGTCAATCCTGTGGCATATAGGCTTACTTTGCCATAAGCTTTTTCACTCATGCATAATGTTTTACATGTGTCCTATCTTAAAATTTATGTTACCAATCCTTCTCATGTGTTGGATTGGAATGATTTACAAGTTTAGGATCTCAAGGTGGTTACAATAAAACCACTCAGAATAACTGACACTCATAAACTTAGTTTATGTAATAGAGAAGTGTCATAGTACAAGGTCTAATGGGACCAATATATTGAAGATAGTACTACTTGGGAAGATTATGAAGAGTTTATTAAGTTATTTCCTCATTTGTTTGCTTAATAATTTGCTAGATA
>JARHVA010009313.1:330000-333026 GCA_037957365.1 Torreya grandis
AGAGAGAGAGAGAGAGAGAGAGTCATGTATTGGAAAAGGCCCAACCTATTTTGATGGATTAACACTCTCAAGTATTGTGACTTAGATCTTATTAACAAATAACCAACTCTATAAAAGAATTAAATGTCCATTTCCCTTATCCAACTATTAGATTTTTTCTTGGAATCATGTCATCATTTAATTGATTTAATGATGAGGATCACGTCTTAAAATTGGATAAAAAGTACCACATCTACATTAGGTGGCCATTTGAACCTAAAAATGTGAACCATAATAAGGTGAGACATAGGCCCACTATATGTGAAAACTAATCTTAGGACCATTGGTTTTCACACAGTCATTGGTCTATCTTTGACTTTTGTATTAGATCCTAAGGATCTATTTCACCTATATGGAGCTTTGTTAATTATGCTTTGTTTCTAAACTATGGCCCTAGTTCAACTCTGATCTACCTCTGAGCTCAGCTCCTTGATATTTACTTTGTCTAGGTCCTAAATAACCTTTTCAAATTTTGTCAAAAATATCTCAAGCTTACCTTTACTTATTGGATATTAAAAACCAACTAGGCTCATCTACATCATGTCCAACTATATTTATGTTCATTGGCTCCAAAGATACATTGAATTATTGACTCCACTTCATGTTGTTAGATCTGGATGTATGAATGCACGTGAATCTTCAATCTTCTACCAGGACCCACTGACTTTGGACACTTGTCCTTTCTGTATTTATCATTAAGATCCTCTGACCCTTTTTGAATTGTCTCCCCTATATTGATCTATCTATACATATATGCCCATGAGCCATTGATTATTTGCTAATTAAATGCACTTGTGCCACTTATCCTTGACTCATTAGCCATTTGAATTTGCTGACTAGTTTGAATCATGCATACTATATACATAGAATATTTTTAAATTTAATGAATTAATGACACTTTAAATCTTTTAGGAACCCATCGAGGCTCAATCTCTCTAAGTGCATGCTCCTAAGGGGTGCATCAAAAAAGGGGTGGGTAGACCTTTGGTACTTCATAGGATTGTTGTACCTCTTTGCCATATTATTACCAATCCAACTAGTTTTTAAAACATTTCCCTAAGTTGTTTTTCCTCCCTTGCATAGTCTTCTAGTCCTTTTCCTCTTTCTATCCTTCATTTCTTTGATTGGCACCTTTTTGACCTATTTAGCATACTAAGTTGACCTAGTCAACCTAGTATAGCTTGAAAATCTCTTCTCTCTTTTTGTTTGTTAGCCTCTTGGCTGACTAAGCACAAACCTAGTGAGTTATCCCAAAAATGTGTTAGGTTGATTGGGTCAACCTAGCACATCTGACATTCCAAAATAATTTTAGGGTAAGATACTACTATATATACAAGGTCATTTTGGTTATTATTATAATATGTAATCAAGAGTTATTATTCACTCATGCTTCTTCAAAATATGCTCTTCCACCATTCTAATTAGGAGACTTAGCTTAGGTTTCTTATTTTGGAGAATCTAGTCTTGTGGATAGGTCTTGGATGTTTTGGCCTAACAAAGTGATCCTTGTGAACCAAAACGTCCTCTTGTGAAGCCCCTATGGCTAAGGGAGAGATTGAGTCTCGATGGGTTCATATTCAGATAAGTATATTCTAACTTTGTTCTCCTCTCTTTTAGTAGATAGAAGTAGCATAAGTGTTGGCTCGATTAATATTACTCTTCATATTCCATGTAGTAGGGTGTTACTCATACTTACTTTATTTGAAGTTCCCTATATATTTTTTGATTGCTTTACTTTACTAACCCCCACTTTGTGTCACAAACTTTGGTGTACACTAGATTAGATTTACTTTTCTTATTATTAGATTAGTAAAATATTAAATCATAGGACTCTTTTAGGGTTGTTATGTGATTGTGTTAGACTATATGATTTAGAAACCTATCTAACATAGTGTGTTGTGACAAGTGATCCCCTAATTAGGTCTAAAAGATCCTCACATTGGTCATTATCTTGCTCAATAATTGTATGCTCCCCAATAAAAAGTGTAGGTATGGTCTATCCCATCTGATCCAAGATTGATTTATGGAAATGATGCATTTTTGATTGCATACATTCTGGTGAAGCTAACATGAATCAAACCCTTACAGTATTTATTTCATGTATTTCATTTGTATTCATCATTATTTTTATCATATCTTTACTATGTTGGGTAGACCCTATCAACTTAGTTTATTTATCTCTATGTGCAAGTTGTCAAGAATAGGTAACTAGCTCGAGTAGCTTGACCAGTACAGGTTCCGAAATTTGCAAAATTATATTCAGATAACTAGATCTATCATCTTGACCTAGTATAGGTGTTTCTAATTTTATAGACTTCCTGTTCAGTCAATTAGGTTGACTAGGTTGATCTAGTGCATTTTCAGCACTTTTTTAGTAGGTTTTTGTATTGCTTGGTCGACCAGCTTGACCCGGTTTATAGCTTCTTGATAATTTTATCCAAGGTTATTGATCATCAATCTTCTCTATTTTCATCACTAAACCACTCAGGTGAGTTTTTATTCTTTTGTATCTTTTTGCTTTTGTACTTTCCTTTCACATTTTTTAGTCTTTAAAACTACCCCTGCATAGTCAACTAGGTTGACCCTATGGACTTAGTTCTATGTTCTATGTTTTCTAAAATAACTAGGTCGACTTGACTGACCTAATTCATTATCAAAATTTACTTCCAAAGTACAGGTTCAACCTTGTCAACCCTATTCTATATGATTGTCCATATAGTTTCTCAACTATACCTTGTTTCAAATTTAGAATTAACCATATATGTTAATCACATCTTTCTTTTCAATTATTTGCATGCTTAGAATAGTTCATATAGTCTAATTAGGTGGTTTTCAATTAATCATTTAGTTTCACTATTTATATTCTTTTACACACATGAACAAACCACATAAACATCAGTAATAATTTAAACATTTAACTACCTTGACCAACCTACTTGGATTTCATCACCAAGGGGGAAACCAACTTGATGCTCTGGTCAAGTATA